>SNVD02008802.1:0-346782 GCA_013180625.2 Boswellia sacra | reverse complement strand
AAGCATAGGATAAGATATTTGTTTTGCACTCTCTTTTTTCTATGTCTAAGGTGTTGGGAGTGCAATCAAAGTCCCATATTGGCTGGATATAGAAAAGATCATGAGTATATAAGTATTGATAAATATTTCATTGTTATGAGGCCTTTTGGATAGAATCCAAAAGCAAATTCATGGGGCATGGGTCTAAAGTGGACAATATCATATCAATATGGAGTTTTAGGAGGTTTATGGTAACCCAATAAGTGGTATCAGAGCCTCTCAGACGCAAACAAAGGTGGTGAGGCCCCGGATCTCAAATATACAAAATAATATAGTCCTCCGAAGAAATTGTTGGGTGTACACATTAGTTAGTATAACTTTTGGATAGAATCCAAAAAGAAATCCATGAAAACTTGAATCTAAAATGAACAATATCATACTAATGTCGTGGAGTTTTAGGAGGGTCAAAAACAAATATATGAGAACTTGGACCTAAAATGAATAATATGATACCAATATTATAGAGTTTTAGGAGGGTCATGATGACCTAACGTAAAAAGATGCTTATTAGAGTCACATGGGCTGAAATCAAGAAGTACTTATGGTAATTTTTATTGAATATAGCCAGGTAGGGCAGCTGAGCTCACAAATCAATGCGAGAGCCAATAGAGGAAGAACGAATAACCCGAAGAAAAATTGGATTCTCTCTCACATAACCCTCTCTCTTTCATCACACGAATGAATGACATAAAAAGGATCCATTCTTATTGAAAATACCAAAGTTGCCCTCAATTAACTGCCACGATGAGAAGTCATTTTTCTCCAAGTGTCTTCCGGCCCCTTTTAATTATTCCATCAATGTTATTCAACAACCAAAACAAAAGTAAATTAATTAAATTAAACCCCACTCACCGGTCCCTATTTATTTCATTACACCACCTATACGTTCCCTCACCATCAGCAACGTCAAATCAAATTAATTAAATTGACCATCACTTGACTTCCACTTAATATCAACGTTGGAATCGGTCAGCTAGTGTTTCCCCAATCAATTTTTGTCGCTTCATATAACATAATATGACAAATTTGAGCTGAGAGTACGATAAAAATAAATGCATTGTAAAAAAACATAACACAAACTCAAACCTGTCAGTTAAATCTTGTCCTTCCTCCTTCGCACGCTTTCTCCGGGACAAAAACTTTTGGTTAGCCCAAAACAACAGCTCCATTTTGCTTAAAGATCTAGAGTTTGAGTTGTTTCATTTGGTGACAAATGACGGCCCTTGTCATGGTGACGAAGGGTGGTGGCTGTGGTGGTGGTTATGGTAGTGGGAGTCGGAAAGCGAAGATTAGTGAGGAAAGGAGCAGAACCAGCTCTCCGTTGTGGCCCTTCAATTTGAAATTTATTAATTAATTAAAGAATAATTCTTTAAACAATATAATCATTTCCCGATTTTTTTCTTTTTTTTTTTTAATTTGTTAACTAGTCCGCTATCTTAAGAACCCTTGAATAATCATGTTTCGGTGAACTTGCGCGTGAAACATACTATATATTTAAGCGGAAAGAAGTAAACAAAAGGGAGAGGACTGCAGATAGATGAGTGGAAGAGATAAAGGACGAGAGACAGAGAAGAGGAATTGCCTCTTTCTTATTTCTCATTGGCTTGTGACATTATCAAGACAGAGGGGTTATACACAGGACTTGTAGCTCACAACACCCCCAGTTCAAGCAATTACAGTTTGACAAATGAACGGTTGAGATTAGTGATAAGTCGCGAATTCCGAGGCTAACAAAGGGGCGGTCTAGATCTAATGAATGAGAAATATCTAAGACTTGAGACACATGTCAATTTTCATTCGTCTTTTACTTTTTCTAAAAAACATACTTATTAGAGTTACTCTCTCTTCCTCCTGTTGTTAGTCAAAGCCACTATTTTCTCCTATATAATTGTTCCTTTGTCTCGTTACGAAGTGGATAAGTCCTTCTTCCACCATCAATACTGCATTGGTCTACCCATTACAAATTTCTTCAGTTCACTGTCACTCCTGGTTTCTTGGATTTTATGTTTCAGTGACTGCATGCCCAATCAGTTCCCACACTGCAGAAGGTATTTGTTTGTGTTTAATACTTTGTTTTATATTGGTAGATAATGCGAAGGCCACCCCCTTTTCTCTTTGTTTGGTTAATTACAGCATCTTAAAAGTTTCATCTTTTTCTTGTTTAAGATAAATGTAAGAGTGGACTATTTATACCTACTCTAATACTCTGAACACCTTTGTTATTTAGATAAATTTTATTATAAAAACATACTTAAACTAATTTACGTATAAGGACATAGAAAGAAGATCTAGTCAAAACATTATGACTGTGTACACTCATCAACAATCTTCGTATACCAAAATTGTCTTGAGCGGTAATTTTTTTCATCATATATAATCTTTAAACATTGTTTTTTAACCAAACAGATTTAAGAAAGAAAATTCCTGGACAAGAAATTCTAGCCACAAAAGAGAGAAAATAATTTCTTGGTTCTAATATTGCTCCAATTCTTTTTATTCTTCATTAATTACATTCATCAAAAGTTATATGAGCATTTTTCTGAGTAGTGAACTTTTTACTCTCCCAAAAAAAAAAAATCTTCACTGCCCAGAAATTTCCTACGTAGTGCAATAAACAATAGTCAGCTTCCACATTCATTTTCTTCCTTGTTGCATATTGATTTTTCATAACGATATATTTGTCACGCTTTGTTAAAGAAAAAAGAATATATATATATATATTTTTATATATATATATATATATATATATATCCCAAAAAGTAGAAGACAATTTTGATGGCTGTAAGATACAGAAAAAAGAAGAAGAAGAAATAGAGCCAAGGTTGCAAATGATAATTTCAAGGGTTGATTTTGGTACTATCTTGGGATTTCTTGGATGGTGAACCGAAAAGCAAGAGTTTCAAGGAGAACCTGTTAGATTTCCTCATTATGTTCCCTCCCAGTGTCTTCTTTTAAAGTATATTGTCGGGGTATTATCACTAACATCCCAGATTTCAATTATCATAAGAAAAGATACAACATCTTTTGAGTTAGATCCTAAGAGCCACTGCTTTAAAGAGATGTTGGTAGCGTTAGTTTAAGGTTTTGTTTTTAAAATTGGGTAAGAATATATGAATAGTTTTATTTATTTTTAATTTTAAAATATTATATAGTTGATATTAATTTAAATAAATTGATAAATATGTATTTTTAAAAAAATAATTTTATTTAGAATACATAAACAATAAAGTATGAAATAAAAAATGAATATTATATAAATCTCAAATTACCGTCTTTTTAATAGGAATTTGCATGTGCACTTGTTAGTTCATGAAAGAAACATCATTGCCAGCGTAAAGAATAACAATTAATCATTAAAAGTTTTGATAAATCCCGATTTGTGTATATATATCATTAACTTAGATTATTTAATTAAGGTTATCATTACTAGATAAAATCAATATACAGAATGACTTTATTAACAAAAAAATCAATATAAACCAATTTTTTACGAAAAATGAAAACTTAGTTATTTCTTTTGTTAAGGCCAATTCGTTCGCACACACGCACAGACGTGCGCGCGCGTGGGTTTTGTTCTTTTTGTCTTAATTCGTTTTGTTTGCTTGTTAAAATAACTTTTTAAATTTCCTTTGGTTGCTGATATCTCCTCTAGTTTAAACCATCAAATTACCCAACTATTCTTTGGACCCATGTGGAATTAGTGTTGCTACGCAAAAATGTTTATTTTTTTATGCAGAAACAGTAATTTAAATATTTTTTTAATCAAATAACATTATAATTTAAAGATGTTTGAAATTGCTTTTTCTCTATCAGCACAAAAAGAATTGCTCAAAAAGTTGTTACCAAAAAAGTTAGATTTATAAAAGACCTTGAAACTTGAAAGTAGGGAGTCACTTGATTTTAGAGATTTATTTTTGCTTTTGATTTGAATAATGTCTAAAATATTCTCACAAGAAAAATAAGTCACAAAATTTGTTCATATTTTATCCTTTTAAAAACTATATTTAATTAATAATTAAATATATTTAATTACTTATTCTTATTTTATTAATTAAATTTCAAGGTTTATTAATTATAATATGTATTGAAATATAATTTTAAATTATTTTATAAATAAATTTATATTTATTTAAATGAATTTGATTTTAATCTTTAATTAAATTAAATTTAAATATAAAAGTTATACATCTATATGTTTTATATAAATTAAAAATTAATTATAAATTTTATTTATATTTATATAAAAAATAATTTATATAAAATTTGATTAAAATAGTATAATATTATAAATAAATACTATACATATCTATTTTAATTATTCTTATATAATAACTTATCTGTTCCAATTTACAAATATCGTCAGCTCACTTTCACTCTCGCCTGGCTTCTTGGGGTTTACGATTTTATGTTTGGCTACAAGTTTGTGTTTGTGTTTAATAGACTTCTCCTTACCATTTATCTGTTTGTAATTTCTTAGATATATGCCAGAATTTCTCGTTACTGGACTGTTTTGATCCTTGAGGTCTAAAGAAGTGCAATAAAGGTCACTTAAATTCACAGACAAGGTGCAGGTTCGCTCACTTTGAAAGCTCTAAATATTTGTTAGTTAATGTGAATGTTTGTCACTTTAATAGTTAAGAGATTTTTTTTTTAAAAGGTATACATATAGTCTCTTTCTATATGTTTACAAAATTAATTAATTAAGTTGAGTAAGTTGTGCGAATAGTAAAAATTTATTGTGGACCAGAATAAAGTTATTGTTCCTAATACGGTGACTAGTTATATATCAAATCTTCCATTTAAAATAAATCTTAATAGTTTATACATAATGAATTTAAGTATGATCGAATATTCTAACATATATACAATCAATTGTTTGAAAAAGCAGATATTCTAAAATGTCTGCAAATGATTGTGATGAGATTCTTTCTCTCGAGGAGGGCAAGGATAAGTTGACCAAAGTTGCTGAGGATTATCTCGAATCTTTGGTTGTGTTAATAGATAAAATGCCAGCTACCGAAACACCAGTTACCATACCAAGGGTTCCAGATGTGATGCGCAACAATCAGAATTTTAACACGTACTTCGAACCAAGGCTGGTTTCAATTGGTCCTTACCACAATAAAACTCAGAATCTCAAAGTGAACAGTGGGATAAAGCTTAAGTTAATTAGCTGCCATGTTTATCGAGGAACATGGCGTGAACAAGAAAGTTCTATATGTTAGTTTAAAGGATGAGATAGGGGATTTGAGAAATTGCTATGAGTTGGATGCAATAAGTCCACGGTATTTTGATGATGACGAGATGACTATGCTGTTTATGACTGATGGATGTGTAGTTCTGCATTTCATATATGTTTATTACCTAACATGTTGGGAGATTCGTGAGTTTAGGATGTTCGAAATTTGTAAGTTAAAAGAAGTGGAATTTATAAAATATGGCAAAGAATCCGGCAAATTGATAATGGATCTATTATTGTTGGAGAACCAACTTCCTTATGAAGTTCTCAAGTTGGTAAGAAGGTACTCGAGCAAAAACAGGGAGTTGGAGGAATCTATACAAGTCTTCATGGCTGGTGTGACATACAATGGACTAACAAATCCGATGCTGGTACCACTAGAAGACCCCCTTATCTTCTCGATCTAATGCGGAGAGGCTTCTAGTGAAGCTGGTAGCACTACCCCTTCATCTTCTCGATCGAATGCGGAGAAGCTTAACCCAACCTGATTCAGTGAAGCTTGGAGAACAACACCCTCATCTTCTCTATCACAGACCGATACGCTTAACCCCATCTGTTCCCAAAAAACCATGCATAGTGGTGCAGATAGTTTGCTCAACCAAAATTACAAGTATGTTATTTCACATTCTACAGTGCCTCGCAACTGTGCTACTTCGTGTTCTACGGCGCCTATCAATTGTGCTACTTGGTATTTTAAATGGTATTCTATAGCTCCTCGCAACTGTGCTACTTGGTATTCTAAAGTATGATCACGGCTTCTACGCTCCCTCCTTACGTAATGTTGCAGAGCTTAAAGAAGCAGAGCTTAAAGAAGCAGGGATTAAGTTCAAGTCTAGTGACACATGTTACTTTACAGACATTAATTTCAGTCATGGAACATTAGAACTTCCCTCCATACTCGTTGACAAAATAACAGCATTCAAGTTATCGAACTTAGTTGCTTATGAAAAGCGTGTACCCAGCAACTTTTAGGTCTCCTCATATGTTAACATCCTTGCTTCACTCATAGTTAGAGCTGAAGATGTGAAGGAGTTGCGAAACCACAACATGCTCATTAATTCCCGTGATAACGATGAAGAGGTGGTTGAACTCTTCAGAGAGTTTAAGACCGATGACATGGTTTATCATGGTGGGATGAAAAATCATGTCATTAGAAGAGCCATCAGCCATTACTGCGGTCAGAGGTACAATGCTTGGAGAGCTCAGCTTAGAAACAAATATTTTGACAGCCCTTGGAATGTGATAGCTTTGGTTGGAGCCATCATAGCACTTGCGCTCACTCTTGTGCAAACTGTTTACACACTTTAGGCTTACTATAAAGAAAAAGCTACAACTTAACGACTGCATCTGGTCGCCATACCTCCCTGGCCAATCAAAAGGTAAGCCACTTCTTTGCTTTAAAATTGTAGTGTGAATGTGGCTTTAATTTTTTGACTCAACAATAAATTTATAGGTGAGTGTATTTCGGGGTTTATTAATTATGCTGGAGCGAAAGGAAGAGATATTTTAACACATCTCTCTTAGGGGCCTAATTTTAGTTGCAATTACACTTTGCTCCTAACTTATCAGATAGTAACGCACTGACCCCTACTTTTAAAAATTCTGTCAGAGAATCTGTTTACTGAAACAGAATCTTCTATGCAAATACTGTTTTACCGCTGATTTAGTTTCGTTTTGTGTGAAATTTAATTACATTTTTTTCCTTAATTTCTTATTCTCTCTTTCCCTTTATTTTTCTTCTCTCTCCCTTCAATTGTCTTTCTTTCCTTTTCTCTCACCGTATGTTAGTTCGTGTTCTACAGCGCCTTGCAACTGTGCTACTTCGTATTCTAAAGTATGGTCACGGCTTCTACCCTCCCTCCTTACGTAATATTGTGGAGCTTAAAGAAGCAGGGATTAAGTTCAAGTCTAGTGACACATGTTACTTTACAGACATTAATTTCCATCATGGAACATTAGAACTTCCCTCCATACTCGTTAACAAAATAACAGCATTCAAGTTATTGAACTTAGTTGCTTATGAAAAGCGTGTACCCAGCAACTTCGAGGTCTCCTCATATGTTAACTTTCTTGCTTCACTCATAGTTAGAGCTGAAGATGTGAAGGAGTTGCGCAACGACAACATACTCATTAATTTCTGTGACAACGATGAAGAGGTGGTTGAACTCTTCAGAGAGTTAAAGACCGATGACATAATTTATCATAGTGGGATTAAAAATCATGTCATTAGAGGGGACATCAACAATTACTGCGGGCAGAGGTACAATGCTTGGAGATAGGGACCGAGCCAAAAAATTTCATTAGTGGGGGCAACTTAAATAAAATAGAACAAGATAATTAATAGGAAATATACACATTGAATCTTTACATTTGCTTAATAACTCTATAGTTTTATTTGATTTTATGTTTAAAAAATGTTATGTTATATGGTTTCATTTATATCTTGATCTTATTAAATATTTTTTTTATACATAAAAAAATATCTATATGTTGAGATTATCAAATTAAAAAAGTAAAAAACATATCCAAGATAAAAGGAGTTTAGAAAGTTTTCATTAAATATAAAAGGCAAATATTATAAAATGATTAAATAAAATGATAATTATTTTATACTTCTATAACTCATTGTCCATAGTATGGAAGTTAAAGTTAAATAAAATAAATATGTTATACAAAACAATTTAATTTTGTATAATTTATTCAAAAAAGTGACCAATTTGCATGTTTAAACAATGATTTATATACAATAATTAAAAAAAAATTTAATGGGCACATTGGACTTAGTGGGGGCAATTGCCCCCACTTGTGCTAATGTGGCTCCGTCCCTGCTTGGAGAGCTCAGCTTAGAAACAAGTATTTTGAAAGCCCTTGGAGTGTGATAGCTTTGTTTGGAGCCATCATAGCACTTGCTCTCACTCTTGTGCAAACTGTTTACACACTTTTGGCTTACTATAAAGAAAAAGCTACAACTTAACGACTGCATCTTGTCGCCATACCTCCCTGGCCGATCAAAAGGTAGCCCACTTCTTTCCTTTAAAATTGTAGTGTGCATGTGGCTTTAATTTTTAACCAAACAAAATTTATTGCTGAGTGTATTTCGGCGTTTATTAATTATTCTGTTGGCAGAGGAAGAGATATTTTAACACGTGTTTCTTGGAGGCCTAAGTTTGGTCAAAGCAACACTTTGCTCCGAAACTTTCCAGTCCTAAGTTATCGGATGGTAACACATTGACCCCTACTTTTAAACATTTTGCTAGAGAATCTATTGACTGAAACCGAATCTTTTAGGCAAATACTGTTTTGCCCCTGATTTAGTTCCGTTTTGTGTGAAATTTAATTAAATTTTTTTTTCCTTAAATTCCTATTCTCTCTTTCCCCTTAGTTTTCTTCTCTCTTCAATTTTCTTTCTTTCCTTCTCTCTCACCGTATTCTTTCTCATTTTTCTTATTCAAAACCAGCCACTTTTAACAAATTGAAACTCTGAAAAATTAAGAAATAAAAAACGCAATTATTACATATTCTCGCCTCTTGACAGGCAGAGCTGCGTTTGTGATCTTGCAGCTGTGTTTGAGACTTGGCAACAGCGTTATTTGGGAGTTTGTGGATATTTTGGACGCATGAAAGTAGAACTAGATTCTTGTGACCATTTATTCCTATCATTTTATAAATTTGCTTGATATCATAACAAGTTTTTGCATGCTATCCTCAATTATTGATCTGATCAAATAAGAAATATATTATCATTTAAACTACAGGGGTTATAATATTATACTAATTTTTTGTGTCTAATTATTTATGTAAATTCGTGGTTGCGCGTAATCACAAAGAATACACATGATGTCAAATGTTAGTATGAACTAGGTAATTAGGCATGTAATAATAAACACCGTGTGACATGAACTTTTTTTATTTAAATATTTTTTATAAATGATTCGTGAAGTATTATCGATTAGTCTTTCTGTTACCTCAATGATCGAATCAATCTTAGCTTTTATGAATCTATTCAAATTAATTTGTTGTCAAAGGCTTGCAAATTTATGATTATATTCCATCATTTTTTAATTAAATTTATCATCATTATTATTATTGTTGCATATTATGCATGATTCTTTTAACTAGTTTAAGGCATTTCTTCCATTTTGCAGGGTAGACTTCTTGTTGCAGGAGCTTTGGATGGATGGCGATTTCAGACTTCTTAATTCAAAAAGCAAAAAGCAAAATAATAATAATAATAATGGGATTTGCATCCAGCTTAATTGACTCCTAGAGTACGTTACTCTTATTATTATTATTGTTCACTTTTTAAGGATTGAAAACTTGAAGTCCTGTTATGTTTAAGTTAATTAAATGATGACATTTGGTTTATGAGTTATGTTGAGATGTGCCCTAAAGACGTACATTTTAAACTGTTAAGGGTAAATAATAAATGTTTTCTAAGCGAATTAGGATCCTTTTCTTATTTGAGTTTTCCTGAATTTCGAAAGATATTAAACTTTAACATTTTTTGAGTTTTTTATTCTCTCTTTTTCATCAATATATATCTTCTGAGCTATCAAAGACTTTTTTTTTGTCCATTTACTTGAGAAAAGATAAGGATGAGAAAAGATTGTTTAAATAGGCGTCATAACAATTTGCTCCCTAGGTTTGGAAAGAAATAAATAAATCAGGATTTTTAAACTTTTTTCATTCAGCTCTAGAAAACAAATTCGATTACAAAATTATTAATAATTTGAAAAGCAAACACAACCCATCACTTTCGAAACCGAATCCAAAATCAAACCCACCAAAATTCATATTTTTTAACAAAATTTTATAATCCAACATTGTAAATTCTAGAAGTCTCATGATCAGGATTTTTTTTCAAAAAGGACTGATCCCTAGTTTTTTTTCTGTTTTTTAATTCCTTAACATCTAACCCAGGTCTTGAGTTGTCAAACAAGATGTTGAGTTCATTTAAAATACATGAATGCTCATCACAATCTGGAGAGATTCAACATGGGGGCTACTGAAAGTAGCCATGAGACCACTGTGTATAAGCATATATGCAGTCTGATAGAAAATCCAAGATGTCAAGAATACTCTTAGGTCCCGATTGATTTTACCACTTAAATCTGAATTCAGAAAACAAATTAAAAGTGTTTGTTTTGCTCTCCGTAAATTTCGGATGAAATTATCAGAATAGAAAAACTAAAAAATAATATCACTTTTTTTTTTTTCTTTCGAACATCTAAACCAATGGAATATTTGAACTTCTCTTCCAATAATACCATAACGATTCTCAATTTCTCTTTCTTTGACCTTGCCGGCATCACCTAGTCCTTGTATGATTGGCTTCATTTTTCCTGGAATTGGCAGGCAAATCTTCCAACTCCAATCACCATAAATTGGTATTAGAAATGTTCCCTATCCTTATTATCGACAATAGAAGCAGATTATTGAGGCAAAAGATTAAGAAATATCTGATGGTGGGATTTTCCTTGGTCGTATACAAAAAATCTATGCAGCTATGGCCATAAATAATTACACAGCAGACTAGATCGTCTTCTGATGATTAATCTGGTACCCACGATGTCGCAAAATGCATGATATAACCGACATTCATTGCTGACGGTGGCGCCGACGGGGACCTAAGATTTCCAATTTGTTTATTTTTATTTTTGAATAAAATTAGTAAGTGAATATTAATTTATTTAAATAGGTGTCTAATATTTAATTCATATTATAGATTTACATAAATATGTATTTTTTTACAAAAGATAAATGTATCATTTATTATTTCTGATCTTTTGTTTTAGTTTCATAAAATATTTAATTTTAATGATATACAACATATATACTAATAATAATATGTTTTAATTTTTTTAAAAGAGTAAATATGTCATATTAAAATTAATTTATGCATTTAACACTTCATCAAATATTAATAACAAACATATTATTATTAAGTGTATAAAATAATTATTTAGTTTCAATAAATGTTAATAAGTACTAAAAAAAAGGAACAGCCACTTAATCTCTATGCTGGAACGTGCCTGGTCTCTCTTTGTCACAATTGCGGATAGAATGCTTTCATCCCCAAAGGATCTTGTTGAATCTCTTCTTACATTGGCAAACGCATAGCCTATATAGATATCCTTTCATTCACAAATGCAGGATCCACTCATTTAAAATCAACATGCATGAATACACTTCATCAGCAAAGCTTCATTATCATAACAACTGCAGCTCACCTAGCACTCTTGAACTAATTGGTATAACATAATTTATATAAAACTTTGAACTAAAAAAAAAAAAAAGAAAAACGAAAATGACAGATGAAATTATCATCTTCAAATTTTAATTCCTGGCTTTGCCATCATTACAAATATGTATTATTTCCTTCCTGTTTCTCTAAAACTAGATTTCTTTTGACAGAAATTCTTAAAAATATAAAATAAAACCTGAGCCACCATCATTAAAAATTAATAAAAGTTAGCGCCTCAACTACGACAATCAGACTGTGGAAAACCAAAATTATAAAATTTTAGAAGAAAAATTAAGAGAAAAAAAAGTGACCCAACTATTGTGAGCATCATCACAAACGAAAATCTAGTAAACAGAATTAGTATATACAGATGGATTGTATTAAAGGAAAAAAAACCTGAAATTCTATAAAAACTTTAACCAACTCTTGTTACTCTTAATCTTTCATGCTGCACTTGTGCACAATTTCCTGGAACCACAATACAGCAATTGAAGAATTCCTATAATCTCCACTTCCTCTATAAAACCTCAGCATCTTTTCAGAGTCTTGCAACTTTAAATAATCATTCTTATCATCACCAAACAAAATCAACCAACTAGGAAATGACACACGATAAAATAAAATAATGAATAGAAGAAGCAATTAATAAGAAAAAGATTAGAGAAAGATGAAGATGGGAAGATATAAAATTAAGGGAAGAAAGAGGGAGAGATTGTGAGAGAGAAATGAGAATTGAGCATATATAATGTTCAATTCTATTTTTTAATATTGCTTCAAAGAGGCAAGGTTTAATGCATCTTTAGCCATATATAATGTTACAACTACAATCACAAATCAAAATCCGATGAATTGCACAGATTATAGGACTACTACCAAATGACTAATCAATTGATAGTGTTGCTCCTTCAAAACAATTAGAACTGAGATCAAATATTCTAGTGCATGTAGCAAATTTTGTTGATAAATCTGGCAAAATACCACTCATCTGATTATGTTAAGTTTTAATTCAAACACTATAGGAGAGAGGTTCTAAAAGTGCCTGAAATTCTAGAGTTAGAAAAATCCAAGTAAGAAACTATATTTTTTTGAGTTTGGAGTGTGTCTCTATTTATATATACATATCACTACAAGAAAATGAGTCTTTTACAGCGGACCAAAACCGTTGTAAAAAGGCTTTTACAGCAGTCCAATGGCGGTTTAAGCCTTCCCTATAAAGAGATGATGTAAAAAGTTGTTTCACTTTTTACCATGATTTTGGTACGCCGTAAAAGACTTTTTACTGCGGCCGCTTAGCCTACCGTAAATGTTCGTGGTCTCGCTTTACAAGGGATTTATATTATTTACCGTGGTCTTGTTGACCACCGTAAAAAGTTTACTGCAGTTCCATGACACCGCCGTAAATGTTCGTGGTCTCCTTTTGCAATGGATTTATATTATTTACCGTGGTTCTTGTTGATTGTCGTAAAAAGTTTACTACATTTCCATAAAACCATCGTAAAAGGGACACTGTGCTATGGTGTTTCATTTTTGGCTTATTTACCGCGGTTTCTGTACCTATCGTAAAAAGTGCAGACTTAAATATCACCTTCTTTTTTTTTGTATTTTTAGAAATCCATTTTTGTAACCTATTTTTCCATTTATGTTTTCGAGTAATTCATTGCATATAATAACATGAAGCAAATAAATTGATATTGGCATAAAACATGAGAGCACAATTAAGAGTATATTCGCACACACATGAAAGAGTAAGAGCTTTAACAAGTTTGTTTACAATACGTGCAGAAGTCTTATTCCAATCAAGTCTTCATGTCAAGAAAACCGCACAAATAAAATGTAATAATTACTATCTCATTATTTCTAAGTTGTTAAAAAAGTTCAAATGAAAGCTATATGCCTACCTACATTAATTTATTTATAGAGTAATGATAAATAACTTAATACATACCTAATTCTCTCATTTGTTTTTGCAATATCAATGTTGACATGATTTCGATGTGCACTTGAAGCATTTGAAACCGGAGTCTAAGAAATTTTGAAAGATTTATAAAAACTTATTATCCTAAATAGATTCAAAGAACACAAAATTTTAACTAGGCAGATAGTTCAACATTTCAAATTACTCTCATCATCTAAATATAATAGCTTCTACATAATTAATAGTATAGAATGACAATGAACCAATCATCAACTGCTTGTAATTTTTATAATAATAAAAAAGAAAGTAATACATGTTATTACTTGGGTTTAGACACGGGTACTACATATAACACTGCAAGCATATATGCAAGATTAACTCAAAATTTGACATTTACTTAAGAGCTCTTGACATTTGACCTGGTAATAAAAAACTAACATTAGATTAAAACTCAAAACGCTCTTCTTTTTATCAAGCAAACTAATGCATACAATTGAGCATGATATTGTAGAAAGTTATGTAATAAATAGTATTGCAAGAGAGTATTGTAATAAATAGTATTGTGATAAATAGTCAGCAAATACCTTTGCCAAGAACTCATTAATCTATGTCTAAGAGTAAGAGTGCATGGAAAGGCGAATGAACTGAAAAGCTTAACTTATATTAAGCAATTTTGGACTAGTCTACCTTATTCTATCATTGTGCTCAATGCTTCACTCATTATATTGGCAAAGGAAATTCTAGACCACAAATAAAACCATATTGCCAAAGGTAAGTTCACCAACTGCATATTCTTAATGCAATTCACAATCAAAATCATCAATTAAATCAATCTCTCACCAACTTCACAAATAAATGAGTAAAGCAAAAAAAAAAAAAAAATTCAGATAGCAACTCTTTCAACAAGGTTGATACTTGTTGGAAATTGAATTAAACATATTTTGTTAAACTAGAAGTCGTGTTTAGTTAATTTGTGTTAAATGATTACAGATTTACTGATTTCTAATTGAATTTAAATTAGGCTTAGTTATTTAATTTATATTATTTTTATTTGTTGAGTAAAGTTAGGTTGTGTTCATCATATAAGGTTTTATATGTTGTTTATTTTAAGAAGTAGCATTTTCTTCTTAATTGAAAGTTCTGGAGGTATGTAGTTATAAATAACAACACAGTCAACTATAATGTAAATCAACACAGGAGGATTTTTACATGGTTTAGTTACAACAACCTACGTCCACGGACAGCTATCAAGCTGCAATTCACTATGCTCTTGTTTATACAATCTTTAGGACCTTTTACAACGTTGACTCACTCTCACACACTAACCTAATCTTTGACAAATAAAATCATTGCAAAGATTCTAAACACTAGTGACACTGCTCACTCTCTGTCTCAGATAACTTAACAGCTCACTGTTAAGTTATACATAACACCCAATATCTGATAGAATTATATAAACACTCAACCCTCAAGTTTCCCTAAGTGTCTACTAACTTTCTCAGATTTAATCAATAACTCATGTACGATTTTGACTCTCATACATGACAACAAAGACTCAATAAATCAAAGACATAAATACATTCCTTTCCGTTAAAGCTTGTCTCTTACAAAGTCACTGAATGTCGTAACAACCAACAATCTCTCTTGCGTAAAAAGACTCTCTCCTCAAATTCCTTGCTGTCGACTTTTTTATTCATTAATATATAATGAGAGATCTTGATACAATCTTCCTAAAAGTCCTGTAAGGATCTTAATCAAGATTATATTAGGATTAGGATAAAACAAAATAGGAAATGCTTTATAGTCCTAAAGTAATAAGGATATATTAACTACTTCCTATTTTGATTAGGATACAAAATATTATCCTGATCAAGAGAGATAATCAACAAAATACTTCCTATAATAATTATTTAGAAACAGTAAAATAGGAATAAAACAGTTTAATTACTTTTATCACAAGTTAACCAAAAATTGGAACATGTGTATGCACATGTTTGACGTTAACACCAACAATCTTTCCCTTTTTGGCAACTTGTGATGAAAGCGCTTAACTGTTTTTAGGAACAATACATGATAAGCTAGTTATCATTGAAAGTTATCGTGAATCGTAAGACAGACAAATAACCCAAGCAAATAAATAATCAGAAAGCTGTTGCGAATCACATAACAGCACACTGTGACAAGATATATAACTGAACACAGTACTAAGTGAAGTGACATTAGTACATACACAGCCTGCAAAACAAATGAAAATGTATGTTAAACACAACTGCACTCAAAATCATCTATAACATTCATTCAATGTACTGATATAGATAATGCAGTATGCCAGTCAAGTGCACACAACATATAACAGAGTCATACTCCCCCTTACTTCTTACTTATTCCTTTTGAGAAACAAGTAACACAAAAACAAAAATTAGTAAGCTGAGAGAATAAAAAAAATAACAGCAAACAAAGGTAGTTCATAACAAAATAAAAAACAAGTAGTTCAACAGCAAATAAAAGTAGTTCAGAGCAAATAGAAAGTCATGGAAAACCAGCCAACGACCAAGTTAAATTCTCCCCCTTGATATGATCTTCTCCCCCTTGATTTTAGCACAAGTGGACAAAATCTAACCAAGTCGGGGAGACTTCTGGACCAGTGGTGAGGTAGAGCTGCCATGGTGTTTGACAGATTTGCGAGCCAAATGTTTAACCCTGGGCTTAGGAGTCGAGGTTGGCTGATCAGATGGAGCTTATTCTATTGAAACTGTAACTGGTATTGTTTGTGCAGAGGGAGCTGGTGCTGAAGGAACTTCAGTTGTATCCGATGAAGTGGCTGTAACTTAAGTAACTATTCTGCGTGTCTCCCTTTCAATTCTTTTTGCACTTGTTTCCGTGGTTGGAGCAGGCGGTTGTGAAGATGGAACTAGTGCTGGCAAAGAGGGTAATGGTGGATGAGATTCTTCTTCAGCTGCTGCAGGTTCAGGAATGTCTAGGGATTCTTTTTCAGCAAGTGGTGAAGGCTGTTTCATTTCAGAATCTATTTTTGTTTGTTCATCTGAATCAGATTCATCTTGCAAAGTGGGAGCAGATTTTTCTGATTTCTGCTTCTTCTGATCAGATGATTTCTTCACCATTTTCAGTTTCTTCTTTCCTTTTCGGATACTTTCCTTGACAAAAGCCTTGTTTGATTGTTCTTTTGGCTTCTGTGCTGCTGTTTTGTCTTTCTTAACAGTAGGCTATGCAGCTGGACTTGATGGACTTGGAGCTATTTGCTCAGATGGTGGTGCAGTGATTTTGGGAATATCAGCAGCTGGTGTTTCTAGAACCACAGGTACATGTTCCGGTTTAGATGCCATAGTGTGTGGTGCTGTGGACTGAGACTGTCTAAGAAACTAATTTTCCAACACAGATTGCTTATGTTTTATGTCCTTTAAATCCTACAAAATTTTTGTCAAAGCAGTATTGATTAATTCAAGTTTTTCCTCAACAAATTTCAATTGATTCTTCCTGACTTTTGTGGGTTTAGGCTTAGGTGCCGGTAAATTAGTTTGATCATGCAATCATTGAAGGAAACCTTTAGTAATTGACTTAGATAAAACCTCGGTTTGTTGACTAAAACTTACAGGAATGTTGTTCTGAGCAAGTATGCCTTGTATCAAACAGGGGAACACAAGCAGGTAGTAATCCAAGTGATGGGAACCAATTTGAATAATTGTTCTGTAAGCTAACAATCTAAAATTCACTGGCCTATTAGTTCCTAAACAAAACAGGAGTTTCATTCTATCTTCCCGAACCTGATTTTAATGGGAAGAAGGAAACCAATTAAATTGGGCGATTTTGTGTAACACTCAGTATTTTTTCTTAAGATATTTCTGGTCAAGACCATCCCTGGGTTTCCATTCGATATCTGTTCGACCAGTAACTTCCTTGATTATTTCAGCCATGTTAAACTGTTCATCTAGAAAATGCATGCTTCCTATTGGAATGTCTATAAAAGAATTTATGACATTGGGAGAAAATTTCACAAACTTCCCCCGACAGTAGACTCTATGATAATGAACACTTTTATGATCATCTATGGTGCTTGATATGTTAGCATAGAATTCTTGAATCAAAGTTTTAACAGGAGGAAGAAAATTTGATACCATTCGAGTCCAGTAATTAGACTCAATCATCTCACTGACACCATAGGAGTTGAAGTCTGAGAGTTTCACAGGTCATTCTAACTGAAGCTTCCTTTGTGAAGTGCTCTTGTCAAACTTTTGTTTGATTGTAGCCGTGAGAAATTTGTTGTATTTTCGCTTGATCTTCTCTTTGATTCTCTTCACTGGTATTTGTTCGTCCTCGATCATGGCTAGATCAATTGTTGTCTTTACTTGTCTGTGTTACGTAGGAGGCGACTGGCTATTGTTATTACTGTCATGACTAGAGTCGCTTGTAGAAGAAGCCCTGGCTGTTGAGTTTGAAGCCATAGATAGGGTTTCTAAACTGCAAAAATTTATTAGAATAGAAACAGAGAGATGCGAGATAGGGAAGCAACTGTGGAATAAGGATTATATGAACAGGAGAAGCCCACAAACTATTTGTTATATATACTAGCTCGATTTTTTGGGAATTTTTTATTTTCAACAAAGAATTAATTACTGTGTTTCCTTTCCAAAAACTGTTTAATAACTCCCTTCAAAACACTTCAATTCGAATTTGAATTTGATTCAAATAAGTAATATTGATTGAAAAAGGATTCCTGCTATTGATACTTCTCCCTCTTAATTCAACAATGCTGACATGACAAAATTTGACACATGGACACACAAGCAACTTAATTTTTAGGATAAGCACATAGGACATTGTTATAAAAAACGTAACAGAACACAGTTATCCATATTATAATAGTAATATTTGAATTATCATATTTCTCATTCTAAAAAAAAAACATAATTTTGGGTTTGAGAGATTCACACATTAAAGCTTTATTTTGAATATATTGAGTGAACAACTTGAGTATGCTTCTTACATACACAAAAGTTAGTCTCAATATAAATTTGGTAAATAATACAGTAGCATTCACACATGTATAAAGGTAGCCCTTTTACCTCACAATATTTCTTAGATACAATGAAGTTATCTCAATGGATGACTTTCACACATCATATACTGGTAACCCTATCTGTATTTTCATTATTGACCCAGTATTTAAATATTCACATAATTTTTTATATGACAACTCAAAACATGCTAATTTAGAAGGAAACTTATGATACTACAGATATGAATAACATAACAGAATATTGTGTTCATTCATATAACTTATAGATTCCTAAGGCTTTTCTTAGATTTTCAAATCTTGTTGTGCCAATGCCTTAGTGAACAAGTCAGTCAATTATTTATTTGTGGAGATGTGCTCAATGTGTATCACCTTAGATTCTACTAGTTCCCTTATAAAATGATATCTAATATCAATGTGTTTTGCTCTAGAATGCTGAACAGGATTTTTGGAAATATTTATAGTACTAGTATTATCACAAAACACAATAATGACTTCTGTTCAATACCATAATCACTCAACATTTGCTTCATCCACAATAGTTGTGCACAACAACTCCCTGTTGCTATGTATTCGACTTCAACTGTAGATAAAGAAATTGAATTCTGCTTCTTACTGTGCCATGAAACCAAGTTAGTACTAAGATGAAAACAACCTCCTGAAGTGCTTTTTCTGTCATCTACATTTCCTGTCCAATCTGCATCACTGAACCCTGTAAGACAATCATTTGTATCGTTAGAAAACCATATTCCCTAATCACATGTTCCATGTACATACCTGATGATTCTCTTTGTTGCTGCAAGATGTGATTCTTTGGGATTGCTTGAAACTTTGCACAAAGTCCTACACTAAAGCTCAAATCTAGTCTGCTAGCTGTGAGGTAAAGTAGGCTTCCAATAATGTTTCGGTACAAGCTTGCATCAACTTCTTTCCCTGTATTATCTTTTGAAAGTTTCAGATTAGTACTGATAGAAGTTTTCATTGGTTTTTCATTCTCAAGCCTAAATTTCTTTACTAGATTTTTGGCATATTTTAATTGAGATATGAATATCCCATCATTCATTTGCTTAACCTGCAATCCAAGAAAGAAATTTAATTCTCCTACCATGCTCATCTCAAACTCTTCCTGCATCAACTGTACAAACTCATTAATTTTGCTTTCGTTAGTTGATATGAAAACAATAAAATCAACATATATTTGAGCAACAATAAAATAGTTTGATGCATGTTTGATAAACAATGTCTTATCACTGCTGCCTTTTTTATACCCTCTGTTGATTAAAAAATTAGTCAACCTTTCATACCAAGCTCTAGGAGCTTGTTTCAAACCATACAAAGCTTTGTGCAATTTGTACACAAAATATGGATGTTTAGGATCTTCAAATCTTTAGGCTGTTCAACAAAAGCTTCTTCATTGAGATAGCCATTTAAAAAAGCAGTTTTAACATCCATTTGGTACAACTTAAAATCAAGCAAATAAGCAATTGCAAGTAGTAATCTGATTGACTCAAGTCTAGCTACTGGTGCAAAGGTTTCATCAAAGTCTATGCCTTCAACTTGTGTGTAATCTTGTGCAACTAGCCTAGCTTTATTTCTAACTACTTGTCCACTTTCATCAGGTTTATTTTTAAAAATCGATTTAGTTCCGATGACATTTGTACCATTTGGCCTGGGAACTAATTCCCATACTTCATTCCTTTTAAACTGATTAAGTTCATCTTGCATAGCTTGAATCCACACCTCTTCTTTTAAGGCTTCTTTTACATTTTTTAGCTCAACCAAAGAAACATAACATGTAAATCTTACTTGATTTCTTATCTTGCTCTGAGTTTTCATCATGCCATCTGGTGTTGCAATGATAGAACTTGTTGGATGTGCCTTCTGAATCCATGTGGGTGGATCTTTTCTATAATCATCAATCTGAATTGAATTTTTGTTCAAATCTGAGTTGTTAAATGTTACTATTATGTCGGGTGTAACAGCCGCTGTTTCTTCTTTCATAACAGCATTTTCCTTTTTATTGCTGTCTGGATCTAATTTTTCTACATCTTCTGTGAAGCTGGTTATGCTTTCCTTTTGTGAGTATTTTGCATAATCATCAAGATCATCAAATACTACATTTGCATATTGATGCGTTCGAAACTAGCAAGTATACTAGTCGCACAAGTAATAAAGTGATAAGTAGATATTGTTCCCACGAGGATTAATTCTAATTGAATTTGTTATTTTCCAGCAATAATAAACTAAACAGGGGGGGTTTTGTTGATTGATTAACTAAACTTAATACGAAAGCAAATGAAGAATAACACAAAGCAAAGTTAAATGCAGTGAAAAATCAATGAGAGACACTTGGTTAAGAGTTCATTCTCTGCCACAAGATATGAATTTGTGAATTAACCTAGAATTGTAATCCAATTACAGCATTGAAGTTATCAACCGTAGATAACAACAAGCTCTGTTATCCCAATCTTTCCTTACTTTGTTGTTAAATAAAACAAGCTTTTTATTTAATCTCTATCCATTAAACAACCTAGAACAAGCTCTCTGAGTTTAATTCAATGGAAGCATTGCGATGAGAAAGATAGATTGATCTAAGCAATAATCACACAAGTTCAGATTATTTAACCTAGGTTGTATTTTCCAATTGCAATCTCTGATCACAATTTTGCTACAATGATTGGAAATTCATGACAATTACGGATCAAGATTTCTAATCTAGCAATAGACAACAACAGATTATATTCAGTTGGCCATTCCAAATACAATCAGTAAGCAATCATAAGCATTAGATATGGGAAAATACAAGCAACTTCATTTAGAGAATTGGATAACTATTTCTTACACAATCAACTCACAAAATCCATATCAAGGGCTTTGAAATCAACCTCAACCAATTCAGTTTTAGTTACACATATTCAATCAGAATAACAAATACAATACAGAGAAATTCCAGAATTGAAAAGGAAAGAAAGAACTTAGCAAATTCTTCGAAAATCTTCTGTGTAGATGAATCTTCTTGGAATTGTAGTTCCTCCCTTTCAAAATCTTCTTTCTCCTTCAAGAACTCCAAGGGATGAGAGAAATCCAGAAATGCAGCCTCCTCCCACGTTTTCCCTTCTTCAAGTTATGAAAATAAAACACTAAAATGTGTTTAAATACTCTGCTACAGTGACTTGCTACAGTGCCCCGTATTATACATGCTACAGTGACTTGTGGAATTATATTTCTATACATCTCACACTGTTTTTGATTACAACTTTTGGTACACTGAATGGATTTATAAACCGTAAATTTCTCCAGAAAATAGACTTCGAGAGCTTTCCAACGGTATATAACATGTCGTCGGGTTCATTGTATATCAATACAATTAATCCGAGAAGATTACTGACTAGCAGAGGTGAAAATGAAGGGTTTTACTCCATTTTTGTGCAAGTTGCTCCAAAACTCCTACAAACATCAAAACCACACAAAAACATAAAAATACCAAGAATATAGCAAAGAAACATGAACGAATTGATATAAAAGTAATACATAAATAGACACCTATCAAATTCCCCCACACTTAGACTTTGCTAGTCCTCGAGCAACTACGACAATATGAAATAAAACTAAACCGAAACAGAATCAACAAAAAAATAAAACACACAAATGCTTCATCTTGCAAATAGGCCTCAAAGATTGTACTTAATTATAACCCAAGGAAAACTTCAAAATAATGCATTTGATCTAGAATCTCATTACAAAGATTACCTTCGCTCTACTTCAATTCCTCAAGTGTGTGTGTGTAGAGCCATTCTCACCTAATCACTTGTAACTTGGATGAGTTTATGCATAAAAATGAATCATATTTAATAGTGAAGATGCGTGTATAAATGAACTCCATAGGCCTGCTTTTCAAGTCACTCTCCACTAATGTAGACATGCACAACATCAAGGATCAAGTAATACTTTATTAAGCTTGTAACGTTTGGCTTGGGTGAAGGTATGATAAAGGATAATAATTTGGCTCAAATCACCCACAAACACATAAATCATTCAAGACTATGTAGAGCTCAACCCTATAACACAACTTTATTTCAATTCACTAAGTTACTCCTCCAAACTTATTTAGACCACTCAATCTTTTTTTTTTTTTGTAGAAAACAAAAGAAAACTACACCCCCACACTTTGTTGTTTCATTCTTTTTAAGAACACTCAAGGGTATAGATCTCTTTTTCTTCTCTTTTTTTTCTCTTTTTCTTTTTTTTTTGTTTTTTTGTTTTTTTTTTTTTTTACAACACTTCCCCTCCCCCACACTTAAACAACACATTGTCCTCAAGGTGTAAGTACGTGGACAAGAAGTACAGATTGGCTTTCTTTTCTTTGTTTTTTTTTTTACAAACATAATAGAACTCACTTGCATTGCTCATGACACAACCCAACCTCTTCTAACTCCCAAAACCAGAACATAGCTCAAAATGTAATCGTGAATGATCTATATGCTCATAGGTAAGGGATAAACTGTTTGGAAAAAAAAAATTTCATTTGAGGTTAGGAAATCTTTTAGTGAGTTAACAAGAAAAAAAACAAAAGGCTTACAGAGGCTCAAAGGGGTAATTAGGGATCAATTTTAATAAAGGTTGGCTATTAAGGCTCAAACGGTCCAAAGATTACCTAAATCATTTTTCTAATGTTGCACAGTCTAGGATTTCGCCTCGAGTGACCATCAAACAAGTTCTAGAATTCATTAAAATCTGAAGAAACACTTAAATTACATAAACTTTCTCTAAGTAAATAAATAACTCATGATAATAGCTCAGTGCTTTCACAATTGTTGTGCAAAGGAATCAAGGGCAAAGCGAAACCAATAACATTTCAAGCACACGATCATGCATTATTTATCATTTTCCAAGAGTATTCTCAATTCAAATCATATCTATCATCGACCCACAAAATGCAGATAAGAGGTAAGTTTGGCGTTGTTACACATGAGTCAAGATGTATTTCAACAATCCTTAGACCAGTAGCCCGCAGACTTAAGGTTTCCAGCCTATATACCTTTATTATGAAAGAACAAAACAAGAAACAAGACACTTCAAACAACATGAAAGAAACAAACTACAAAGTTATTAAGGAAGAATGCGTTTCAAGGGTTAAGGAAACCCCATATTCTGCCATTCTCAGGTTTTTCCACAATTTTTTTTAAATCAAAACTGATAAAAATAAAAACACATAACAAACTCTAAATTACGCAAAACTAAACTCACTCATAAAATAAAAAAGTTCAACAAGTCAGCAAACAAAAACAAGTTAGTTAGAATGGGTCTACAAAGTTTAGAAGTTAGCCTCCTAATTCAGCCATTATGGATTGAAGAGATCCAGAATGCGTTTCAAGAGAACTTGAACTTTTTAAGCCACCACTCTAAAAACCGAGATTAGAAAATAATACCTGGGGTGAAAGAAGAACACAACCTTGAAAAAAAAACTCAAAAGAAATGACATAAAAAACAAAACTCAAATAAAACACAATAAAGAGAAAGGCAAATGAAAATGAAGCCAAAACCACAGATAGAGATACAGATGGAGCGTTAAAATCCAGTGTACGCCTCTTATTGCCATCTCCAAACAATTCTATCGAGCTATTGTTGGATCAGGCCGAATACGAAATGCTTGTAATTTTGTCAATAACTCCCCTGCAGTTGAAGCTGTAACCAAGATTGCCTCGCCGACTGTGAGATAAAATTTTTTTCTACAGCTTGATCAAGAAAGGACAACAAACCATCAAAAAAATTATTAACATTTAACAAACCAATAGGTTTCCGATGGATGTTTAGCGGTGCCCAAGAGTTGATTTGAAATATCTCCTCTAATGTACCATAACCACCCGGCAAAGCTATAAATGCATCGGACTTAACAACAATATGTGCAATACGCTCATGCATACTAGAGACCTGTAACTCTTCCCCAATTGTGTTGCCTACGATATATCGTACAGCTAATGGTTTAGGGATAATGCCGAGAACTTTGCTCCCTCCTAGGGATGCAGCTGTTGACACACACCCCATTAAACCAAGACTACCCCATCCATAAATCAAATTAATACCCCTCGCAGCTAATGTCCTACCAAGATCAAGAGCTGCTGTGGTAAACTCTCCATCTTTACCAAAATGCGATCCACAAAATACGCATATATTGGGATAGAATCGCCGCAATTGGTGCTTTCTCCATTTCTAAAAGTGTCTAAACTTGTGTATAGACAATGATGTACGTTAGGTTATTATGCGATCAAAGTGCAAGGGACAGGTTATAAATCGACATTTCAAAATAAGCAGCATGGAATATATACCAAACGTAAAACTCTCAAAATTGGACACATGGGGACATAATGTTCGGTGGGAGTGCTGATGCAGATTTATCGCCCCATAGATTTGAAAAAAATGAGCTATGCTTCGGCGGGGTTTGACAAAACATAACACTTTGTCTCCCACGTTTGAAGCATGAAAAATAGAGATATACTTTCGGTGGTGGTTGACAAAACCTCCACACTTGTCTCCCACGTGAAGCATTAAAAATGGAGATACACTTTCGGCGGAGGTTGACAAAAACCTCCACACTTATCTCTCACGTGTACTTATGCCATAGGGTAGTCATATGGTTTGTCAAAAAGAAAACTTGAAATTAAAACAAACACACTCAACAAACAACAACAACACAAAAACAACATTGATAATCAGATCAAACGAAACAAGAAAGAAATAAAATTCGACAACACCAACACACATTCAAATATACAAGTAGTTGTGATTGTGGCTCACATCTTCCTCTGGTTTTACGTCTAGTAACGGCTGAAACGCCTTCTATGAGTCGGGGATTTGTTTCCCATCCAGTTTTCTTATAAACTGACAAACAGGGTCGTTTTTATTCAGATGTCCCTAGACTATAACATTGCAATTCATCACGAAATTTTGTCCATAGATTAAGCAATTCACGCTGAACAGTCCACAAGAATGTGACTCGAGAGTTAACAAAACATTATCCAGCGACTCATTACTCAAACCATTCTTATTAAATGACAGTTTATCTTCTCTATTCCTGGACGCAAAACCTAATGAACGACAAGTCTGGTTACAATTCCATCTAGCACATGTATAACATACTTGTAACCTTTTCGCTCTTCGCCTCTTGGCGTAGTAGCTCTTTCCTAGACCAGGCATGTATTTTGCAAGATTAATGTCCGGCTTCAATTCCGGACAATCTAACTTGGCTTCGATAAGCCATCGGATATCAGCAGGGACACACTATTTTAGGAGTATCATAATGCCCAAAGCTAGTCATCCGATACTTTATAAAATTTTAAACACAGCATTTGAGGGAAGTTGACAAGGGAAATATCTTACGAAGGTTCGACAAAAAGATATCGGCATCCATTGAAGAGGAGAAAAGGAAAGATATTACTAGTAATTCGTTTGAGTCTATTCTTCCCCAAGATATGCACGCTTCAAACCTTCAAGCAATGGCTTCAATTCTTGTTTCGGTGTTTCCTCAAGCTGTTACACAAATGAGCACAAAGTACGAAATAATCAAATTAAACAAAAGGAAAAGAAAGAGCAGAAACGAAACTAAAGACACATAAAAGAGATAACAACGCAATAGCAAACAAAAGTCAAAAACAAATAAAAAAATATAAAAACAAATAGAAAGATGGCAAAGAGAGATAAAACTTGATCAATTTGATGGCCTACGAAAGGAATCTCCTCGAGGCACAAAAATCGATCATTATTACCTGATTTTATTTTTGTTTTCTTTTTTTATTTATTTTTCAAAAACATTGGGTTGCCTCCCAATAAGCGCTTGGTTTAACGTCCTCAGCCCGACATTGGTTCCATCATGGGAGGGTCCAATCTCTGCTGTGCTTCTCTAGTGGGATTGGATCCTTTTTCCAACAAGAATTGGTGCATGCATATGGCTGGGCCTTGGATGTTAGCAATCGTCCACCCAATAGCTATTTTGTGATCTGTAAGTATTCGGACGTGTTTCTCTTCTTGTATTCGTGCAAGGCCCATTTCCTATTTAATTGGCAAAAAGGATCATTCTCACTCAAGAAATCCATGCCTCAAATGATCTGGAAGAAGCGTACTCCAATGCCAGGGTCTTGTCATCACAGAAGGAAGAACATTTTTCAGATAGCATAAAGGAATTGAATGTACGAAACATCATACCTGTTTGTTGTTATAGCTATAGTCTCATCTAAGCATGCCATAGCTTCCTCCATTTCTTTGGACACTTGTATCAACCTTCTTGGTTCTTTGAAATTTTCTATTCCTATGTGCTCACTAATAGCTATTTCCAATCCATCCTTGCGAGTTAACTCAAAACATTGTTGTGGCAAAGAATCAATAACATCAACTACAAAAATAGAATGTAAGTCACTAGGGTACCTCATTGCCTCAAAAATATTGAAACGAATCACCTCGCCATCGAATCCATGGGAGAGTGCCATCATTGAACATCAATCTTAGTTCGGAGCGTTTTCAGGAAATGGGTCATCCCCAAAAGGAATTGGTGTGGCTCTCTATTAGGAGAGATGTCTCATCCTCATTTCAAGAACATAGAAGTTTGCTGGGGAAACAACCAATTGATTCACCTGCACAAGCACATCCTTCACAAACACACTTCTATGGAAGGCATTAGACACGATCCAGCATCAGCAAGTTGAATGGTAATACCGGTTTTCGCAAAAGGTCCAAGATTTAAGGAAGCATAAATAGAATATGGCATGACATTAATAGATGCTCCTAAATCTAACATAGCTATTTCAAACTTGGTATTACCAATGGTGCATGGAATGGTGAACGTACCTGGATCTTTGCATTTCGGAGGAATTTTTCTTTGCAATACAGCTGAAACATTTTCCCCACACTTACCTTCTCATTTCCTTTCAACTTTCTCTTGTTGGTGCATAACTCCTTCAGAAATTTTGCATAACGAGGTACTTGCTTGATAGCATCCAGAAGTGGTATATTTACCTCGATCTTGCGAAAAGTTTCCAGGATTTCTTGTTCTTGTTCCTCCTTCTTTGATTTTACAAATCTGCTAGGAAAAGGTGGAGGAGTAACATATGAAGGAATTTGAGTTTTAAGATCTACCTTAGGAGATGATGTTTTGTTCATGGTGGAAGTGGTGTCATCTCCTTCATTAGTTTGTGACTTTTTTTGTGGGACTTGTAATTGCTTTCCACTTCTCAAAGTGATTGCACTAGCATTCTCTCTTGGATTGATCACTGTCTGAGAAGGTAATTTTTCTAAGCTCTTGCTCTCGAATTTGCTCATGTTAGTAGCCAATTGTCCCATGTGATTTTCCAGGTTTTGGATACTTGCCCTCGTTTCCTTGCGGAAATTGCCATTGTGTTAGTGCAAGTACTTTAACCAATGTCTGGAGAGCTTATACCTGAACTTTTGTGGAGCTAGTTTGGTGCCTGGTTGGGTTTTCCATTTGAAATGATTGCTGCACTCTGGTTGATTGAAACCTTCGGTGGGACTTGGTATGGCATTTGGGGCGATTGGTTGATGATTACTATAACTTTGGCTTGGTTGTCCTAGAAATCCACCCATGGCATTGGCTTGTTCCGTATCTCCGTCTTGCAAAGTTGGACACATGTCGGTTGGATGCTCCGTGGTAGAATATACTCCACATACATAAGATTGATGCATATGTCCTACAGCATTTTTTTTACAAGAGAGGTAAGCTCAGAAAGTTGTTGTTCAATGTTCGGGGTACTTACCTCATTTACTCTCCTTGGTAGTTGTGGCTCAAATTGGCCGCTGAATTGTTGGGAGTTCGTTGCCAGTCGCTAATCAAACGTTTTGCGACATTCGGTGTTTTATTAACCAGTGCTCCACCACTAGCAGCATCAATGATACTCCTTTCTATTGGTAGGAGAACCTCATAGTAATATTGAATTAGGAGTCCATCACTAATTTGATGGTTTGGACAGCTAGCACATAACCTTCTAAATCTCTCCCAATATTCATGAAGTGATTCTCCATTGTGTTGTCGAATGCCACTAATATATTTTTTAATGTTTATAACTTTCAAAGTGGGAAATTATTTCTCCAAAAAGAGTTTACTTATCTCATTCCACGTGGTAATGGTACCCGATGGTAGATAGTATAGCCAATCTTTCGCCGAATCTGCTAATGAGAATGGAAAAGCTCTTAATTTTATTTGCTCCTCAGACACGCCAGTTGGCTTCATACTTGAGCATACCACATGAAATTCTCTGAGGTATTTGATAGGATCCTCTCTTGCAAAACCATGAAATGTAGGCAAGAGACGAATTAGTCCAGATTTAAGCTCAAATTCTACCTCAAAATTGGTGCTTATGCCTGTCTCTTATACACATCTAGATGTGTATAAGAGACAGCTCCTTAAGAGTTTGATCGTTTTCCATCGCCATTGCTTCTGATTCAGATTTGATTGAACTACAAGAAGATGGGAGGGAAGTATGTCGTGTAAGGTCAAATTCTGGAGGTGGAGTTGAAATTGACCGATTTAGCCTTAAATTCGAGGATTGAAGAAACTCCTTAATTCTCTTAAGTCGTTGATCCGCTTCTCCATCAGACATAAAAGCCTAAACACAAACAATCAGGAAATAACAATCAAGAATCAGTAGTAAAAACAGAATAAAAAATTGATTAGAAAATCAATCCCCGACAACGGCGCCAAAAACTTGATGCGTTCGAAACTAGCAAGCATACTAGTCGCACAAGTAATAAAGTGATAAGTAGATATCATTCCCACGAGGATTGATTCTAATTGAATTTGTTATTTTACAGCAATAATAAACTAAACAGGGGGGGTTTTGTTGATTGATTAACTAAACTTAATACGAAAGCAAATGAAGAATAACACAAAGCAAAGTTAAATGGAGTGAAAAATCAATGAGAGACACTTGGTTAAGAGTTCATTCTCTGCCACAAGATATGAATTTGTGAATTAACCTAGAATTGTAATCCAATTACAGTATTGAAGTTATCAACCGTAGATAACAACAAGCTCTGTTATCCCAATCTTTCCTTACTTTGTTGTTAAATAAAACAAGCTCTTTATTTAATCCCTATCCATTAAACAACCTAGAACAAGCTCTCTAAGTTTAATTCAATAGAAGCATTACGATAAGAAAGATAGGTTGATCTAAGCAATAATCACACAGGTTCGGATTATTTAACCTAGGTTGTATTTTCCAATTGCAACTCTGATCACAATTTTGCTACTAATGATTCGAAATTCATGACAATTACGGATCAAGATTTCTAATCTAGCAATAGACAACAACAGATAATATACAGTTGGCCATTCCAAATACAATCAGTAAGCAATCATAAGCATTAGATATGGAAAAATACAAGCAACTTCAATTAGAGAATTGGATAACAATTTCTTACACAATCAACTCACAAAATCCATATCAAGGGCTTTGAAATCACCCTCAAACAATTCAGATTTAGTTACACATATTCAATCAGAATAACAAATACAATACAGAGAAATTCCAGAATTGAAAAGGAAAGAAAGAACTTAGCAATTCTTTGAAAATCTTCTTTGTAGATGAATCTTCTTGGAATTGTAGTTCCTTCTCTTTCAAAATCTACTTTCTCCTTCAAGAACTCCAAGGGATGAGAGAAATCCAGAAATGCAGCCTCCTCCCACGTTTTCCCCCCCTTCAAGTTATGAAAATAAAACCCTAAAATGAGTTTAAATACTCTGCTACAGTAACCTGCTACAGTGTCCCGTATTATACATGCTACAGTGATTTGTGGAATTACATTTCTATACTTCCACACTGTTTTGATTACAACTTTTGGTACACTGAATGGATTTATAAACCGTAAATTTCTCCAGAAAATAGACTTCGAGAGCTTTCCAACGGCATATAATATGTCATCGGGTTCATTGTATATCAATACAATTAAATCCGAGAAGATGGTTGACTAGCAGAGGTGAAAAATGAAGGGTTTTACTCCATTTTTGTGCAAGTTGCTCCAAAACTCCTACAAACATCAAAACCACACAAAAACATAAAAATACCAAGGAATATAGCAAAGAAACATGGACGAATTGATATGAAAATGATATATAAATAGACACTTATCACATATTCCATGGCTGCCTCAGTTCTCAGATTGTAAACTCGAAAAGCTTTGTTGTTTTTTGCATATCCAACAAAGACTCCTTCATCGCTCCTTAGATCCAATTTTCCTAACAGTTCTTTGTCGTTTAGGATGTAACACCTGCAACCAAAGACATGAAAATATTTCAAATTAGGTTTTCTTCCTTTCAAGATTTCAGAAGGTGTTTGGTTAGTGCCAGGTCTAAGAAAAACTCTTGTTAAAATATAGCAAGCAATGCTTATTGCTTCAGCCCATAGCCTTTTGGTCAACTTTTTGCTATTGAGAATTACTCTTGCCATCTCTTGAAGAGTTCAATTCTTCCTCTCTACAATACCATTTTGTTCACGGGTTTTAGGAGCTGAAAATTCATGATCAATTCCATGATATTTGCAAAAGTCAGCATAGCTAACATTTTCAAACTCCTTGCCATGGTCACTTTTTATTCTTACAATTCTTTCGATGTTCCTATTTTGCTCGTTTTCAGGCTTAACACAAAGGTTCCTGAAGGCATCAAAAGTGTCAGATTTTTTTTTAATGAAATCAACCCAAGTAAATCTAGAAAAATCATCCACACAAACAAATATATATCTCTTACCTGTGTGAAGCAAATCAAGTATTTTAGAAGTGCTAAGATGTGGATTTGATTTGTGTGAACTTCTGATTTGTTTTCCCATTTGATATGGTCCATAAATTTTATCAAATTTGTCATCAAGTTTAGGAACTCCTCTTACAGCACCTAGCTTAGTTAATTTAACCAAGTCTTTGTAATTTAAGTGTTCTAATTTTTTATGCCACAATTCTAAATCTAAAATTCTAGCATGAAATGCAATTTCTACTAGATAACAATTATCCAAAGATCTATTACCTTCTAGAATGCATTCACCAAAATTATCTAAGACCATGCATTTGTTTTGTGTGAAGTTAACAGTATATTTTTTATCACAAATCTGACTAATGCTAATAAAATTAGCTTTTAAGGCTTCCACTAAAAGGACATTTCTAAAATTAGGTAGGCCTTTAACATTCAAAGTGCCTTTACCAATGATCTTACTTGTTGCTCCATCTCCAAAGGTGACATTTCCATCCCTACATGCTTTAAAATCTGTTAGAAACAATTTATTTCCAGTCATGTGCCTGGAACAACCGTTGTCAAAATACCACAAATCATTAGATGCATGATTAAGTGCAGTAAAGGCAACATGACATACTGTTTTGTCTTTTTTAACCCACTGCTGTTTTGATTTTGGTAACAGTTTAAATTGTTTTGATCTTCTATGCAAAAGATTCAACAATTTAAAGCATCTAGGCCTAATATGTTACTCTTTACCACAAAAATAACAAATAGGAACAAATTTTCTTACCTTTTCAGGGCTGGATCTGAAAGAACTTAGTGGAGAAACATACATTTCACTGCTCTTGGAATTTGGACTTGACTTTAAAGAGTTAGATTCAAAACTCTTACCTAATGTTGAAGCTTTCACAAAGATTATTTTAGATGAAGATGCAACGTTTCCTTTTGTATACCCCAATCCATGTTTGTTGGAGTTGTCTCTTCTAAGATTCAAAACTTGATCAAGTTTGGCTGCTCCAATTTTGAGCTGATCAACACACCTCTTGCTATCAGCCAATTCTGTTGTGATTTTCTCAATATATGCCGTTTGGTCTATCAAAACAATCTCAAGTTCAATGATGTGATTTTCCGCAAAGGCTTTTCACATTTTAGAACTTCAATCTCCCACTTCAAGGTGTTGATTTCTTCTTTCTGACTCAGCCATTCACCATAGAGTGCATTGTAAGTTTCTTGCAACTCTTTATAATATGCTGGTCCATCTTGTTCATCTGAATTATCAATACTGTCTTGACAGTCTTCGGTTATGTCTGACATAACAGCCTTTCCTTTATCTGCTATAGATGCAGTAAATGCAACAAAATTACTCATACAATCTTGGTCTTCTGACTCCGATTTTGATTCATCACTCCACGTTGTTGTCAGCCCTTTGTTTTGCTTCTTGAGATTAGCATATTCAGATTGAATATGCCCATAACCAGAACATTCATAACACTGAATCTGCCCTTTCTTTTCAGGTTGTTTAGCTTTCTTTTTATCATTCTCCTTGCTGAATTTTCTGAACTTTTCTTCACTTGAGTTTGATGGCTTTCCTTGATTCTTTTTCCTGAAATTTCTTTTCATAAACTTGACATAATTTTTTGTTAGAAAAGAAATTTGTTTAGAATCAGTTTCATTAAGCTCATCATTACATTCATCTTCAGATTTTTCAGCTTTCACATTAAATGCAATGCTTTTACTCTTTTGTTTTCGAGTACTTTGATTTATTTAAAAGTTTTGGGGAATGCCAATCAGTTCATCAACTCTCATTTCATCAGTGTTTTGAACTTCTTCAATGACTGAAATTTTAGGTTGAAATTTGTCAGGAATCGACCTAAGTATTTTACTAATAACTTCTGTATCAGTGAAATTTTTGTCAAGCATGTATGCTGGGTCTGTTATGTGACATATCTTAGAGTAAAAATCAAAAATTGATTCATCCTCATGCATCATTAGATTTTCAAATTGAGAATTTAGCCTTATTAATTTAGATCTTAAAACAGATGCAGTACCTTCATGTTTTACCTCAAGTATGTGCCATGCTTTTTTGGCTGCTTTGCATCTAGAAATCTGGCCAAAGTTATTTAAGTCTACTGCAGCAAAGATTGCATTAAGAGCCTTGGAGTTCCAACTGGATCTACGGTATTCTTCATCAGACCATTCGTCCTCTGGTTTTTGTTCGGCATTACAAAAGCATTCAACTTCGTTGGAGGTGTCCACCCCTTAAGTACACTCGTCCAAGCCCTGTCATCAAGAGACTTAATAAACATCATCATTCTTACCTTCCAATATGGATAATTACTATCATCGAGAATAGGTGGTTGCATTCTAGATCCTCTGTTGTGTATAAACTCCATCCTTCTAGATTAACTTGATCGTTTTCTTCACTTGTCTATAAGTGAACCTGCTCTGATACCAATTGAAAATTCTAGAGGTATGCAGTTATAAATAATAACACAGTCAAATGTAATGTAAATCAACACAGGAGGATTTTTACGTGGTTCGGTTATAACAACTTACGTCCACGGACAGCTATCAAGCTGCAATTCACTATTCTCTTGTTTGTACAATCTTTAGGACCTTTTACAGTATTGACTCACTCTCACACACTGATCTAATCTTTGACAAACAAAATCTTCACAAAGATTCTAAACACTAGTGACATTACTCACTCTCTGTCTCAGATAACTTAACAGCTCACTGTTAAGTTATACATAACACTCGATATCTGACAGAATTACATAAACACTCAACCCTCAAGTTTCCCTAAGTGTCTACTAACTCCTTCAAACTTAATTAATAACTCATGTATGATTTTGACTCTTATACATGATAACAAAGACTCAATAAATCAAAGATATAAAGACATTCCTTTTCGTTGAAGATTGTCTCTTACAAAGTCATGGAATGCCGTAACAACCAACAATCTCTCTTGCATAAAAAGACTCTCTCCCTAAATTCCTTGCTGCCGACTTTTTTATTCATTAATATATAATGAAAGATCTTGATACAATTTTCCTAAAAATCCTGTAAGGATCTCAATCAAGATTATATTAAGATTAGGATAAAACAAAATAGTAAATGCTTTATAGTTAATCTCTTAAAGTAATAAAGATATATTAACTACTTCCTATTTTAATTAGGATACAAAATATTATCCTGATCAAGAGAGATAACTATCAAAATACTTCCTATAATAATTATCTAGAAACAATAAAATAGGAATAAAACACTTTAATTACTTTTATACAAGTTAACCAAAAATTGGAACATGTGTATGCACATGTTTGACGTTAACACTAACATTAATGATTTTTCTTCATTTTCCTCTGGTGCTTTTCGAACTGGAATATTATGTTATTTTCTACACTATTACAATGGAACAATCTAAGATATATGGAATTAGATAGGATTCATTCTCACTTTTATCAAGTAAAGAAAGAGACTTTGGAAGATTTTTTTTTTTAATAAACACTTTTTATATCTCACATATACATACACAAATGCTAATTTTTAATTTCTTTTAATTTAAACCTTACTTAATTGATGTAGTGTAAATATTTTTAATAAATAAACTAATTAATTTTTTAACGGACAAAGACATTATGCAATGACATATGTCAAATTATAAAAATATTTAATCGCAAGTTAATTCAGACTTAGAATAGCTTCTACTTTCACAATAATAGAGCAAACTATTGTTGTGCCAAACTATATATAAATTAAATAATATAGTGGGCATGTCTTTTGGAAGAAAAATTAAGGAGGGATATTTATGAAATTTGAAGGGTATCTTAAAAATGTTTGTAAACACAGATTTAGTTGGACTCAAGCATTTGTATATATAATAAAATTTTGACAAATGAATGTTTGATAAATTAATAATCTAAGTTAAATAATAAATCTCTCAATTCCAACTTGAACATATGTACTAAATCAATAATTTTACTAAATGAATAAGATAATAATTTTTTAAAATCATTTGAGGTCTAATGAAAATATAAATTAATAATTGATCGAATACATAGCATAAATAAAATATAAATTCATAACATGGAGAAATATTGCAAATAACCCAGAACTAAGGCCTGATATTGATATAACCCCCACATTTTATATAATATTATTCATAACCTTACTAACGTCACATTCTGTTAAATTAGTCTGCTGACACATTAAGAACATATATAATAACTATTATATCTTTCAACTATATTATTTTTCATTATTCAATATTTTATAAATGACTTAGCATTTAAAACAAAAAGTTATAAAATTTTTAGCGATAACCTTATACTAAAAGACAACAAATATAAAACTTCTAAATAAAATAAATTACAAAACTTTAAAAAAAGAAAAGTTAAATTAAAAATAAATAAGTTAAATATAAACAATAGAGGATGAATTTAAATAATAAAATAAAATAAACAAATTAAAATATGGTATTTTAATGCTAAAAAATAAATAAAATTAATTAAACTAACTAAAATAAAACTAAAAACTAAAAGAAACTTTACTATAATTAAAATAAAAAGTATAAAAAATTATAATAACCCCCCAAAAAAAGTCCAACACCCTAAACTTTATCAATTTTAAAATTAATCTAAAACACCAATCAATCTTAATTAAACAATTAAATATATATATAAGAGCGATATGTTTTGAAGGTGTAGGTAGTAGTTGATGTATTTATTCTATGCATTTGATCGTTTATGAATTTCTTTTCATTAAAGTTTTATAATATTATTTTATTAAAAAAAATATACATGTTAACACTTAAGGAAATGAATTAAGTTACCTTTTTACCCTTTAGTTGTTGATTTTAATTAAAATTAGTCGATGGTAGGATTATGGATAATATTATATAAAATGTCAAGGCTATATATAATATTATACCTTAGTTCATGATTATTTGTAATATTTTACCTTCATAATATTAAAGTGATTTTTGTTTAACAACTTCTAGTTTCTCAATTTTGCTCTTTTTAAAAATATGCATTTAAATTTTTTATTTTTTCTTTTTATTTAAACTAAACTCGACTTCATCCTCAGTTTTTTGCAAAATATGCACCATATTCCCTTTTTTTCATATTATAATAAGTAGTCATTTAGGGTTGCTATTACTTGAATGGCCTCATTCGAAAAACATTTGTTAAAACACAACAATCATCTGAATTATAATTATTATCAGCAAATATATCTATTCATTTTTTAATAATCTCTTCATTAGTAGGCAATTCAATTAGTATAACATTAATTTCACTAAGATATATCAAAATATTCATAAAAGATTGATGAACCAAAAAAAAAAATCATATACCATCTATACTATGATGACCCCTAAGTTACCCAAAATTATTTTTTCAGTCATAAATTACTTGAAATTATATTTTTATTACTCTTTGTCCAAAGTTACAATTACCAATTGAAATTCAAAATTAATATTTGAATCACTCAGAATTAAATTTTGAGTCATAATTTAGTTGAAATATATAAGATTTTTCAATTATTCTTCTTATAAATTAAAATTACTCATCTACTAAAGTTATAATTTTTCACTCGAAAGGGGAACTTCAAATGAATCGAAATTAATTTTTGAGCCACTCAAAATTAAATTTTTAGAGCCATAAGTTTTAAGAAATTGTTAAGGAATATTCCAAATGGCTTTCATCTAAGACAAACACCTATTTATAATGCTATGGGTCTGATTTACATTTCGTTTTTTGTCCTCTAACTCAATTTTACATTCATAAATTGAATTCTTTGAATAAGTAAACTCTGCTATTGAGTTCTTTGCATTTGCAATCGGCATTACTCAATGCTTTGTATCCTAATCTAAATTATTAAATTCTTGGAACTTCTGATCTAAATTATTGAATTCTTTGTATGAATGATATGAATCACTGAATTTCGTCCTTATTTGCATTAGTGAATTATTTGTGTTTATTATTTCTTATATAAAAATTGTAAGTAAGAACTTTAGGGTATGTTTGATGATCTACACTGAACTATAAAAAAATTTTACACTATACTAATTTATATAATACCTATATTCGGTACGAACTCTACACCTCACTAAATAATATATTATTACATAATTTAATATCATGGACATTATATTATCTAACGGAGAGAAAAATCACCACGTTACTCTATGTTACACAAAATTAATATAATTTTTAAAATATTTTGAATCTCTCTCTCCCATCTGATATGTTTCTCATCTTCTCTCTCCCATCTCCGCCTTTGACTCTCTCCTGTCTATGCCTATGACACTCTCTCGTCTGCATCGCCGTCGTCTTCTTCATCTCCGTCGCTGTCTCATTCACTTTCTCTTGTCTCTGTCTCTATCTCACATCTCTAGGTATCTCCATCTCCCTCTCTCTCTTTGCAAGTTTCTCAAATTCTTACCTAAAATTGATATCAAAGTTCTCTACAATCTATGTTAATCCTCTCCTGCTCATCTCCTACTCTTGGATTTCGAATTTTGATTATTTTTTTTATCTAGGTATATTTTCATTTTTTTCTCTGTAATATTTGATTCAATTTATATAATTCTCTTAATTTATTTTCGTCTCCGTTGATTTTTTTATTCTGTTGATTCAATTTATTTTGTCACTGGTGATTCTTTTGTTTTTGGGAGTTCGTGTGGATTTGTTTGTGCACAACAATTATTTGATAAAATGTCTCAATGGAATAGAAACATTTTCTGATTGAATAGCAATTGTTACTGGGTCTATTTTGTTTGTTTCAGTGGAATAACAACAAAATCTAATGGCAATTTATCCACATTTTACATTTAAATTTGAAAGGTAGTTCAACTCTAAAATTGAATTTAAATTTGCTTCTTTGTAACTCTTGTTCAGGGTTTAGCTCATGCTCAAAAATTAACTTAATTAATTTCAGAGTCAAATTAAATAAATTGATGTAGGGCTTCGGCATGTAATGGGATATCAAAGCTACTACAACTTTCTTCTTTCTGAAAGATGGGAAGCAAATTGACAAACTTCTGGGAGCAAACAAGCCAGAGCTACAAAAGAAGATAACTGCTACTTCAGACTTGGCCGTGGTAAAAAAATGAGTAACGCCATGGTTGGGTTCTTATCTAAATTAGCTACGACCGAATGTCATCTATATGCTTTTTTGTTAGTATTTTGATTGCATGATTGTGAGATTTTTTATATGTATATTGATGCATTGCCATGTATACATGAATAATAGAATGGTATTTTGAGAGTGATTCATTTTGATTATGTTATTCATTTTTTCTTTTAACCGGTATTTTGATTGTTGTATGTATATTAATGGTTGGGTTCTTTCTTTCATTTTAGTTTATAGTCTATAACCACTCATTTTAGTTTATTTTCCCCTCTGTGCAAACCTATTAGCTGGCAAAGCAAAGCAAAGTTGTTCTCTGAGTAACTCATTTTAGTTTATATCTTTTTATATGAATTTGAGAAGAGTTGTTTCCATGCTGAAAAAAAAAAAAAAAAAAGAAACAGGTGAATTTCTTTTTACAACTTATAACTTAAAAGCTTAAGTTTAAAGGTAACGGCTCAAGAGTTGTGTTTAAGCTCTAATATATCCCCTTAAGTATGCTTTTAGGTACACCAAACACACTAAAAACTGCCAATGCAACTATAACAAGTATAACTTATTGTAATCTAATAGTACAATAGTGGAAATTGAGCACAACTTGGTCAACCTGGCTCTTTGATTTATAAACTTAAAACTTATAGGTAAAGGCCAACATGATAATTAAGCGCTAATACTTATGAAGAAAGATTGACTGCATTACATGAGAAACTGATAAAGAGCTCTTGTCTTTCTCTATGGTCGAGATATGTAGTGGAATCTTTTGAGTGAGCTATCCATTAGAGTGTAAATACTATATTTTACATATAATGACATGGTGGTATTGAGGAAAATGATGGGTGTCTCAACACCTATTGATTTGGGTTTGAGGTTTAGTTGAGTTGATGTAAATATAAGGAAAAGCTTATACGACATGAGCTTTGATTCATGTTACTTCTGAAGTTGGGTTGTGTTGTATGTCATGTAATCAAGAGCTGAACCGACCTTGGTTATTCGTACCGAATTAAACTGTGTAATTGGGACCACATTTGTTGTTTATTGGCTGACCCCTCGCAGGGTACATTAAAGTTCTTACAATCGTGCCTGCTGATTCAAAATTCTTCATGTTTTGAAGAATTATATATCTGTAGTACAAAAGATTCATGTCTATGCAATGTCTTACAATTTTTGTTATTATGCTATAAAAGTTGCCCCACCATGATTTACATAGTTGAAGTTTTTAGAGGTCTTAATACTATTGTTTGGACCCTTATCTAATGGCTTAAACTGTTGCAGAAACTTAACACAATATCGCAGCAAAATGTCCTGTTTTCAACCACTACATGTATATGTTTGCATATGTTATCTGTTTAGTCTGTAGCCAGGTTTGATTTGGTCTGCTCCACAATACATGCTAGGTAGGCTTGGTACCGGGGCGGGGCGGGTACGGGGCGGAAAAAAAAAGAGCCAGATCCATACCCGCCCCGCCCCACCCGCAAAATTTCATTTACACCCCATAATATTTATATTTTTCAATCTCATCACCCACAATATTTCTTTTAAGTCCATCCATAATTTCATACAATATCATCAATATGCTTACGTCACAGTCAAAAATCCAAAAAAAAAATAAAAAACAAATATATTCTGAAAATTCCTATATATTAAAATTTAACAAAATAACCCCCTGAAATTCTCTAAGTCCTTATATTTTGAATTTTTTCATTTATATCCTTAACTGTGCCGAGCGGGGCGGGTCCAACGGGTCTAGAGGCAAGACTGGGCCCCGAACCCGCCCTGGACGGGGCAGACTCTATGCAGCCCTGTACCCGCTCCTTACAGTGATCCGCGACGGGTCCAGACCCGCCCCGTTGGACCGGGTCCGGCCGGGTCAGTGGTGGGGCCGGGACAAATGCCTAAGCCTAATGCTAGGGGTGTTAGGGGGCTTAATAATATTGTTTCTAACTGATTCGATAGCTTAAGCTTTTAAATTAAATAGTCACTTAACAGAAGTATTAAGATATTATTATTCCTGAAAATATCAGTTTGTAGACATTATATTTATGCCATTAAATTAAAATGAGTAGTAGCTCTAACACGCCCTAAATAGTCATGTTGCCTAAAACTCTAAAAGAAACCGCTGTTTTACATTTAATCCCAGAGAATGCTAGGGGCTCTCTGCTTTCAAGACTGTTTTATATTATATGCACGCAAGCTCAACTTGCTATAGACTGGAAATTACAAAAATTATTGATTTAAAGCATATATCATGAGCTTTTCATTCTTCACAATAGAAAAAATGGTTCAAAGAATTTTTTGATGTTTGGTTTACATCAGATGAAATTCCTTTGACAGACTCTTTTTCTTCCCTCTTTTTATGTTTTGTTGTCAATATTAGTTACTGTATATCATTTCAATTTGTAATGCTGGCTCCCACAATTTGCAATATTTTGTTTTTGTTGTTTGATATTTTTGTGATCCTAATCAAAAGATCCTATTTATGGATGTGCATGTCTCGATTGAAACTATAGGTTTAATTCTCAATATTGAAATTATTTAGGTTTGATTGAAGCTGTTTATTTTTTATATTGTGTAATGGACTGAACTTTGTATTTGAGGGTTCAAGTTTTTTTATTTAATTACAACATTTAAGTATTAATATGTTTTAGTTTTGAATGTTAAACATGTTTTAATTTATTAATATTTTTGTTTGGAATGGATTTCTTTTAGTTATATTTTTGTTATGTAAACTACACTAAAAAAAGTTTATAAAATTTTTATAAGTTAAATATAAGGAAGATTGTATATTTTGTAATTATAGGTTATAATTTATTTAATTTGGTATAAAATTAATATTTAATTTATTTAATAATATTTTGTTAATTTTTGAATTGAAAAATAATATAATACAATTTAAAAATGCACCAAACATAAATATGGTATGGTATAGTATAAAAATAGTACAATGCATGTTCCATCAAACATGCACTATATTATGCATAAAATTAATTAATACAATATACTACAATGCAATTATTAAAAATAATGCTATACAATGTTGCACGTCCAACATGTCCCTAATGCTTTGACCTTTGCTAATAGCTTTTGCTAGAGAAATTATAATTTTCAATTACTCTCTGTATTCAAATCTACAATTATACATGACTCAATTATTTTGTAGAACTTTTGGGATCAATGTTGAACTATACCAATTATGAAATTATAAAATATTAATTATGACTTTTGCACATGTTTGTCAACATAGAACAAATTATATTACTTTATTTAATGCAATGTATTTTCACACACACATATAATTAAAGAAATGCTATCAACATCTTACTCTATTGAATAAATGACAAGACATTTATCTAATATACATTCTAAATTTTGCGTGTGTCCATTTATATTAATTTATTCTTCTAATTTTCCCTTTACAAGCAACTGATATATCTTACTCCATATGCTCTTTAGTTTTCAATCATTGACACAAATTCAATAAATTACTAATTAGAATTAATCACCACGAAAACCATTCCAAAAACTGTTATTGACCAAATTAACAGCATCAAAAGGCAAGCTGCCTTGCTGTTCAAACTGATCTCTGGCACCAAATCATGTCACTTTCTTGTAACATGACAACTTTGATAAACAAACGTGCACTAATCTGTTGAAGTTTTCAACAAATGAAAGGAGAAAGTATAAATAGGAAGAGTCTTCTATGAAAATTAATAAATTGTAGACAAAGCAAGCAATGATAATTATTTGTAGAGTCCTCTGTTTTCTTCCTATTTTGTTTCTTTTTGGGCATAGTTATGTAATCCCAAAACCTTTCTTTAAATTTTAGCATTCTTTCATTGGATTTAATGCTAAACAAAGTGGTATTAAGGCTTGGAAGGGAAAGACATCAAGATCTTCTTTGAATTTCCATTGACAAAAATCCTACAAGAGGATTCAATGGCAAATGGGAGTTAGTGTTTGATAATTCTGATGTTTCAGCCATGCATGCAATCTTGCTTCCAAAAACTAATAAGGTTTTGATGTACGACACCACAATTGGAAGACATCGAAGATTCCATTGCCATTGGAGAAGATGCTTTGATGTGTTGTCTGTGGCACCGATGAACATGACTATTGCCATTCCGTGTTGTTTGATATTGAAACATCACAACTAAAACAACTCAACGTGAAGTCTGCATGTCATGGACATATATAGAGTCGAAGAATATAAAGTCGTTTACATGCTATACCAATAATCAATTTTTTTATTTTTTGCAAAAAAGAAAAAAATATATTACTTTTGCTAATTCTAACAGAGAACATAAAGTGCAGCCAAACTAATTAAATCTATTCAAATACATACATACATACATACATACATACATTTATATATATATATATATATATAAATAATTAATTAATTAATTTAATTATCTTCATTGATATATTCTTTGCTAATAGTCTTGATATCCTTCTCTTTGGCAGCTTTGAACTGACAAATCGTGCTCAACAGGAGGCTTATTGGTGGATGGAAACTTTGTAAGCACTGGAAGTAATGGAGGAGGAGCAAACACAGTAAGAGACTGTAAGAGATCTGTCCACGTGTGACAACTGTGATTGGAGGGAATACCCAACAACACTTGTAGACCCTAGATGACAAATCAACTTAAGTTTTATTCTTAACATTTCCTCATATATATTTATGTATCTTTTTCCACTTTTGGAAACATTAATTAAAATTTACTTGGTGTCATTGCAAGTACTCAACACATGTAACTTTATCCGATGGTGGCTTCATCGTGGCTGGTAGCGGTGCAACATTTAGCTATGAATACATTCCACTTCACTAGAAGGACAATCCAATAAGCAAGCCATCTTCTTGCCCTCGCTCAAAGATACCCATAACAACCTACTAGGAAATTTTGGTCCACAGCTATAGAATCGAAAAATAATTTATACCTATTCATGCACCTTGCACCACCCAATGGCAATATCTTTATTTTCTCTAACAACCACTCAATCCAACAACCGACAAAGTTGTCCGTGAGCTCCCAGTTTTCCCAGGTGGCTTGTGTGATTATCCTGCATCGAGAATGTTCGTGCTCCTCCTACTGAGGCTTAAACTTGGACAGTTCAAACAAGTCAATGCAGCAGTCTTGGTTTGCGGTGGCGCAAAGTGGGATTCATTTTATCATTCAGAGGCTGAAAAGAAATTCTGGCCTGCGTTGTAGGACTATGGAAGAATACAAATCACCAAGCATAATGCAGTTTGGAAATGGGAAATTATGCCATCACCTCATGTAATGGGAGATATATTGATTCTTCCAACGGGAGATGTGCTAATGCTTGATGGTGCAAAATTAGGTACATCAGGATGGAATGATGTGGAGGACCCAATTATGTTCCAGTGTTGTGCAAGACTAAAGGACTAAAAGGCCAAAGATTTGAGGAGTTAGTCATGTCAACCATTCCAAGAATGTAACATTCAACATCTGTGCTACTACCCGATGGAAAAGTTCTTATAACAGGTAGCAAAACTCATGATGGATACAAATATGATGCCAAGTATCCCACTAAGCTTAGGGTTGAGAAATTATCTGCCCCTTACTTGGATCCATCATTGGCTTTGCTAAAACAATAGATATTGGTTGAATCTTCAGAAAAGATGATCAGTTATAGCAAGACTTTCTCTGCGAAGGTTAGATCAAATGAGTTGAGCCTGATCAAGGAAGAACTTATAAGGTAATCATGTATGCACCAGCTTTTACTATGCATGGTATTTCAATGAATCAAAGGCTCCTTATTAGGTTTGGTGGATTTGGTTAATAACGTTTCGCCAGGAGTTTACAACATTATACTTGGTGCTTCCAAATCAGGTGCAATTGCTCCTCCTAGCTATTATAATCTTTATGTCACCTATAAAGGAGGGCCAAGGGTTGCCAACTAGATATAGATCTTGATTAGTCAAACTATTGCCACTGCTATGGATTCTCCTTTTTCCTTATCTTATTACAAGCTTTTCTATTATGTAATTTCAAGGGGTCATATTACATCCCTCTTATATATACATAGGCATGCATAGAAGTACTGGAAGATTAAGTATACCATTTTACTCTGGAATCAAAATTCTTTTCTTTATTCCAATTTTTAATCGATGTCTCTTTCGAAGACATTAAATTAATTTCTTTAGATGACAATTGTAAGGAAACATTGTTATAACAAAAAGTAAAGTACGATAAAAAATTTATATATACCGCACTTAGATTCTGATCAGTTATATATGTCGGGTGAAAAAATCTTAAAAATAGGAAATGCTATTACATCTAGCCGCCCTCAAACTAAAAAACTTCCCATTGCATGCTTATCATACCATGTTATTTAAAATGTTAAATATAGTTTCTTTCTAGGGATAACTACCCCTTTAAGTCCCACAAATAATTTCTTTCTATTTTTCTTCATACATGCACGTCATATATCCCATATTTATTTACGATTTTCATTTTAAAATTACGTCTAACTCAATGATGTTTGAATTAAAAGATATTTTGACATTAAAATTCTTTTGTATTTTTTAAAAAAAGAAATATGTTTTCAGATTATAAATAAAAAATATAAAATTATAATATAAAATTGTTACCATTATATATTGTTCATAATCTCTATGTATTTTGGTCTATAATCATTTCTCCCATATTAAGTCTACTTTTTATTTCTAAAAAATCTTTAAATCAATATCAGTCTAGGGGTTTAACACGATTATAAAGTGAGGCTTATGTGAAAGGGTGTAAAGTTTTAAATAGGAAAAATAAATTAAATAAAATCTATTTTATTATATTTTAGTTGTTAAGGTTATTTAAAATAAACACAAACTTATAAGTAGAAAATGTATAAAAAAGGTGCTATTGCTTTAGTTTGAGAAATATAATAAAGGCAACTAGCACAACTTTGACTTTTAAAATTTACGAAATGTCCACTTATATAAATTTATTGTTGAGTTAAAATAAGTATCTTTGTTATCCCATATGGAATATGACAAACTCCAAATATGGATGTGATAACTTCTTCAAGGTCTCACTGTATAAATCCAATTTCATTAAGAACGAAAAGTAGTTTAATTATACTCATTTCTAAAGAGGGATGAATTCAAGATAGAGATTTGTTGTTGAATTTAATATAAGTACATCTCCCACATGGATGCATGTGATAACTTCTTCGAGGTCAGCTCACTATATAATCCAATTATATATATATAAATGAGAGGATATTTTAATACAAATTTTTGATACAATTTATAAATATAAATTTATAGTTATTAATCTCACAAAATTCAATGGATGAGATTGAAAGCCAACAATATGCATTTAGTGCTACAAACTCATCAATCATCTTAACCATTGGATTTTGTAGATCAATGGCTAGAAAATTGTGTCTAATCTTGTGTTAAAAGTATTCTTTCAAAATATCCCCTTCATATATATATGTTAGTTTTAGCAGTTATGGATAGTTAACACAAATGTAACTGAAACAATTAAGAAAGAAGGAGCAGATAATTTTACGTGGTTAGCTATAAACGAGCCTACATCTACGGGCAACAAGAGTTGCAAATCCACTATGTTTATGTGTTTACACTCGACTTAGGGCCTTTTACAGTGGTAGATACTCACTCACTCACTAACCTAATCTATATAAACTTGATCGACCTCGATTGCAGCCATAATCCTTCACACATTCTTCTGATGTTACACTTCTCAAATATGTCAGACTTAACTACATTAGTTTCCTTAGACATAACCAGATGACTGTTACAAACTTATGTAATTACTCAACTCACTTAATCTTATATAAGATTAATAATACTCACAAATTAGACTTGTATATAGACAATCTAAACACAGTAAAAAATTAAAGCTTTTACAATGAAGAATACACTCAAATATTTCTTCTCGGTTCTTGCTTTGCTTATTGTCTTGAATGTGTGTATCCTTTGTATAACCTAAGTTGATAGCTGTGTAAAGTGTTTATCTTTATCAGATAGATACTTATAATTATCTTAGTGAAAAAAGTTATATAAAGATTAATAATAAATAGGAAGTTACATAAATCAAACATAAGGATAGCTCATATATATCTCACTTATTTAAGTGATAAACTAGATAAATAATTATCAAGTTTATCCTTTAGTCAAAATATGTGATAAATCAAATAAGCTCAAATGATATCCTTATCTAAAATATGATCAAGATAGAAACTTCCTATAAGATAAAAATTCCAAAATATGCACATCAACTAATTCCCCAAAAATATGAGATGATAACTTTAGGAAATAAATCTACATCAATGTTTTTATCATAAGATGATGAAACAAAAATATCATGGGCAATGCATGTGCATGATGCCACGTATCGAGCACCAAAAATCTCCCCATTTAGCATCTTTGACGAAAATATTAAATCATGTTTTTGAGTTCTCATCAAACCTGCATTGTTAAGTTTAATGTAATTGAAGCAGAATAACACTTAGAAAAATTTTGCACATACAAAAGCTGGAAAAGCAACTAATCAGTTATATCAAAAATAACTAAAACAATGGAACTGAATTTGTTAAATTCAATTATTTCTTGCAAATAAAATGTTAACAAACAATAAACTAGTATATCAAAATACACATTTGGCTCCTACAAGTGAAATATCAAATTCAAAATAAATCTTAAAAACATAAAATCAATACTCCAGACTCCTTTTAAAACAAATAAGTAACAGAGTTCAAAAATGCTTGTATAAGCAGATTTGACCAACAAATCATCAAACTTAAAAGCAACATAACACAGCAAATACTTTAACAAATCTATAAAGCCTGCAAAAAGTATATTAGAAACATCCACCCCAAGATTACTTCCCTTGGTTTCATAACAAGTCCCAAGGATACAAGAAAGAGTAAAAAAATACTGCAAAACAAGTTAGAAATAAAGTTTAAAAACTGATGTAAATTTATTTAAGTTTGGCTAATTTATGGAAACCAACTTTAGTGGTTGGCCTAGGTGCTTCTTGGGTCTCCCAACAGTGGTCTTGAACCTCTTAACCACATTAGTTGGAGAGACTTGATCAGGTGCTGGTACAGACACTTGTGGAGTAGTTGTGGAAGTGGCAACAATAGCAAAAGCTTCTTAGATCTCTTTAGCATGTTTTCCTATTGTTGTCTCTGTCTTTTGTGATAGATCAACTAGGGCTTCTATTGTTGTTTGAGTGACATGTGGTAGAGATTGATATGGCTCTGGTTCAGGTTGTGGTGGTTGTGAAGTAGCACCTTTAGATTTTAAAGAAGCCTTGCTTTGTTGGGATTCATCTGTAATTGTTTTGGCTTTCTTCTCACTCCTATTTTTGTCCTTCCTCTTTTTCTTCTTTGTTAAGCTTTTACCAATTGGTGTTGCCTCTAGCTTCTCTTCAAGAGCCTGCTGCTTGTCCTTTATAGCCTGAATGTCTTGCACAATGTCAACTAAAGAAGTAGTGATTATAGTAAGCTGCTTACTAACAGAAGCCATCTAATCTTGCATAGGAAGGTGTCCTTTGTCTAGGCTGTCTTCAAGGTATTTCCTCCCCCTAAGGTGCATTTTTTATTATTGTCATAAAACTTTCTTAATAGCAGGAAGTACCTCTTCAATAGTCTTACCATCCTCCAATTCAATATAATTTTGCATCAATAGAGATGAATCATGTAGGGTAAAACAAGTAGTTTCTTATGAGATTGATAAGTTACAATTTGTACAATGTAATTATACATCCATAAGCCAAGTTTAATGGATCGATTTGTTCCAACATAACAAAGGAATTTGGCTCTATCCTTTCTAATTTTGTCCAAGTGTGTGGATGGAAACCAATTATACTGGGTAATCCTATGCAACACACAGTATTTCGAAATAAAATGCTTTTAATCAATGCCATCATATGGATCCCAATGTACATTATGACTCTTAATCAGCTCAAAAGTAACTTCACTCATATTCAAATCACTCCTAATAGTATGTTGAATGCCAACTAGAATTTCGTAAAATTGATTTATTACATTTGGTGAAAAACAGAATCTATTTTCCTTTACAATAAACCTTATGGTAATAGCAGCTCTTAGGATCATGTATGGCAATATATTGGCATAAAACTCTTGAATGAGAGATTTAACAGAAGGGGTCAGATTTGGTACCATTCACATCCACTACCAATAATGAGTTGGTTGTCATCAAAGTTATCTACCTTTACAGGCCTCAGCACACAAATTTCTCTCTTGGAAGTGTATCTCTAATGCCTTGTCTCATTCTCTTTCTTGAGAAATTTGTGATTGCGAGGGTTTACATGATCCTGGACTTCTCAAGTGTGACATCATCGTCCTCGCTCGTGACTGAGTTGACTGAAACTGGTGGGGTAAGAGGTGAATATGGTTCTCTCGTTGATGATTCTTCGAGTTTTATCTGAGAGGACTGATCTGGTTTGATTTCTGGCTCTGTAAGTTATTCTTGCTACACCTATTGTTCTTCTTGGCTAAATTCCTCTTCAGTTGAAGAGTTAAAGAGTGATAAAGAGCTAGTGATTTCGTGTTCAGTTGATTAAGATTCGGTTACTGCTTTGCTTTTGGCCATGGTGATAAAAAAACTGATTTTGTTCTCAACTACGCTTAGGGTTAACAAAACGATGATGATATAGAAATGAAATAGAAGTAATTGAGTTAATCAAGACTTCTATAACATTAAGTGATAAAACACGTGTTAAATCTTAATCCAATCCAAATTTTTGAGTATTTTATTTTGAATAAAATTTTGTTTCCAAAAATAAATTAATTTATCAGCAAGAAGAATACATAAATTTTCTACCACAATAATTATGGTAAATTCAAAAATATTAATTTTCTACCACAATAATTATGGTAAATTCAAAAATTTCTTCAAAATCAAAAGATTTTAAAAAATTAGCATTAAGTAAGGCAAATTGAAATCAAATTACTTGATATCGTAAAAAAATTCTTGCCATTGAGCAAACTCTCCCTAAAAACGACCTTTTTGAGTTGGCTCACTTTACGACACATCAAGAAAATCAAACTAAAGTTAGACATGTAGCAATTTACAAAAGTTGTATTGTATATAACTGAAAACAATTGTATTACACATAATTGAAATATTTGAGCATCACTTAATTATTTTAAAATCAAGCATGTGACAGAGTTGTATTAAAACCTTAGACAATTCACTTTTCATCATCATTGCATTTAATCCAATTCAGTGGTCACATAAGCATGCTTATTGCATAGATAAACATAAATCTCAACATGAATTATTTAAACAAAAACAGTAGCTTTCATTTACGAAATGAGATAGCCATTTTCCATTAGAGTGGGCAACCTCAAGATATTTCTAAGATACATTGAAGTTACTCTCTGTGGATAGCTTTCACACATCATAGCTGCTAGCCCTCTTTGTTTTCGATATTAAAATACCAGTAAATTAATCAAATAAATCAGCTTAAACATGCTTAAATCAGAAATTTGATTAATGATGTTGCAGATACAAATAATATAACCAGCACAGTTATATTCAAATTTCTAGCCAATGCCAATGCCCTTTCTCAGTTTTTCAAATCTCAATACATCAAGTGCTTTAGTAAATAAGTTTGTTAGTTGATTCTCAGTAAAGATGTGTTTAATAGATTATTTTTTATAGGGGTGTTCAAAATTACCCGACCCGATTAGGTTGGTCAGATTTCAGGCGGGTTAATGTAATAAAAAACCCGAAATCGGGTTTTAAAATTCAGGTTTTGTGCAATCGGGTTTGGGATTGGGTTTAATTCATGTAACCCGACATAACCCGACACTAGCTAAACGACATTCGACACTTACATGTTGAGTCGTGTCGGATTCACAACCGACACTAGCCACTCGAGTGTCGGATGCATAATCCAACACTCGACTGATATCAATATATTTTCGAAGACATCAAGTGTCGGATGCATAATCCAACACTCGACACTAGCCACTCGACACTCGACATTTACATGTCCAGTCGTGTCGGATTCACATCCGACACTCGATATCAGTCTATTTTTGAAGACATCGAGTGTCGGATGCATCATCTGACACTCGACACTAGCTTTCATCTGACATGACGAGTGTCGGATACATAGGTATCCGACACGACTTGACATGTAAGTATCGAGTGTCGAGTAGATAGTGTCGAGTGTCGGACCGACACTCGATGTCTTCGAAAATAGACTGATATCGAGTGTCGGTTATGAATCCGACATGACTCGATATGTAAGTGTCAAGTGTCGAGTGGCTAGTGTCGAGTGTCGGATTATGCATCCGACACTCGATGTCTTCGAAAATAGACTGATATGGAGCGTCGGTTGTAAATCCGACATGACTCGACATGTAAGTGTCGAGTGTCGAGTGGACCCGACAGACCCGACCAACCCGACCATTCGGGTTATATTTCGGGTTACATGCTTCAAAAACCCGATTACAAGTATAAAATATCTAACCCGATTACGTATCGGGTCTTGTCAGGTTGGGCAAAACCCGACCCGACCCGACCCGACCCTTGTGCACCCCTAATTTTTGGCTCAACAAGCTCTCTAATAAAATGATGCCTTATATCAATATGCTTAGTTCTAAAATGTTGGACTGGATTCTTTGAGATATTAATCGCACTAGTGTTATCATAAAATAAAGTTAAAATTTTTTTATTAATATCATAATTATTTAGCATTTGTTTCATTCAAAGAAACTCCCAGTAGCAATGTGTTGAATCTCTGCTGTTGACAATGAAATGCTGTTTTGCTTTTTGTTATACAAAGAAATCAAGTTATTTCCAAGATAAAAGCAATCACCCAAAGTACTTTTCCTATCACCAATGTTTCTTGCCCAATTTGCATCACTATAACCTACAAGACATGCATTTGTGTCATTAGAAAATCATATTCTAAACTCAGATGTACCATGAACATACTTGATATTCTCTTCACTGCTACTAGATGCAGATCCTTCGGACATGATTGAAGGCGAGCACATAAGCCATGACTAAAACTTATGTCAGGTCTGATTGCAGCGAAGTATAGGAACTCTCAATCATGCTCCTATAAAAATTTGAATCAATATCATTTCTTGCATGCATTTTCTCTTGTCAATTTGATGTTAGTACCCATAGGGGTTCTAAGAGCCTTAGTATTGTCAAGTTCGAATTTCTTCACCAAGTTCTTAGCATACTTTGATTGTGAAATAAAATTCCACTTCCAAGTTGCTTCACTTGTAAACCAAAAAAGAAATTCAACTCTCTTACCATGCTCATCTCAAATTCACTTTACATTAACTTAACAAACTTATTAGCTTTGACTTATAGTGGAACCAAAGACAATATTATCAACATACACTGGAGCAACAATGAAATAATTAGAAGCATGTTTAATAAATAAAGTCTTATCATTACTTTCTCTAGAGTAGCCTTTTTGCATTAGAAGTAGTCGATCTCTCGAACCAACCTCTAAGAGTTTGTTTCAAACCATACAATGCTTTATAAAGCTTATAAACAAAATTTGGATGTTTAGAATCAACAAATCCTATGGGCTATTCATCATAAACCTCTTCACTAAGATAGCCATTTAAGAAGGTTGTCTTAACGTCCATTTGAAATAATTTTAAATCTAATAACCATGCTATGCCAAGCAACAACCTAATAGATTCAAGTCTTGTAGTAGGTACAAAGGTTTCTTCAAAATCAATGCCTTCAATTTGTGTGTAACCGTGTCTAACTAACTTAGCTTTGTTTCTAACTACCTACCCATTCTAATCAATTTTATTCCTAAACATCCATTTAGTCCTTATAACATTTACATCATTTGGTCTATGAGCTAATATCCATGTTTTGTTTCTATCAAACTGATTCGATTCCTCTTGCATTGCACTAATCCAAACTTCCTCTTTCAAAGCTTCATTAAAATTTTTAGGTTTTATTAAAGAGACATAACAAGAATGACTTACCACAATTCTTACTCTGCTTCTTGTTTTCATTGAACTTTTTGGACTCTCAATGATTGATGTTGTAGGATGTGCCTTCTGAATCCATGAAAGTGGATCTCTTCGAACAATAATATCCCTTATAAGATTTCTATCTAGATCAATATTGTCTGATAGTTCAGTTTTTCTGAGTTAACTATAGTAGTTGTGTAAGAGATGACTGACTCCTCAGTCTGCAGAAACTGACTTCGAATTTTCTTTATCTTCCATGAAACTGATTATTTGCTCTTCCTTTGAATGAACAAAATAATCATTAGTATCATAACATTTGCACATTCTATTATGGTTTCAGTCCTTAAATTATAAACTCTAAAAGCTTTACTTCTTGTTGAATAATCAATAAACACTCCATCATCACTTCTGGCAACAAACTTGCCCAGCTGCTCTTTATCTTTCAATATAAAGCACCTGCAACAACAAACATGAAAATATTTGAGAGTAATTAGGCTTCCTTCCCTTTAGAATTTTTTATGGGGCGTGCATTGTTTTAGGTCTTAAGAACACTATTAGAGATGTAATAAGCTATGCGAATAGCCTTTACCTACAACCTTTTTATCAACTTCTTTTTGTTTAATATCACCCTTGCCATCTCTTGTAGAGTCTTGTTCTTCCTCTCTACCACTCTATTTTGTTTACGGGTCTTTGGAGCTGAAAATTCATGAGTTATGCCACGAATCTGCATAGCTTACATTGTCAAATTCTTTACCATGATCGCTTCTAATTCTAACAATTATCCTTATGTTCCTATTTTGTTCATTCTCATAACACACAAGTTCTTTAAAACTTCAAAAGTGTCAGTCTTTTCACGAATGAAATCAACCCAAGTAAACCTAGAAAAATCATCTATACAAACAAAAACATACCTTATTCCTGCAATGCTTTCCATTTGCATGGGTCATATAAGGTCCATATGTAGCAAATAAAAAATCTTAAAAGTGGTAAAATGTGTGTTTGAATTATGTGATGCTCTTTCCTATTTGCCTAACTAACATGGCCCACAAATTCCTTCTGATTTTTCATCAAGAGTAGGAATAGCCTTAACTACACCAGTTGTAGTTAACTTAACTAAGTCTCCGTAGTTCATGTGTCTTGGCTTTTGATGCCATAGTTCCAAATTAGATATTTTAATAAAAGATGCCTTAGTGTTTGTTAACAAATAATAATTGTCATATGATCTAATGCCCTCTAGTATACAATTTCCATTTTTATCCAAAACCATGTATTTGCTTTAGGTGAAATTATCCTGAAACTAATCATCACATATTTAGCTAACACTAATTAGAGTGACTTTAAGTCCTTCGAAAAACAACATATTTTTCAATTCAAGCAAATTGTTAATACACAAGGTTCCCTTACGAAGCACTTTGCTTTTAGCTTCATCACCAAAAGTGAGAGTACCTTCCTTACATGATCTGATATCCTTTAAGAAACTCTTGTTCCTAGTCATGTGTCTTGAACACTCACTGTCAAAATACTAAGCATCATTAGTTGCTAATTTAAGAGGAGTAAAAGCAATATTGCAACCAGTTACATATTTTTTAACCCAAATTGGTTATGTCTTAGGTAATTGTATGTACTGTTTTGAGTTTTTATTTAAAAGATTCAGTAGTTTAAAGCACCTTGGTCTAATATGACCTTTAACACCATAGAAATAATAAGTAGGAACAAAATGTTTTACTTTTTTTGGGTTTGACTTAAATGAACTCGTAGGTGAAACAAAGACACTTTTACCTATTGAATTTGAAGTGCTAGCATTTGAACTTGAACCTAAAAAATTGTTAGAAGATTTAATAAAAACATATTTTCAAGTAAAAGTAATATTACCGTCATCATATCTCGTGACTTGCTTGTTTGAATTCTTCATTCCAAAGCTTAAAACTTGATCTAATCTCACTGACCTGATTTTGAGTTGTTCAACACACTCGTGCGTTTCTGCAAGTTCAGTTACGAGTTTCTCCAATTCTTCATTTTTCTAGTTGAGTTCTTTCTCAAGTTCACTCATGCAATTTTCTACATAAGATTTCTCATATTTGAGAACTTCCTTTTCCTTCTGTAGATCATCGATTTGCACCTTCTGTTTTTTCCATGAATCATATAGAGTATTATGAGTAAGATGAAGATATTCATGATAATCTATTTCCTCTTCAGCTTCTGATTGATCACTGTTTGAACCAACTGTTATAGTTATGTCAGACATAACTTGTTTACCTTTATTAGTTATAGTTCTAGAAAATGCTACAAAATTGCTGGAATGTTCTTCTTGATCTAATTTTGTTTTTGAATCATCATCGCTCTAAGTTGTACACACACCTTCATCTATTCTCTTCTTGTAATTTAGATATTCAATTTCAATGTGTCCGAAACCCTTACACTTAAAGTATTTAATTTGCCCTTTTTTGTCAAACTTTTCTACCTTTTCTTTGTTCTTCTTTCCTGATTCTGTAAAGAATCTTTTTGCGTCAAAACTTTTTGACTTTTGAGGCTTCACTAGATCCTTCTTTCTGTAGTTCTTCTTCATGAACTTAACAAACTTCTTTGCCATAAGTGCAAGTTCTTCATCATCTGAATCATCAATTTCTTTGTTCTTTGATGTAACAGAAAAAAGCGATGCTTTTGCCCTTCTTTTTTGTCTTGAGGCCCATCTTATAAGCTTGTAATGAGTATAACATCTCATCAACTCTCATTGTTTTCACATTATGACTTTCTTCAATAGCAGTGACTTTGGGCTAAAGTTTATCTGGTAAAGATCTCAAAATCTTTCCTATAATTTGACCATCAGCATATTCTTTACCAAGCATATAAGTAGTATTAGTAATTTCACATATTCAAATATAAAAATCACTAATAGGTTCGTTTTCTTCCATAGAAAGACTTTCAAATTTTGAAGTTAAAGTGAGAAGTTTAGAATCCTTTACCTTTTTAGTATCTTCATGTTTTACCTCAAGGATATCCCAAGCCTGTTTTACTACTGTGTATTTCGAAATAAGTTCAAACTATTTGACGTTGATTGCATTCATAATGGCATTGAGTACTTTTGCATTCCAACTAGACAATATAAACTCAGCTTCAGACCATTCAGACTGAGGTTTTTCCTATTGTTCTCCTTTTTCATTAGTTTTTGTTAGGGTGCCCATCCATGAACAATACTGGTCTGCACTCGATCGTCGATTGATTTTATGAAGATCTACATTTTCACTTTCCAATAAACATAATGTCTATCTTCAAGCAATGGTGATTGATTGACCGGTCCTCCATTCTTCTGTCCTTCCATATTTGCAAAATAAATTTGATATACACTTGTATGTTAGCGTACCTGCTCCGATACCAATTGTTAGTTTTTAGCCTTTATGGATAGTTAACATGAACGTAATTGAAATTATTAAGAAAGATGGAACAGAGAATTTTACGTTGTTCGGCTATAAACTAGCCTACATCTATGGGCAACAAGAGTTGCAATCCACTATGCTATATTTATTTATACTCGATTTAAGACCTTTTACAGTGGTAGACACTAAGGGTGTGCATGGTATCCTCCCACCTGCCCAAACTTGACATACCCACCATGGTATGGTGGAGGTAGGCTAGGGTACAAGAAAAGAATAGGGCATGGTATGATAAAAATTTTGAAAACCCCCCATGGTATGATATGGTGGTGGATATTTTTAGAAAAACCCGAAAATACCATACCATACCATACCTCTTTTCAAAAATTAAAAATTATGCCATGTGTAATGATATAATTGGTTATGTATAACATGAATGTGTGAGTGTTATATACCTTAATAGAGTATATTAGTAACTTTAAATCCCTAACCATGAAAAGTTTGAGGTAATTTCAATAATAATATTCATTTCTAACTTTCTTTTATCATTTTTTTAAATTTTAATATATTTATTATCTTTCTAAATGAATTATAATTTATTTTTTCTTTTCTTTTTTTTTTCTTAAATTTATACTATATTGGAAGTTGAAACTTTATAAGACTTAAAGGTTTGACTTGAAGTTGGAGCTTTGTGGAAGGATTTGGATATGTAGCTACTTATTATTTGTGTTATTATGGATATTTAATTGCTTGAATATTTGTGTTGTTATGTAATATATAGTTACTTGATATTTTTGTGTTGTTATAGATACGTTGTTACTTGATTATTTGTGTTGTTATGGAATATATGGTTACTTCATTATTTGTATTGTTAAGGATATGTAATTGCTTGATTTTTTATTTAGTATAAAATTTATGAATCATAATATTAAACAATGTCAAAATAAGAACTCAAAGTATCAAAATCTTGGAAAAAAAGCTATAAATAAAGCTTTAAAATCATTAAAACAAACATGGTAAAACATTATCTAAATTTTGGTCAATTTGGTCAACCACCCAAAAATATCATACCATACCCGCGCCTACCCTACCATGTGGGGATGTGGTATGGTATTGTATTCAAGAATGGTATGGTATGGTATAAAAATTTAAAACCTATGAAGGGTAGGGGATGGTATGGCGATGCACATCCCTAGTAAACACTCGCTCACTAGCTAACCTCGTTTGTGCAGACTTGGTCGACCTTGATCACAACCATAATCCTCCACATACTCTTTTCGTAGGTATGTCAGACTTAATTACATTAGTTTCGTTAGACATAATGAAGATAATTGTTACTTATGTAATCACTTAACTCACTTAATCTTAAACAACTCTAATAACACTTACAAATTAGACTTGTATACATACTTAACACATATGAGTCATATGCAATCTAAACACACTCAAAGCTTAAAGCTTTTACAATGAAGAACACACTCAAATATTTCTTCTCGGTTCTTGTTCTGCTTATTGTCTTGAATGTGTGTATCCTTTCTATAAGCTAAGTGGATAGCTATATAAAGTGTTTATCTTTATCATAGAAGCCTGTAATTATCTCAATTGAAAAGGTTAGATAAAGATTAATAATAAATAAAAAGTTAAATAAATCAAACATAAGGATAACTCATATATATCCCACTTATTTAAGTGATAAACTAGATAAATATTTAATTATCAAGTTTATCCTTTAGTCAAAATATCTGATTTATCAAATAAGCTCAAATGATATCCTCATCTAAAATATGATAAAGATGAAAACTTCCTATAAGATAAAGATTCCAAAATATGCACATCAACTAATTCTCCAAAAATATGACAAAATAACTTTAGGAAATAAATCTACATTAACGTTTTTATCATTAGATGACAAAGCAAAAAATGTCATGTACACTGCATGTGCATGATAGGACGTGTCAAACACCAACAATGTGCGTATATACATAGAAAGTAATTTACATTTAATGGTGCTCAACATCAGTTGCATTTCTAGAGCACAGAGAATAAATGGCTTTATGTAATCCATCAATTTTTGACCACATTGATCCATTATTCTTTTAATTTATAACACATATATGAATCTTGGTAAAAAAAATAATTATAATACATTATAATTATTAAAAATAAAAATCTTCTTAAATTAATAATGATTCATTCATTGATAAATTAATGGGATAATATCATAAACTACCATTGAAGTTTAGCTTATTTATCATGCAGAAGTCTCTTTTGCAAATATGTCAAGGCAATCCCTAATATTTGTATTTTAGTGTCATCTAGGTCAAGTCAACGAATTAAGTTTGTTTTTAAATCAACAGACAATGGTATTTTGGTAAAACCACAAATAAACTTTCTCATGGCATTTAACAGTGAGAGGACTAAAGAAGTTCCAAAACTCTGACTTGAATCACAAAACTTCAAAAAGCTAATAAATTTCACACTTCAAATCAACAAAAAGCAAACAAATTTCAGCATTAAAAATATAAGCTCATTCATTTGTCAAGTATTCATCACCTCCAGAGTCCAAAACATTACAAGTAAGTTAAACTTGTGATAGCACTACAAGAAATTTTTATATATTTGTCACTTTAATTTTTTTTTATTCGACGGTTTTTAAAGAGTGTGAGAAATATTATACTGTAATAAAAGTCAAACACATCTATTTATATTATTTGTCACATTTTGTCTTTTTTAAGAAATATATTTATCACATTTTATTAAGTAGTGACAAATAATTTAATATAATTAAAAATTGTCTTTTCCCCTCCTCAGTAAAAATATTGTTTTGGCTCCCTTCTTTCATTTCTTTCCCTCCGTCTTTTGCTTTTCTCTCTTTTGTGCAAAACTTTGCCCTAGCCGTCAACTACTGAAATTGCTCTCACTCACCGAAATCTTCAGCTATTAACTCTTCTCCTCACCACTCTCTTGTCTCTCACCTCTCGTATACTCTTTCTCATGCAAAGTTGTTTCCTTATGATCATTATTCAGATCCCTAAAGGACAGGAAGTGCGCAAGGAATCGATTTCATAGCCGATGACCAGAAGACAAAGAAGAAAATGAAAAAATAGAGATTTTGAGATGGACTCCTACATCTGCGTATTTGAAGCCTATCCCTTCGGTTCCGGCTTAGTTCAATTCATGGAGGAAAGGCTTCACAAAGCGGTTTGACAGGAAAGTCGTTTCGATCCAATCCATTCTTGGGGTCTCGCAAGATTTGTATCATTCCCAGCTTTTGGTGGTATCTTCTTCACACTTGTAAGAAGGCTCACTGCTATTTAAGGGGCTCATATGTCCTTACCAGATTTGAAGAAGGATGAGGGATTGCATGGAAAGGTAATTAATTTCTTTTTTTTTTAATTTAATTAAAAAAACACTTTCTTCTTCGTGGGTAGATATATTGTTTCCGTTGGATTTGGAAGTTAGGTTGGTGATTTTGTTAACAAGGAAACAAAGAGAGGTAGGCGGTAGAATCTAACTTTTGAAGAAGTTAGGTTGGTCTTTGTTTTTAAAAAATTACTTCATTTGATGTTGGACTTTTCATCAAGCAATTAAGAACAAGATATCTCTTGCCGGACTATTTGACAGTAGTCGTGGTCTTAATGAAAAGAAAGTTATGAATTTAATGAATATTGTCCTTCAGCTGAGAAAGGTAGGCTATCCATTCTGGGGCCTCTTCTTTTATACTCTTCATCTCAGTTATAACTAATTTGGTTGAAATCATGGATTTTTAGAAATTCTTGTATATGATTCAAATTAATTCAGTTATAAATTATTAAGTGTCTTCTTGTGTGGCAGGTTTCTAACCATCCAGAGTTGTTTGAAAGGAACGAGGAAAGCTCATATCTCTATTTTGGAGAAATTCCAAACCCTCTTCTACCTCCCCCTTTTGGGGAGTTGGAGGATGTACCTTATTCCGGGAATCAGAGTCCTATAGAATATAAGGTACTTTTGGTAGTTTTTCTTTTCCATCATTATTTTGCTAATCTGAAAAAGATGGTCTGTTGTACTGGCTTAGCTGTGGTATTTATCAACTGATGTATGATGCTAATGGAATGTGGTGGTTGAATATTTCTCATTTCTTCTATCTTTTTGGTTGGGGCAGTGAGCACTTAAATATTCTTAAAAGACTGATAGCATGGACATATGGTTTTGCATGGCAAGAGAGGAAGAGAGTGATATTTAGGATTAGCTTTTGAATTTTATGTTTTCCCCCTAGTTCCATGGAGAGGGCAACTCCTGCTATTTTTGAAAAACTAAATTTTCGCCCTTTGTTTCCAGATACCAAAACTAGTTCACCAAGAGATTCTCCAAAGTTCAGAAACTCTGTGCACTCTGTTGGACATGGAATTTTCAGCGAGTTGTTTCACAAACGTTTTAATATCTTCAAAGGAGAAAATGTTTATCGATCTGTATTTTCACATGAGAATAGCTCAAAAGCGTCGCCTGTACTAAGTGGGACATTTGGTTTTACACATTTGATGGATTTGTCCCTAGCTGAGGTTGCTTTTCTGGCTAATAGTTCTTTTATGGAGAGACTATTGTTTTTAATTTCGAGATGGGACCGCCAATTTTTGGATGGAATCGTAGACTCACTCATGGAAGCTATGGATGATGAGCTGTATGATGATCTTGTTGGGGGAGGACAAGTAAGAGCTGTCACACGAATGCTGCTGATTCCGTCTAGAGCAGAGACCAGTTTGCTTAGAAGAAAATTTGTAACAGGTCCTGGATATGCTCCTTTTGAGGATTTAGTTCTCTCTTGCCAGGACAGGCTTCTATCAAACATTAAGCTTCTTCATGCAACTCACACATTCATCCCACATGCTAGAGCTCCCTCGGTTTGTTTAAACTGATTGTCCATTCCGCTTTTGCTATTGAACAGCTTAATTGAGATTAACTTATTAATTTATAGTATTTATATTCCCTTTGCAGATAAATGTCCAATGCTCGGATAGGAATTTTGCCTATAGAATGACCAAAGAACGACATCATCCGTGGGTCAAGAGATTGTTGATTGGGTTTGCTCGTACGTCTGAACATAATGGACCCAGGAAGCCCTTTGGTCCTCATCATTTAATTCAAGAAATTGATTCTGAGTTACCTGTTGCGCAACTGGCTCTTCAATTGACATACCAGGTATTTGGGTCTTGTCCGCCCATGCAAAGCTTTGACCCTGCAAAGTTGCTCACTGTAAATATAATTTTTCCATATGTTCTTTGTTATCTAATGTTCTTGTTATGTTACCTTAAATTTGAAATTACAATTTTTCCATATAGGACTCTGGGAAGCTTCAAACTCTTGATGTATTGTTGAAACGTTTGAGAGCAGAAAACCACCGTGTTCTCTTGTTTGCACACATGACAAAAATGCTTAATATTCTTGAGGTATTAAATATTTTTAATTCTATTTACTCATAAGAATATATTTTATTAAAGTCTATTTGATGATGGTAAATTAACTTATTAGCGTCTTAATTTGGGGCTTAAGAAGTTTGCCTGATCTTGCAAATGCACCTGTAGTGCCCAGTGAATGAGCAATGCTGATGCTTTGGCTTTTTCAAATTGGACCTTGTTTCATCTCTTAATCGTTGTATTATTGCGTAATTCTCCTGTGAAGTTGTTTAGTGATTGGGTACAATTTGATGGTTTGAACATAAGTCTTTGAGTATCTATTTGGCTGTCTTCTGTAGTTCGCTGCTGGAGATAGTTAAATAAAGTAGCAGAAGCTTTACCTTATCTCAAACATTGAGACAGAAAGTTTATTTTCAACTTCATGCTTGAACTTTTTCCATGGGATGCTTCTTCTGGTGCTGATTTTTGTATATTTGCAGGATTATATGAACTATAGGAAATATAGGTATCTTCGACTTGATGGATCCTCCATTATAATGGATCGACGAGATATGGTCAGAGACTTCCAGCATAGGTAGGGACTTCACTGCATGTGATGGTTGTTTTTGAAGAATTTTTTCGATTGGGTTTCTTTTGCTTGTTTATTCTTCTATTTTATGACAAAGCCATTTGACCTCTTTAATAAATTATTTGGTCTTTGTTTTTAAAAAATTACTTCATTTTTGACCTCGTTATTGTCAAACTGTTATATTATTGTCTTGTTATTAACTTTCTATTCATTTAAATGGACTGGCACACAAACACATCAGCTAGGTTTCTGTTCTTTTTCATTAGTTCATTTATTGTTTTTGATGTTTATCTTTTGCATTTCCCATTAATCTAAGAGAGAAAAATTGTACATATGATTTCTTTTCCAGGTTGATGCAGCAGTTCTCCACTACCAAAATAAAAAACTTAGACAATAACTAGAATCTCAGAAACACGAGTTGCATGATCTTGAAGCCAAAATTAAAGAATTAAAAGAGAAGCAAACTTCTTATGATGACATGTTAATCACAGTGAATCAACTTTGGAATCAGGTTAAGTTTCAATTCTCTTCGATTATACAATTTTTGTGGTTGCTTTTTCACTCGTATGTAACTTCGATTTTCTGACTTAGCCTGGTGCTATTGTTTTGCTATATAGTTGGTTGATGATTTGGTCCTGCTTGGTGTATGAGCTGGTGGGAGACCAGATGTTTTACAGAACTTGGATTGTAAAGAACAGCCTTAAGGTTGGTTTTTTTTTTCTCCCCTCACTTTGTAGTTTATAAGATAATAAGATATTGATCTTTAACTCTTTTATATTGCTATTAAGATTGGCTTTCACATCTTATTAAGTTTATTAACTTGAGGTTTACTTTAGATTCAGTTCCATCTTGTCCTCCAGAGGAGATGTTTCTTTGTAGATTGCTACAAGTAAATTCCATTGAGAAAAGTGGCAGTGAGGGGATTGCCAAATATGTTGAAGAAGCCTTGGCTTTACGCCACTCATCTACTAAGGAGTTGATGATGATTCTGGAAGATACTATTGATGCTCAGAGGGTAAAAACTGAGAATATAGCTCAGACTTTAAATGGAAAGATATCTGCAGAAGGTCAGAAGATATCTTGATGTCAGGTCCAATTATTAATTCGTCGTTCTTCGTATATATTTCGTGTCATTAGGTTAGTCCTTTTCAATGTTGATGTTCAAAGTAGTATTTTATCAAGAACTTCGCATTGATTATTGTCATACATTTGGGGTTCTCAGATGCCATTATTCAATTGTCCAAGATTGATGATATGATGAAAGAAGAGGCTAAAAATCTGCATGAGGTGATTGAAATTCTGCACTTGAAGCATACAGAATATGCTAATTGGATTCAAATTTATATATCCAACCATTTAGTTGATCAGTCCGAGATTCAACGCCTTGCAGGTCCGTGAGAAATCTCTGTCCATATGTTTTTGTATTCTACATCCACGTGTTTTGACCTAGATGCCTAACTCACTTACAGTTGTGTACACTTGTCAAAATTAGGTTTCATATGCAATTGTTGAGAATGTTGACAATCTGGCAAATACTGAGATGTTTTTTGTTACTATTTTTTGTTTTCTTTTTCTGTTTACAAATCCAAGAATGGATAGAAAAACTTTAAGATGAGTTGAAAACACAAAATTTTATTTTCCAAAAGATAGTTTTAAATTAAAAAACAACTTTAAGATGTTCCAATAATTTTGAAAAACTAAATTTTGGAAAGCAGACACATCTCTCTTTTGTTCTTTAAAATATTTTTATTAGACATATTTTCATGGTTTCTTCTCTGAAAACTGCTTTCTAAATACAATGAAGGATGCATTCTCAAATATTAAAAAGAAAAGAATCAATTTCTGATTTATATTTCACAAACTGTCTCAGAAAAGGTTTTGAAACAATACCATTTCAAATATTAAGATTCTTGACCCACTCCAGCCCATAACTAACTAAGCCCATTAAATGTTAAAGTTAAACCCCAGTTATTGGTAAGACGCAGAAGGTCAGAAAAATTAAGAGTGAATTCTATTTACCACCAAGGGTACGACAGTTTTTACCCTTTTAAAAATACTTTTCCAACTGCAAACTTATCCTTGTAATAAATTACCTAAAAACTAATAAAAGCTTATCATTCTTTTTCTTCAACGTATGTAGTTAAAGAAAAATTAGAATTTAATGTACGTAAAATAAGGCTATTAGAGAGGAAAGAAAAGACTTCACTTATGGGCCATTTGGTATGGGGAGTTGGAATCCTCGGAGTAGGATTCATATTACTGAAAAAGTAAAACATGAGAATCAGATCGTTGGGAAAGTAATATTATTGTGTTTGATAGTTCATAGGAATCTTGCATTTGATTACTGTAGATATCAAATTATTGTGTTTGATTATACATAAGAATGTTAATTTTGTCCATTATATGAGTAAATTTGAGACATTATAATTTTTTCAATATTTATAAAATACTTACATTTTTTCTTATTCTAATATAATAATTTCTAATATCTAAATTATTCATACAGTTAAATTTCAAATAAATATCTAAATTTATAACAATAGTTTTTTTTCATTAATTTGATAATTGTTGTTATATATCCTCTGTTGCCATGCAGTGATTCAGTACTAAGACATGCAGGTGAAGGCTTTGGAAAATATTTTTAATGAAGCAGACTCTGCCAGCATCTGATATCATATTTGGATTGGTGCAAATGAGTCCAATGGCACATGTGTTGGGGTTGGGTTGCCCTCGGAAGTGGGGGGGTGGGGGGTGTGCGCAGGGGCAGGGGCGGGGCACGGTGGTAGTGGGAGGAATGCTTTCAGTCATTAGAGATAACAACTCTCACAAATCTTGTTGGGAGCTGAGTTGCTGGTAATCCTTTAGTTGGATCTTTTTGTGTACAATCTGTTTACATTTTGCATCCTCTCGTTTCTTTTAATGAAAGTCTTTTTGTTTCTTCTCACAATAACAATAAATAAAAATCTAGTTGTAATTACTCATCTATGTATTCATGTTGACAGAATTTTTATAGCCCTTATTATTCTACCAAAATTAATAGTAAATGAAGATGAGTTCTTCATTACTGGTTCATCCAAGAGCCATTGTGGGATTGACATGACACTCATGTCCTCAAGTGTTTGACTTACCAAATAACAGATCAGTAAAAAAAAACTAATAAATCAGTTAAGATAACTAAGGATTAGGAATCTCAGAAGAACTGATTCAAGTAAATGTCAATCTTTTTTCTTTTCAATTTTTATATCAGTACAACGCACAAAGACAATGGAAGAGAGTGCATATTTCTGTCATGGAGGTGCCTAGTCAAATATGTGATGCACGTGCTCAAACTTGTCATAAGTGACTATTTGATGGGAATCTTATTCCTTGTGACAAAAAGCAGCGAAGCAGATATCTCCTGGATAGTTTAGACAATGAATATTTCCATGACAAATCTAATTCAGACCTCTTGGCTTTTCTTCTTTATTACTTGTTTGTTTAGTTGTCATAAGAGAGACAATTCTGCATAATATAGAAGTGAATATTCGTTATGAGATTCTTAATTTAGTTGTTACTTTATTTGTTTACCTTAGCTTGTTTTTCTCTGTTGATTATTATTCATGACTAAATCTATCCTATTCAGGAATTACTTGAGCTAGGTGAGGCAGTTGGAACTCAAAGTCGAGGTCTTTCCCAAGAACTGATAGCGGCACTTCCAATCTCAAAATATAAGTGTGGGTTCTTTGCAAGGAAAAAATCTAGACATGAGAGGTATTATTCGGTTTATTCACTATTTTTTTTTCAATTTTAATAGCATTCTTTTTTACCTTTATCAACTCTCTTTGTGATTGTCTTGTTCAATGTTTGAAATGCAGAATTCTTTACATTCAATGGTCTAGTTAGTATGCAGTTCTTTACTCCACATGTTAGTCTATCACAATCTTGTTTGTGGCTCTCATATTACAATTGAGATCTAGATCCTATAGCAATTAAGACTGATCAATTAAATCATGCTTTGTTATATGCCTAAGTTTTTGGGTCGTATATAGGAGCTGTACATGTTTGTTAAACCATCGGCAAATGGGAATTAATATTTTTGTGTTTCTGCAATGAATTCGAATTTGGTTTTAGCTATTGCAGATTCCAGAAAAAGCTCTGGACGTAGTTTTTTTTAGTTACTGTGGCAGTTCATAGATGAATAAACCCATGAAGATAGAATGATTTGCGCTTTTAATAGTCTTACAATCTCGAGATACATTGATACTTGTTATTAGGTTCCCAGATACTTGATCAATATTAATTGCTTACCATTTTAAGCTTTCCCCTCAAAAACTGTTAATAAGGCACATCTTTAACTACAGAATAATAAAGAGGAGGCTGATCATCATAAAATTAATTTCATTTAAATGGAAAATAGTGCTGTAATAACAATGTATTTTAAGAGTTTTATTTGTATTTGGGAATATTGGGAATGCTTAACATTTGAAGTTGTAAAAGAGACTATACGAGTAATGGTTTTCTTTTTGTTTGGAGCAACAGAGGTTTGAATCAAATGTGTATTACGGTTTGCATTTTACTCCTTATTTGCCTGATTTATTATCCTAAATTGAGTTACTTGCAATGCTATTTTGATACTTTAACCCTTTCTAGATCATGTGAACTTATAACAAACATAGTTGTTTTGCCCATAGTAGCTTAGTGCTTTGATCTAATTTAGTGAATCATTCTTTTGACTTACATATTTTGTGAACTAATATAATAGATACAGATTGCAGAAGCATGTGCTTGGGAGTATAATTTGTCGTATAAGTTCGACCTAGTCTCTTGGAGTTTGGTATAGGTTCATCTGATCTGGACAGGGTTTAGAATGTTTATATGCCAATATTTCTTCATTCTATTAATGTTTCAAGATTTTAGCATTCTTGATAATTGTATATATATTTAGTTCTACTGGAGCAATTATCTTACTATTTGTCATATGGGGTTCATTCTTCTTTGGTGGTCTTTCAATCACTACTAGTGCAGCCAGAGTTGTAAGTGCCATGCCTCTGTTCTCTTCCTCTTTCTCGCATGCAATGCACACACCAATGCAGACTTTAAGTCATGCAAATAGCTAAACAAAGTCAAAATTTTAAAATATGAATCATTTAACTCTATGAAAGAATCTATGAAATTTAGTTTAGATGGCTGTCATTATATGAAAGCAATTTAGCTCTTGTTAACTGTATCTGAGTTTTGTTACATATTGCCACCGCCCTGAAATTTTCATGCTTCAGGTTTATGCTTTGTCAAGAGATAAAGGTGTTCCTTTTTCATCAATATGGAGACAAGTGCACCCGAAGTACAAAGTTCCTTCAAATGCAGTGTGGGCATTTTGATATCTACGTGACACTTTGGTGAGGGGGTGAGTTCTCTCACCAAGCAATTTTCTCTTAAATAAAATATAAAGTTTAGAGACACTGTTACAGTTTTATGAGCGTTCTCCAACACTTGGTCTAGGAAGATGTTGCCTCTGTTTTAATTACACAAAGCATTTTGTTTCTCTTTTTATTTTCAGCTTTTAGTACATGAAAAGAAGTGCCTTTTTTTTTGGATGAAATTTGCTTATTATCTTCTATTTGTGATATAGGTTGTTCTTGCAGCTTCAATTGTAACCAAGTCTGGGAAAGGTTAGTTTTTTTTTTTCTCCTTTTCCTGCTCCTCTTAGTAAAGAAATTTATGCCCATTTGTCTGTTAGCGTATGTTCAAAGTGTTCTACGGGCTCAGGGCAAACAAAAAAAAAAAAAAACTTGTAAAGTCATAGCATAATAGCTTGGCAAATTAGACTTCTGGCTTTGCAAAAAATGATCCATTTAAAATGATTGCCAAACTTAAACTACAAGAGATTGAGTTACTTAAATGAAAATGCAATCGAAACTGGTAGGTAGGCTATTAAAAACTTTACTTGGTAACCTTGGATTAATTCTTACTTTGATTGGCGTTGGCTGTCTCTCTATTCCTGTTTTAGTTCTTAGGAGTACCTGCTTATGTATTGATTGTATGTAAACCATCTGCTTTGTTTGCTTTATATTTGCGTATGATAAATGGGGTTTATTATGGTGATTTTTTTTTTGTTGCTGTTCTTAACATTTTTTGTTGTTGCAGTACTTGTTTCTAGGCAGTTTGTGGATATGTCTCACATACGAATTGAGGGTCTTCTTGCAGCTTTTCCTAAGTTGGTAGGCACTGGTAAACAGCATACTTATTTTGAGACTAAAAATGTTCCTAAGTTGGCGTTCTACATTGTTCCTTTCCTGGTTTGCACCTTCAACTGCTGTGTGATAATGCCAATTGAAATTCTTCTCATATACATTACAGATTGAGAAGAATAGAGGTGAAAAAGGAGGGTTCATGTCCTTGCAGTCGATGGGATCTGGAAGAATTGAGAGTGGCTTTAGTGATATGAGCATTCCTAGTGGTGGAGGTGGTTTTGGGAGTGGTTCTGGGTTTGGTTTGAGCACTGATGTTGAGTCCTTTTCCAGCAAGTCTAAAGGTCTGTGTCCTCTTAGTGGATTGAATTCTCTGATTTTGTTTCTAATTTTTACGTGCTATGTTGATGTTGTTAATTTCCATCTTCTTGCGTATCTAGGTAGATAACTTACACTTATTCTGTTGTTAAGAAGTTTTTGTCTTCCCTCTCTCTAAACTCTGCTGATACATCTGTTTTAGGATTGCTTTTGGTAATGGTTTAGGAATCGGAGAGAATTCTTATCTCTTTGTATACTCGTATCATCAGGTCGTCCAGCTTCATCTGCCACGGCTCCTCCTAAGGGTCTTGGAATGCAGCTTGGTAAAACCCAAAGGACAAACCAATTCTTGGAATCCTTGAAAGCAGAAGGTGAAGTTATTCTTGAAGATGGTCTAACATAAGCATGATGCCGATTGTGCCTGTTTCTGTTTCTTTATTAGCTTTTAGAGAACTAACTGGTTTGGCCTCTGATGTCTCGCTTTTATTGCAACTTGCTCAGGGAACTCACTGAAGTAGTTACCAAGGATGCTGATATGCATTTAGGTCCTTTGATTGATGCTAATGATGAAGTGGTTGTCCAAGTTGACCTTGCTACAAAAAACAGAAAAAGAAAGCCAGAAAAAGACACGGACAAAGAAAATTATCTGATGAAAGTGAAGGTTCATGACCTAAATTTTCTCTCCTTTATTTACTCAAATTTTGACTTGCGTATCGTTTTACTGTGGGTGATGAAGTTTGAGAAGTAATTCCATTCAATAATTTGCAAAATTACTTCCATCTCAAATTGCTAATCTTTCTCTAACAGTCAATTAGTCAACATTGAGCTGTACCTGATTGCTAATCTTTTTTGATATACTACAAACAGGAAGAGAGGACCCAACTTAATACTTGGTTCCCACTTATGAACATAGAAGACAGTGAACCTTTTTTTTTCTTTTTTCTGGTGTATTCTTTGGCTCACAGGGTTGTGAGATTCATTGGTTTTTTTTTATTTTTTATTTTCTCTTTGTGATACTTCCTTCAAGCATGTCTTCTACTACTTGAGATAATATCATCGCAATTCGGTTAACTTGAGTTAAGCCATTTGATTTTTGCAGAGCTTCAATTTGAAGGAATGATTGAAGAGTTTCCTGCTAACATTGGCAAATATTGGTGTCAAAGGTACTTACTATTTTCCAGATTTGATGATGGTATAAGAATGGATGAGGAAGGATGGTTTTCTGTCACACTAGAAGCCATTGCTAGGCATCATGCTGTCCGTTGTGGTAATGGAATCATAGTTGACTGTTTTACTGGAGTTGGTGGCAATGCTATCCAATTTGCTCGGAGGTGCGTATCACTCCATCGTGCAATTCTCATTTTAAAATTAAAGATATGTCTGAGGGAGAGCAGTGATGGTCCTTATGCAATATTTTTGTTCCAAGGTAGTTAAATTCCAGATTGTATGCATATTGGACATTGTTCAGCTAATGACTTTTATAAGAATGCAGTAATAGCGCTCCATGTATGTAATCTTTGGATTTGGGTCTATATGATTTGTAAAATTTTCCTTTTGTTTCTGGTGAGTGAACCATATTGCTTTGCTGAATTAATTATCTATTAGGGAGTATCACTAATAAATCTACCTCGGTTCTTGCTTCACTAAGAATATTCCGTTTATTACACCTTTTGCTTCAATAACATGACCAATGATTTATCATGTTGTTTCTCAAACAGATGGATATGCTGCTTAAACATATGTTTCTTAAACCATATGTTGTTTCATATGGAGTGCTGCTGAATCCTTAAGTTGTATTTTTCCATCCATTTGTGAGGTGTTGTTTTTGATTCTTAAGCAATGGCTTAAGAAATGTATATGTTGCTTTGTCACTGGATACCACACTTTTAATTTTTACCCTATTCCACTAAATTCACTGGGTACCACACTTTGATCAGCATTATCATGAATGATTTCTTGGATAAGGGTAGGATATTCAGTTTACCTAGGTTTTCTTTGCTGCAGGTAGACACCGTCTTTTTGTCACCTCCTTGGGGGGGTCCTGATTATGCTAGAGCAAAGACCTATAACATCCAGACAATGCTTAAGCCGCATGATGGGTATTTCATTTTCCCCAATATTGTAGCATTGAATGCAATTTTAATTTATTATTATTTTTAACCCCTCTAAATGAAGCCATAATGCTCTAAGATGATTTTGTGCAGTTTTTTTCTCTTCAAATGCGCAAAAGAAATAGCTTCAAGAATTGTCTTGTTTCTCCCAAGGAACATTGATATCAATCAACTAGCAGAGTTGGCTTTATCTGCCCTTCCTCCATGGTCATTAGAGGTACTTTTTCATTATTTTATGTTGGGGTATTTTACAGATACATGGATAGGTAGTGCTGAAAAATTGATCAAAGTAGAAATCTAATTGGTGGAAGTGTCCGGTGACCTAGAAAACAATATTGTTAAGGGGCATCTATTCTAGAGTTGCCTTTTTAACTGACGAGAAATTATGTATTCACCCCCTTTCCTTATTTCCCCCATAGAGATTGAGATAATTCCTTTCCACAGATTGTTGTGGTATAACTTGAATGTTTAAAGTTTTTGTCATGCTATGTAAGCAAAATATCATACTGTCAAAAGAGTACACTGTACCAATTAGTGGATGCTTTCTATGTCTTTCCATAAACAATGCTTTTATCTTAAACCATTATACAGAATATATATGCTCTTGCAAACCTATCTGCAGGCATCAAAGCCGCAAAATACAAAGACAAATGCTGTTCGAAAGTTCAGGCCCTGAGTTAAGAAGAACATCCTCTTTTGACAGGACTTGGGAAGAGACTCTTGCAGAATCTGTTGCTAATGAACTTGTCCTACAGACTCTTGCATTGAGGATGCTTACCAGATTGGAGCTCTCTCTTTTGCGCGCGCGCGCACACACACACACACATAATTGTCATGAAAATTATCACCCTTATAAGAGTTCTCTCACCGTGGATCTTTTGGCCAGTTCAGCATTTTATTGGTTCAAGAGTTCTCTCCAGTTTTTTATCAGACTGCTAGCCATCTTTAGCAGTTTTGATGATTGTTTACTTAATTGTTGCTTTAAGGGAGATGTTGAGGGATATTTACCCGCATTGCTTCTTTATAGTATGTCATTGGATCTTTTGATGCTCAAGCATCTGATCTTTCACTTCATATATGCTACATGATGCTATTTGTTTACCATGTATGTTTATGTGTGTGATAAGTTCAAAATTGAAGCTGGTTTCTCTTGCTTCATCATTTTCTAGGAAAATGAGGAATCGGAAAAAATGGATGAGGATAGTAAGATCATTGAAGAGCTTCGTGAGAATAATGAACACCAAAGGGTTCAAATACTAAATCTGGAAAGAGCTCTGAAGCAGGCACGTGCGTATCAGGATGAAATTAGTATAAGCAACAACAATGAAATTCAGAAGTCCAGGGAAATTATTGATGATTTGAACAAAAAACTTGCAAACTGTATGCATACATTAGACGCCAAAAACATTGAACTTTTAAATCTTCAAACTGCTCTTGGCCAGTACTTTGCTGAAATTGAAGCTAAGGTAACAGATTTTTAACTGTTTCTTGTGTTTTTTACTACTGAAAGAATGGGGTTTTTGGATTTTATAACAGCTATATTGTCATATGCACAGGGAAATTTGGAACGCAAGTTGGCTTTGGCAAGAGAAGAATCAGCTAAGCTTTCTGAGCGTTTGAAAGTATGACCCACCTCTCTGTTTTGGAACTTGATTGGAACTATTTTCATCTTTAGATACAATTTATAGACCTTCTGGCTTGAATTTCACACAATTATATTTCTTATGATGAAATATTGCATGGAAACACTAAGATTAGCTATCTCACACAAGAACTAGAATGGATGATTCACTACTTTAGTGCTACATTAGTTGTAGTCAGCTGCATGCAAACACTAAAATCTGCTGATCCCCCTCAGATGTTACCTTTTAAGTCTGTAGAAATTCCCCAGTGTCCTGGATAAATAGAAGTGCATTTGAATTTTGAAAAGTGAGTTTGCATCATGATTTTGAAACTATATTCCTTCACCAGGATGCGGATGAGCTAGCACAGGTAGTAAGGAGGGAAAAGGAAGAAACTTTAGTTAACCTTTCACAAACTGAAAAGATGCTGGCAGAGGGAAAGGGTAGAGTAAACAAGCTTGAAGAAGATAATGCAAAATTACGTCGGGCTATTGAGCAAAGCATGACAAGGCTCAACCGAATGTCTGTGGATTCTGATTTTCTTGTTGACAGGTTAGCTTTTTAGAAATCTAGACGCGCAATTAAGTCTCTGTTATTTTTGTTGTTGGATTTATTCATCTAAAAAATAGTGATGCTATAGTAGAACATTATGCGATCCAATCTCTTTTGTTTCTGAATGAATCTTCCCATGTTCAACACATAGAAGTTGAAACTGCAAAATTTGATCATTGCTTGGTAATGTTGCAGGCGTATTGTGATCAAGTTATTGATTACATACTTCCAGAAAAACCACAGTAAAGAGGTAAGAATGCTTCTTAGTATGATTATTAAAGTTTTAAGATGTCCTATCAAAGAACAAATAAATAAAAATAAAGTTTGAAGATGAAGATCTTTTGTACATCACTTTCATACATGCTTGCTTATTCATGATTCAGAGTTGGTTGAGGTTCCCACTCAGCCAAATCTTTGCCTTTTAGATGATTGTAAGAAAGTGGTGATTCCTTCTCCCCCAGCCCCCAATCCCTTCTATTTGAACTTTGAGGGATGAAGTGAGGTAGGTACCAATTGGTGAAAGAAGAGAAGATGATTAACAAAGACCAACATCTTATTGTCAAAAAAGAATCTAACATATCGGGTATACACTATTGCAAAACCCACATAGCCACAAGAAATTGGTCGATTTTGGCAAGTCTTGTCTTGTTTCAGTCATTTTAAAGCTTTGGTTATACATTTTCTCTACTTTAAACTTCAACTTATGCATTTTAGATGTTAGGGGAACAGAGATGCCTTTTCTTCCATCCAAGCTAAAGTAGCTGCCTTCGTCAGTTTTCTTTTTTAATTGGCACATCACCATAATTACTAATGGTGGATTTCAGGTTCTGGATCTTATGGTTCGCATGCTTGGCTTCACTGATGAAGAAAAGCAGAGAATAGGCATTGCTCAACAAGGTACAGGTAAAGGTGTTGTTCGTGGAGTTTTGGGTCTAACTGGACGTTTAGTGGGTGGCATTTTGGCAGGAAATTCAGCTGAAACACGTACAAACATGGCATCTGATAACCAGGTTCATACATCCTTTTCTTGAATTTCAGATTTTGCCTTAGCTTCTTTAGAAAGCAGTTTGGGAGGTTGCTCCAAATTGGCCTATTTCTCTTACAATCCTCATATATTTCTTGACTATATATACCGTTATTTTAGGAGGGGAGGGAGAGATGGTTGGACATCCCTTGGAGGTATCATGCTTAGTATAACAGGTAAACTTACTATGTTGTTAGTTGGTCCTAATTTATTTTGTATACAGATATGAACTTTGCCCATTTGAAGTTTATTAAAATTATGCTGAAATTTGATGACAGATTCTGATGACTTCAAATGAAATTACTGTCAAATATTATCAGCTTAGGTTCTAGTACCATAAGACTAATTTTTGGGGTTACAATCTGCTCTACTTTTGCAGTAAGTGCTGAAATGCAGGAGCAACGGGTGAAAAGTGCAGCTGTTGGTTAAGAATTGCAAGTGTGCTTCAATATGCTTCGGTTGTTCTTTTTCTGATACTATTTAATTTGGAACTGCAAGTGTGCTTCAATATGCTTTAGTTGTCCTTTTTCTGATACTATTTAATTTGCTTGTTGACATGTCTACTATAATGATTGTTACAAGGAATCATTTTTATCTCTTTTTGATTAAACACTCACAGGTCATTTATTTCAATAGTGTATGATAAATCTACAAGAGGAGATATTTGTATGTGTTGTATATGCCAAATTGGAGTATTGACAAAATCGGACAGGGTAAAAAAATAACAAAAATTACTACTATATGTTTCTTAAGGAGCTGAAACCATATCTGTCGTTTAAAAGCGTCAAATATGCTGAAATTTAAAAATAAAACAATTATAAAACCATATTTATCAGTTCAGAAAGCTCCAAATATTGTAAATTCACATATTAATTTTTTTTAAAACCATATTTATCATTTAACAGCGTCAAATATAATAAAAGTTCAAAAAAAAATCGGCCAAATTTACCACTTGGAAAGCGCCAAATATTATCAAATTCAAAAAAAATTATCGTTATTATATTATATTTATCAGTTCAAAATCCGTCAAATATTGTAAATCTAAAATAATTTTACTGTTTTAAAACATATTTATCAGTCAAAGCGCCAAATATAACAAAGATTTTAAAAATATTTGTCAGTTCAAAATGACAAATATGATCAAATTTAAAAAAGTTACCGTTATGGGATCATATTTGTCGTTCCAAAAACGCCAAATATGATGAAATTTATAGCAAGCCATATTTATTGGGCAAAAAGCGATAAATATGGTATAATTCAAAAAATTTGACCGTTAAAACCAACTAAATTTGTCGAAAAAAGTGACAAATATGTTATTTTTGTATAGTATATTCGCAGTTATACTTGGCGCTTTTATGTGATAAATATGATTTATACCATATTTGGCGCTTTGACCGACCGCCAAATATTGTCAAATACACTATATTTGGCAGTGCCATTGGTGTCGCTTTTATGACCGCCAAATATTTACATATTTGACGGTCAAAGACCGCCAAATATGACATTTTTTCTTGTAGTGTAGGCATTTTCAGAGAAGGAAGAAGAATAGATTTTCTAGTTGCAATTCACATGGCCCCTCAACAACTCAATTTAAAATAATGATGCATAAAAGAGAATAAAAAATTTTGAAGTATAAAGGATTAGCCAGAAGCAAATATTCCAACACGACCAACAAACAATCAACTAATTGATTAATTAGTCAAACAAGCAAATAGTAATCTAAGAAAATTTTCAAGATTTAACTAGAAAATATTTGTATTCAAGAATGTTATGTTAATTTATAATAATTAGTCTGATTTTTTGCTTTCATTAGTTTAAAGAAACTTACATGAACACAGCAAAAAAAAAAAAAACCCAGAAAGTTAACTGAATGATAGCCATAAAACACTTAAAAAAATCCCAATTCTTGAAAAACATAGCTTATGCACCCAAATCCCTGGTTATAAAACTAAAAATTACTAACCCCAAATTATCCAACACATAGCTAGCACAATCCCACCAAGGTAGCACCGTCTCAACTAATCCACTGTCAACAACCACCATTCTACCAAGCCAGCACCATTGATAGGAATGTTCCACCAAAATATACACAATCAATGCTATGAAAGAAAAAAATAAAAAAGAGAGAAAATATGGAGAAACGATTGTCGATTAAGGGTTCATTGTCCACTTGTTACTTGAGTTGATTAATGGAAGCCACGAGCGCTTTAAGGCCAGACAAGCAACAGAGAGAGGAGACATGCACGGCTTGGATTAGTTGGAGATGGAGGAGTTTGGGGGCGGCTTGGAATGGCATTGACTAGGTGGATTCGATGGATGACAGCAAAGAAAGAAGGGACCACTACAACTGCAAGTGGGGAAGGCGACGTTAGTGGTTGTAACTATGAGTGTAGGTTTAATTTTAGGATTGTTTTTATTTTTAGTTTAGGTTTACATTTATTTTAGGAGGTGGTGGGGTTTAGAGAGGTGGTTGTGGAGTACAGAATTGAGAAAAAGAGGATTTAGGGTTTTAGTGGGAAAGAAAATACAGAGAAGTGATTACAAAAATAAAGGTAAAATGTATTTTCAATTTTTTTGTTCGTTTAAAAACAAATGGAATTCGTTCGTTGGGCCTGAATGAAACTAAAATGTAAGTGTTACCAACTGCATTGATATATTTGCATAAAAGGTTTTCGTATGATAATAAGTTAAACTTTAGGTGTGATTTATGATATTATTCTATAAATTAATAGATTATTCATTTATCGATAAATAAATAACTTCGTTAAAATAATAATTTTTCATAGACCCAACAATATTAATTTATCGAGGTTTTACTGTATATGACCAACTCTATATGATAATCTTATTATTGATTGTTAATTTTTTTACACCAATCTATGACTATTAATCCATTGCAATTAGACAGGAAATAAATGGTCATCACAACCATTTATTAATATTAAAATCCATATATCACCATATCCTCAAAACAACAATTAAATAAGAAATTAGGTAAATCAACATGTAAATAGGAAAGTGATACAATCAGATTTGTGAGAGGAGTAGAAGGAAGTTGACAGAGAAAGAGCAGAAGGAAATAGGAAGGCAGGAAGAGTTTAACACTCAAAACATTGGTTTTCAATTAGCGGCCTTTGTAATACAACATAATGAATATTTAAAGGAGCCAAGTGGTGGACATACCACACTACAACACCATGGAAACTCTAATATTATACAAAAAGAACAACACTTGGCTTAAGAGTGATTGGCTCTAGACGTGATGCTTGCATAGGAAAATAATAGTATAAGTTGCATTTGAAGCAAATGCACATAGGGCGTGTTTGACGGAGCATATAGGACAGCATAAATAGGTAAACAGTAAAATTGTTCAGAGTAACCCATGTTTGGCACCACAATTAGCGAGGGATAGGATGATAAAATGGTGCATCAGGACTGCATAAAGTTAAACAATATTAACCCAAGCTCACCCGGTTTAGACCTTATAACATCTTTCTTCCATCTTCTCCGTTTCCCACTCCGGCCTCCCAAACTCCACTGCATCATCCTCATCCTTGGAGCTCCTCTCTCTCAAATCTATATTATCTCTCCTTTCTCTCTGACACCACCATCCCAAACCAGCACTGCCACTGAGCACCATCATCGATCTACCTCCACCTAGTATTAACTACCCAACCACCCAACTACTAGCACCCAATATAACCGAGAGATATAATTTCATGGATCCTTGTTTGGTTGGCTATCATGAATTTCTTTTTTTTTTTTTTTAATTTTTATTGCTTGTTTGTGTTGGTGGTGGTTGGGCTGCATTATGTGACCAGTGCAAAATCCAATTGGATTTGGTGGCTGTGTGGGTATTGGTTAATCTGCAAAATCACGGCTATGGAAGAAGAAAGAAAAGGAAAAAGAGGAATAGAAAGAAACTGGAAGAAGAAAGAGGAGAAAAAAAGGGAGCGAGAGAAAGCGGAAGAAGAAAGAAGGGGAAAAAAAGAGTAACAAAGGGAAGAGAAAGAAAGAGGAAGAAGGAAAACGATGGAAATCGTGTCTAGGTGTCTACTTTTTGTTTGGAGTTTGAGTTTTTTTTTGTTTTTTCTGTACAATTGTCTTTTTTATTCGTATTTGGAGAATTGGATTTTATATTGATTAAAATCAGGAATCATGTATTTTTTTTTCATTTTTATGTATTTAACCCAAATTTCTTTTTTAAAATATGATTTCAATTTTTAATTTGATATTCGATATTATTACTATATTTTAATAAAAAATAAATTAAAAGAAGAAAGATAATTTTATTTATATTAAAATAAATATTATTTTATTTATATATAAATTTATGAATATTTAATTAAAAATTATATTTTATTATTTTTAAATTATTATAAATAATTTAATACAATTTAATATATAAAACTTAATATTATTTAATATTTATATAATATAGTGATAAATTAAAAATATTATAATATTTACTTAATCTTATATAATATAATTTAATACAATCTTATTTAATAAAATCACAATTATATTATACTATACATCACATTAAACGTGCCCGTAATACTCAAGTCTTCATCCTAAAGATGAAAAAAATATTCTTTTGCCGTCGAATCTTCATGCATGGACGTAAGCTTCGTGGAGCGGCAACATATGGGCCTTGGCTCAAGAAGACTGCCTTCCACATTCGCAGCATTAGTTATCATTCCTCCCGCTCAAGAATCCTCGTCTATCATTTTTTTGATAAAATAATAATTTTTTATATTCTCAATAATATTAATTTATCAAAATTTTATTTTATATGACTATTTATATTTGATTGACTCTATACGATAATCTTATTATTGATTGTTAATTTTTTTACACCAATCTATGACTATTAATTCATTGCAATTCAATGGAGAAAAAAGTAAACGCTCATCTCAATCATTTATTAATATTAAAATTCATATATCAACATATCTTCAAAAAGCAATTAAATAGGAAAGTAGGTAAATAAACATTTAAATAAAAAAAATTAATTTAATAATTTAAAAGAATAGGGAAGTGTGAGATTACAAAGTTTAGTTAAAAGTGGAGACTGTTTAATTAAAATATCTATTTCATCGACTAACCATGTCTATATTGCTTAACAAAACTTCTGTGGAGGTCAAAGTAGGGAGTTTCATGGTGTTTCACTTACACTTTTAAAAATCATTTTATCTTTGGGTGTACAAAGGCCATGGTTGGTATGAATGTGGCTCCGCCTCCTGCACACACATGATAAATGATTTCTAATTATTGATGAAGTAGCCTAATTAATTGATTACTTAAAATTAGAATAAAAAACAATCAATATCAAATAAATAATAATTTTTTGCATAATAAACTAATCATTAATTATTCTTTAACTAAAATTTAAAATTTTATTAACTAGCATAAATTTAAGAGTAAAAAAATGAATTATATAATTTTCACAATTTCTTTCGAAATTTAAAAGTACGAAGAAATTCATCTTTATTTTAAAATTCATTATAGCAAATTTAAGGATAAAATTAAAAATTTAATGAGTATGAAATAGTGACAGTGAGAGAACAGTGGCAGTGAGTGTACATGAAAAAAGAATTATTTAAATAAAAATAAAGAAAAAGGTAAAAGGAGTTGGACTAGTTGTCATTACGGGCTTTAGGGCCAAATTTAAAAGATTTATATTCTATTAAGTTGGATGTGTTAAAGGTAGGGATGACAAAAAAAATCGGGTTGTGCGGGTATTCGGATTTTACCGAGATTTTTCGAGGACAATTTTTTTTCGGATTTACAGGGTTTAAGTGCAGGGATGGGTAGAGTTTTACAAATTTAATCCAAGTGTGGTCTAGGTGCAGTATACACCCTCCCCGCCCCGCACTCCCACCAGATAATATAATAAATTTTAAAATTAAAATTATTAGATGTCACTTTGTTTCTTTGGTTTGGAACTTTAATGTCATATTAGTGACTTTAATTATGTTGCCATGGGACTTTTTATTTCTATTAGTGAAAATGTTTGTATTATTATATTGACACCTTAACATTTTTTATTTGTTTTAGTAACTTTAATTATGCTGTCATGGAACTCTTTATTTGCATTATTAATTTATTATGTTGACATCTTAACATTTTTTGTTTGTATTAGTAACTTTAATTATGTTGTCATAGGACTTTTTATTTGTATTAGAAAAAATGTTTGTATTATTAATTTATTATGTTGACACCTTAACACTTTTTATTTGTATTACTAACATTAATTATGTTGTCACGGGACTTTTTATTTTATAACACTATTAAGAAAATGTTTTAGAAAGCAAGAGCAGGAAATGGGGCACTACCATTCAACTAATAATTATAGTTGAATAAGAGAGAAAGTAGTGAATAGGCAAAGAATAGGATAAGCGACAAATAAATAGAATAAGAGTTAATAAAAGACAAGTAATTGTCGTGTCCTTTTGACCTTTACTTTTCATATAACCACCTAATTTTATGATTAATTTTTAAATTATATGAGCTTATATTTATAAAAGGATATCCCACTATGGGATACTTTGACATATATATATATAAATAATAAATAAAATCCATACTATGCTTTTTATTTAAGGATAATGGAGAAGTAACAGCCAATGATATATTAGTTCTCCTTATTTTCAGATAAATGGAATATGATGGGTACAAAATAAGTATACTGGATAAGTCATTTATAAAGAGAAAGTATGAGTCTAATAAAACAAGCAAATAGTTTATGGTACAAGTTGTTAAATAATCTTTTAAAGTTTAGAAGTTCAATAATCAAGAAACATAATAACAAATAGCCAACCAACAATAGATACCAAAAATTTAAACACTTAAATGCATTCAGATTATTGCTAATCGATTCAATCAACACTAGCAAGAAAAAGAATAGAGAAATTCATTTTTTTTGTTTTTGCAAAAATTATATAAAAATGAAATAATTTTCTAAAAAATATTATTATGGTTGAGACAAAGAGATCCAATTACCGTTAAATTCACCATTGATTGTGGTTCTATAAATATATAAAAATAAGTAAATAAATTGAAATCAATTTTCTTACAATTATTCAAAATTAATAAATAACATTATCACATTTGTAAAATACATTGGGCTTTTGTAATATACTTTTAAAAGGACTCAAAACAAATTAAAAAAGAAATAGAGTTTTAAGCCCTACATTCAATTGGACAGCCCAAAAAAGTTCAAAAGATGTTCAACCTAGCCTAGTCCAACAAGAAAAATATTCACAAACAAGAAAAATCCATGAAAATTTGGGGATTTTTTGGGGTAAAATATGGGTGCGGGTTGACGAATTGTAAATCTGGGGAAACCCGTACCCACACCGCATGCAAAAATTTCCGAAGAAAATCCAATGACCAAGGAGGACACTATATAATTCAGTCTGAGTGCAGAAATACAAAATCTGCACCTGCAGCTAGATTTTGTCATCCCTAGTTAAAGGGTAAGTTGGTAAATCTGGAACCAATTTGATTTATTTGAAAACTAAATTTAAATTTAAATACTAAATTTTTTATAATAAAGTAATCATTAATTATTCTTTAACTAAAATTTAAAATTTTATTAACTAGCATAAATTTGAGGGCAAAACTTTAAAATAAAATAAAAAATTGAATTATATAATTTTTACCATTTCTTTCGAAATTTAGAAGTATGAAGAAATTCATCTTTCGTTTAAAATTTAAGTTGGATGTGTTAAAGAACAAATTGGTCAATTTCTATCCAATTTTATTTATTTGACCAAATAAACAAAGCCATCCGATTTTTTGTTAAATAAACTACGACATTTTGCTTTCATCTTCACGACTCAAACTCCAAAATCCAACCACAAGTTAGTTTATTAATTGATAATTTTTTTTGCTTCAATTCATGAGTTTGAGGTAATGTCAAAAACCACATTGGCCGGGTGGAGTAGTCCCTTGTCGATCGCACAAACCATGCGCACAATCATCGTTCAATCGCACAACCACTTGCACGCAACCCCCCTCCCCTTTGATCGCACCAACCCCTGCGCGTAACCCCTCTCCCAACAAGCCCAAATTCACTTCTCAATCTCAATTATGGTTTGGTCCAAATAATTTTGATCTAAGATTAATTGCATCGATCTTGTTGGCTTCACAACCTCCCCATGATCTTCCTCGTCCCAATAGCTTGTAATGAATTAAGCACTTTAAGGCAGAGCCACTTTCCTTCCAGATTCATCTTCGTAAATATTGACCACATGAACATCAAAAATCGCTAGCCTTTCACACCAAGAATAAAGATGATGAGAGAGAGATGAAAGAGAGGGAATATGAAGAAGAGAGATCCGGGTAGAGAGAGTGTTTGGAGAGTGTCCATAGCAACGACCCACCAAACCCTGTCAAAAAGAAAAATACCCATAATCATCAGAGCCCCGCAACTACAACCCACTGCAAACACAAGACAACACAATCAACCCAAAACCCGATAGGCAGTCGGGCACACCACCACAGCAAAACCCACAAAACAACCGCTTACAGAAAAATCCCCATACATCCGTAATCAAAATCTGATTACACACCAGCCCACAAGACCCAATTACACATCATCAAAACTACCATCGATCACACCACAATACTGTTGTTTTTTTCTTTGTTTGGCTCATATGCAATGATCCCACGTTAATAAGGAGAAAAACATGGGTCTCATGTGGCCTTTATAAAAGAAACCATGTGGGAGAGTTTTATGTGTCCGAAGTGAAATATCCTTCACTCTCTTATATTTGTAAGGTCTCACATATAAGACCTCATAGTTTAAGGGCCTTTCAATAAGGACCTTAAAGTTTGTAATATTTGTTTTTTTCTCATTTGTTTTAGGTATTTGTAGTATTACCCAATTGTTTAGGTAATTACAGTTTGACCCAATTATTCGGGTAATTACAGTTTGGTCCAATAGTTGTGGTATTTATATTGTGACCCAAAAGTTTGTAATTCTCTTTGAAGATAGTGGAAAGTTTCTTCAGCGGTGCCCAAGGACGTAGGTATTTATATCGAACCTCGTTAAATCTTGGTGTTCTTTCTATTTCTGCATTGTTTGTTGATTGGTTGTCTCTTTAGTTGCTATTATATTCAATTATCTAGTATAGTTTGCGGTTGTGCATTTGGTTGTTCTGTTGGTTATCACTTCCATCGTGCATAACAATTGGTATCAGAGCCCAAGGTTTTGGATAGTTAGTGGCTATTTCATTGAAGCACTTACTACTGTTCTGGGCTATTGATTTTGGATTGCTAGTTATTGAATATAATAGTTTGTTGGAGCTTGGTTATTGGTGATTTGTGTATCGAGCTTATTTGTGAGAGGTAGTGATGGCATCATCGTCGACTGTATTAGAGAAGACAATGATTGTGACAAATGCAAAAATCGATGTTGAAAAATTTGATGGCTGAAATAATTTCGGCTTATGGCAGAGTGAGGTGTTGGACGGGTTGTATAAGCAAGATTTGGATATTGTTATGGAAGAAACAAAACCAGAAGATATCAGTACAAGAGATTGGGACAGGCTGAATATAAAAGCTTGTGGGTTGATTCGCTCTTGCTTGTGTAGAGAACAAAAGTATCCGTTCACGAAGGAGACATCTGCAAACAAATTGTGGAAGGTGCTGGAAAACAAATATATGAAGAAAAGCAATGAGAATCGACTGTACCTATTGAAGAGATTGTTCCGTCTCCAGTTGAAACCAGGTACGAGCATCAGTTCTCATATTGATGAGTTTAATAAGTTAATTGCTGATTTGTTAAACTTAGATGAAACCTTCAAAGATGAAATTAAGGCTATGCTATTGATTGGCTCACTTCCGGATGAATTAGATCATTTGTGCATTACTCTTATCCATGGGAAAGATAAACTGTCTTTTGAAGAAGTTTGTTCTGCTTTGTTGAATTATGAAATTCGTAAGAAAGATCAAAGGGAACATAGGGATGAGACAGTAGATGCATTGACTCTGAGAGGGCATAGTCAAAGTAGGAAACCAGGAAAAAGGGGAAAATCTTTGTCGAGGGGTAGATTAGGAAAAGATGAGTGTGCCTTTTGTCGTGAGAAAGGGCATTGAAAGAAAGATTGTCCTAAGTTGAAAAAGGAAGATAAGGGCAAGGCTGTTTCTGATGCATGTGTTGTTGAGCGTGAAGATGATAGTGATTCAGATATATGTCTAGTTGGTCATCCATCCACTTCTGTTTCTGATGAGTGGATTATGGATTCGAGTTGTACTTATCATATGTGTCCACATCGGGATTGGTTCTTTCAGTTTGAGGAGCTTGATTGTGGAGTTGTGTATATGGGTAATGATGATATTTGCCATACTGCTGGGATAGGTTCGATTCGATTGAGGAATCATGATGGACTGACTAGAGTTCTGACAGATGTTCGGTATGTACCGAAGTTGAAGAAGAATCTCATCTCTTTGGGAGCCTTAGAATCTAAAGGCTGTGGTATATCTATTCGAGATGGTATTCTGAGGGTCACTTCAGGCGCTCTTGTGGTATTGAAAGGCACTAGGAGGAACAACTTGTATTACTATAATGGTAATACGGTTATTGGATCAGCGGCTATGGTTTTTGATAATGATGCAGATTCAGAGATCACGAGACTGTGGCATATGCGTTTGGGACATGCAGGTGAGAAAGCCTTATTCAGTTTAGTGAAGGGAGGCTTATTGAAAGGTGCAAAGACCTACAAGCTGGATTTCTGTGAGCATTGTGTTCTGGGAAAGCAGAAGAGAGTGAAATTTGGCACCGCTATTCACAATACCAAGGGTATTCTTGATTATGTTCACTCAGATGTGTGGGGATCTACTAAAACCGCATCTATGGGAGGTAGGCACTACTTTGTTACTTTTGTTGATGACTTTTCCAGAAGAACTTGGGTGTACTGTTTGAAATCAAAAGATGATGTACTTGGTGTTTTCATTAAGTGAAAAAAGATGATTGAGACACAAACTGGCAAGAAAATCAAGCATCTCAGAACAGATAATGGTGGTGAGTATTGCAGTGATCAGTTTTTGAAATTGTGTCGAAATGAAGGTATTGTACGTCATTTTACTATTAGAGGTACACCGCAGTAGAATGGGGTGGCAGAACGTATGAACCGAACATTGCTGGAGAAAGTTCGGTGTATGTTGTCCAATACTGGGTTGGGCAAAGAATTTTGGGTTGAGGCTGTGACTTATGTGCGTCATCTCATTAATCGTCTACCTTCAGCTGCTATTGGTGATAGAACTCCATTGGAGGTATGGTCTGGACAACCTGTTTCTGATTATGATTCTTTACATGTTTTTGGTTCTCCTGCATATTATTATGTGAAAGAATCTAAACTGGATCCTAGAGCCAAGAAAGCAATTTTCTTGGGATTTGCTTCAGGAGTACAAGGATATCGTCTTTGGTGTCCTAGTTCGAGGAAAATTGTATCCAGCCGAGATGTGACATTTGATGAGTCTTCAATGTTGAAGAAATTAGAAAACCAGACAAAGGTGAATGGTACTTCACAGCAGGTGGAGCATACTCAGCAGCAGGTGGAGTTTGAAATGACGACATTGAACCCAGTTAGATCTGTTGAGACAGATGTTGATACTCCTATGACAGAGGAGGATTTGGGAGATGATGGTGAGGGTTCTACTCAGGAACCTCAACAGCAACAAGAATCTATTGCAGTTAAAAGGCCAAGACGTGAGATCCACAGACCTGCTCGATTTGCTGATATGGTGGCCTATGCACTTCTAATTGTAGATGCTGATGTTCCTTCCACTTATAGAGAGGCAGTCAGATGTTCTGAAGTTGATTAGTGGAAGACAGCTATGAGCGAAGAGATGCAGTCTCTTCAGAAGAATGAAACTTGGGAGCTAGCTCAACTACCGAAGGGTAAAAATGTAATTGGGTGCAAATGAGTATATGCAAAGAAAGATGGATTTCCTGATAAGAATGACGTCCGCTACAAGGCAAGGTTGGTGGCTAAAGGCTACGCTCAGAGGGAAGCAATTGACTACAATGAGGTATTTTCTCCAGTTGTGAAACATTCTTCCATTAGAATTTTGTTGGCCTTGGTAGCTCAGATGAATACGGAACTAGTTCAATTGGATGTAAAAATTACATTTTTACATGGTGACTTGGAAGAGGAAATCTATATGACTCAGCCAGAGGGATTCAAAGTTTCTGGTAAGGAAAATTTGGTATGCAAACTGAAAAGATCGCTTTATGGTTTGAAGCAATCTCCTAGACAGTGGTATAAGCGATTTGATCGGTTTATGATGGGTTAGAGGTACACAAGAAGTAAATTTAATAATTGTATGTATTTTCGGAGGCTACATGATGGCTCTTTCATTTATCTACTCTTGTATGTTGATGATATATTGATAGCTTCGACGAATATCGAAGAAATTGTAAAGTTGAAGACTCAGTTGAATCGATAGTTTGAGATGAAAGATTTGGGTGAAGCTAAGAAGATTCTAGGCAAGGAGATTAGCAGAGATAGAGGGAGAAGCAAGATTTGTTTGACTCAGAAGCAGTATCTGAAGAAGGTATTACAGCGGTTTGACATTTCAGAGCAGTCAAAACCTGTAAGTACCCCACTTGCTCCTCAGATGAAGCTGAGTGCATCTTTATCTCCTAGTACAGATGAGGAACGAGAGTATATGTCTCGAGTCCCATATGCTAATGCAGTTGGTAGCCTGATGTATGCTATGGTGTGTACGAGACCCGACATTTCACATGCAGTTGGAGTTGTTAGCAGGTATATGCATGAACCTGGTAAAGGACATTAGCAAGCAGTGAAATGGATTCTACGGTATTTGTTGAAAACCGTAGATGTTGGCTTAGTCTTTGAGAGTGATGATACATGTGGTCAGTATGCTATTGGTTATGTTGATTCTGATTATGCTGGTGATTTGGATAAACGTCGGTCAACAATCGGTTATGTGTTTACTCTTGCAAGAGCACCAGTGAGTTGGAAGTCTACTTTACAGTCTACAGTGGTTTGTCTACTACAGAGGCAGAGTATATGGCATTGACAGAGGCTGTGAAGGAAGCTATTTGGTTACAGGGATTGCTGGATGAATTGGGATTTGGGCAGAGAAGATCAGTCTTTATTCTGACAGTCAGAGTGCTATCCACTTAGCGAAGAATCCAGCGTTCCATGTTCGTACGAAGCATATTGATGTTCGGTATCATTTTGTGCGGGAGATTATTGATGAAGTAGAATCTTACTTCAGAAGATTGAGACTGCCGAGAATCCCGCAGATATGTTGACTAAGGTTGTGACAGCGATCAAGTTCAGTCATTGTTTGGACTTGATCAACATTGTGCGAGTTTGACCGCACCATTGGGCGCATTTGGAGGCGTTGTTGCTGTGATAGAGAATATGGGAAAAAGAAAAGTCTTGTGGTGGATTGGCATATTCGCCAAGGTGGAGATTTGTTGTTTTTTTCTTTGTTTGGCTCATATGCAAGGATCCCACATCGGTAAGGAGAAAAACATGGGTCTCATGTGGCCCTTATAAAAGAAGCCATGTGGGAGAGTTTTATGTGTCCCAAGTGAAATATCCTTCACCCTCTTATATTTGTAAGGTCTCACATATAAGACCTCATAGTTTAAGGGCCTTTCAATAAGGACCTTAAAGTTTGTAATATTTATTTTTTTCCCATTTGTTTTAGGTATTTGTAGTATTGCCCAATTATTTGGGTAATTACAGTTTGACCCAATTATTCGGGTAATTGCAGTTTGACCCAATAGTTGTGGTATTTGTATTGTGACTCAAAAGTTTGTAATTCTCTTTGAAGATAGTGGAAAGTTTCTTCAGCGGCGCCCAAGGACGTATGTATTTATACCGAACCTCGTTAAATCTTGGTGTTCTTTCTATTTCTGCATTGTTTGTTGATTAGTTGCCTCTTTAGTTGCTATTATATTCAATTATCTAGCATAGTTTGTGGTTGTGCATTTGGTTGTTCTGTTGGTTATCACTTCCGCCGTACATAACAAATACAACTCCATAAGGCAACACCCACCAGCCTATAACTGATCTAACACACCGCACTCCACGTTAACACTATCACTACCAAATTCAACCACGTACCAGACAGATAAAGAGGAGGGGATTGAAAACAAAAAATACAAAGAGAGCCAAGAAGAGAGTTCGATGGTTTTGGTGTATAATCGATTTTTGGAATGCAAAGAAATCTGGCAACTGAAGGATTCCAAAATATGACCAAGAGATTGAAAAGAAAAGGAAAAATTGAAAAAATGGACACAATTAGGGACCCTAGTTGAAATTTGAACACATCCTAAAAAATTGTTATGTCATAAACACTTTCTTGGCAAAAAGACTCAATTACTCTTATGTATTCAATTTTTTTCTAAAGCCTTGTTTTCCCTTATTTCACTCTTCAGTTAAAAATTACCGAAACTTAACCACAGCGCTCGAAATGCAAACCAACACGATCATCGCTTGAGGATAGAAGCATCAAGCAAGACGATACAGAAAGAAGCACCCATCGATACTGAGGGTCCCTAATTGTGATTTATTTGGTTGTTATTTGCTAGATTTTATTTTGTTTTTAGGGAATTTGAATTCGGGGTTTGAGTTTTTGACGGATTTGTGAACTTATTTAGGGATAAATCAAGTGTTATGATGTGATTTTTGTGGTTTGATGCGTGTGAAAACCGACGAAACGAGTTATGAATCCAGTGAAGACACTCGACACTCGACAACTACCTGTCGAGTCGTGTCGAGTTTTGTAATGTCGAGTGTCGAGTGTTTGTCGAGTGTCGAGTGTTTGTCGAGTAATGTAGTGTCGAGTGGTGCAGTGTCGAGTGTTGAAGTGTCAAGTGTCGAGTGGTGGTATAGTGACAAGTGATTATGTAGTGTCGAGTGTCGAGTGTTTGCCGAGTGATGAAATGTCGAGTAGTGTAGAGTCGAGTGTCGGATAATTGTCGAGTGTTGTCGAGTGTCGACTGTCGCATTGTGTTGTCACAACACCACTTGACACAACTCCACTCGACAGTCGACAACAAATATCCGACACTCGACGCTACACATTTCACTACTCGATAAACACTCGGCACTCAATATTTCACCACTTAACAAACACTCGACACTCGATATTACACAACTCGACACGACTCGACAGATTGTTGTCGAATGTTGAGTGTTTCTTCATCGCGATATAACACTGAATTCACAACTCGATTCGTCGTTTTTTACACGCATCAAACCACAAAAATCACATTATAACACTCGATTTATCCCTAAATAAGTTCATAAATCCGTGGGAAACTCAAATCCCGAATTTAAATTCCCTAAACACTAAATCAAATCTAACAAATAACAATCAAATAAATCACAATTAGGGACCCTCCGTGTCGATGGGTGCTTCTCTCTACGTCGTCTTGCTTGATGCTTTTATCCTTAACCGATGCTCGTGCTGATTTGCGTTTCGAGCGGTGTCGATGGGTTTCGGTAATTTTCGTCTAAAGAGAGGGAGATGGGTTTTGGGAATTTTCTTCTGAAGAGAGGAAAATAAGACTCTAGAAAAAAATTGAATACATAAGGGTAATTGGGTCTTTTTATCAAGAAAGTGTCTATGGCATAAAAATTTTTTAGGATGTGTCTAAATTTCAACTAAGGTCCCTAATTGTGTCTATTTTTTCAATTTTTGTAAAAGAAAAAGAGATTTGAGGAGAGAGAGAGAAGGACGAGAGACACACAATTTGATTTAGATTAGAGAGTGGGAAGGTTACATAACGGGTGTTAAGTAATTTTATCTTTTGGGTGATGTTAGACGTTAACTTTCACGAAAGGGCGTTAAAATTGGGGGCATATGGAAGGAGCGAAAGTATTGTTTATGGACTCTTTAACTGCTGATCAAAAATAGGGGTCAATATGTTACCATCTGAAAAGTTGTAGGCAAACAGGTGTTGACCAAAACGAGCGGGCCCCTATTGTCCCCAACAATAATTATCCTTAGTGCTCAACTTGCAGTTAGCACATACAATGGGGACATAAATCCATCGCTGAAACAATGCACGGGCTACATATCTGTTGTGCCTACAAAATGCACAAAATTAATTATAGATTGATACAGAAATTTATATTACTTAAATTAAGATAGATATACTAGAGATAACTATTTATATGTTATCTTTAACGGAAATTCTCGATTTGATTTATTTGTTAAGGTTTAGGTGTTCTTCTATAGTTAGTTCTCAGAAATTTATTGCTATAAGGCGCACCAACTCTCTTCCCTGTATAAGAATCCTTCAACACTTCATTATTATATATGTCATGCACCTGTAAAATATACTCCTAGACGGTTAAATATTTTACATAATCTCTCTTTTCTTGAATTGACACCTTCGAGTATAATAGAAACTTTATTGTGTGTCCGCTGACCCATTTGCTTACGAACTGTTCTCCGGATTTTATATGCACCCCTGAGAAAAGCTGTACTTTTCTTTACTGCTGGTTCTGAATTGACTAAGTGTACCAATTGGAAGTATCAAATTCATAAACTGCAATAGAGCCGTTCAGGTGAGGAGAAAGACTGAGAAATAGAAGAGCACATGAAGTGATATACAAAGTATATAAGCCACAAATGTACAAATAATCATATAGTCAACCTCATCAAAATCAAATGGCCAAGATTCCACATCAGAGCTAAATAATCAAAATGATGGCTTTCCCCTAGTGGCATAGAGGCCGAACCCAATTTATGGCTAGATATTGATACAGATCTTTACTTGAGTTTCTGTGAAACAAAATATTTATGCCAGTTTTTGATGTAGTCACACTTTGTGAAAGTACTTGGTTGGAATTTCATACTTATTTTTAAGTTTCAGAAGAGGCAAAACTTACCTTGCTGCCTATGGGAACCTAAACCAAACCGATTATTTGATTGGATGCATGTTCTGATATTATGTTAATATTTTGAAAATTTCCAAGGTCACCAAATCAGGTCAGTGGACTGATGCGACATTTAACAAGAGTATTAAAGAATTTCCATAATGAAAACAATTTTATAACAGTTTCAAGCATAATATATACTTTTTCACATAGCATTACAAATAAGCCTAATCAGTCAATGTGAAACTGTAAAATTCTGCATTTTAATTCAAAAACTTATCTTGACTTGCGGAGCAAATTCAGCCACACAATTCCATTTGAAGTGTCAAAACGGGGTAGTTCATCAAGTTCTTTTTTGACATGATAAACTAAAACACACAAATTGAAACCTATGGATAGAAAACAGTTACGTAGATCCACAACAGCAAGAATAACAGATTCCCACAGAAAGGCAAAACCATAAGTCTCTCAAGAGAAAACTCCAGAAACAAAAAGGAATGCCATCTCTAATATGTTTTGTTTCCAAAATAACAAGGCCAATCTAATGAGTTGCAAACAACTGACGAAAGATAAAATCCAAAATGTGGATACGATACCTAGCAAGATTGCCTTAGAAAAACAAGGGTTTCTTGGTGTTGGAGGCTTCAATCCGATTTTTCTTGATTGAATTTCCACTAACGTTGATGTTGTTAGCTCTCTGTGATCTCTTCCATTGTTGAGCTCACCATGAAAGCCCTAACCCTCACTCTCCATTGTATTGGGTGAAGCTGATAATGGAAATCTATTGTTTTATTCTATTTAGACTTAAGTGACTGAGTGCAGTAAAACAGAAATCTCAACATAGTTACTCAAAAGATATTGTAAAATTTGCCCGCTTGACCATAAAATCTTGAAGGGCATGTTTTACTTCTTTCTCTCTCTCTTTTAAGGGTTAGAGTTTAAATTTTAAATTTTTATCTATCAATTTAAAATTTTGTCAAGTAGTTTCTTAATAAAACATTAGAAGCAAAATGTCAATTGCACTTGCTTATTTACATAAATATAAAATAAGAGCTTAATGTTTCCAACTTACCTTTTGACTAAAAAGGTTTTTCTAATGTCAAGAGATCCGTTCAATATAATATATTTGGGATATGATAATTTGACTTAAATTTTTTAGTTTAAAACTAGACTTAAATTTCTAGTCATTAATTTCACATATTCAATGGTTGGGATGATTGATGAGTTATTATTATTAAATACAGGTTTTTAACTTTTAAATCTCAACCATTAATTAATTAAAATGAATGATCATAAAATTAAGTCTAATTTTAAGTTAAAAAATTTAAGTCAAAGTATCACATCCATATATGTAGACATAGTTTCAAACAAATGTACAAATGATATAGTAATACCCTTTGTATCAGGGATGGAGCCACTAAGGGACAAGGAGGGGCAATTGCCCCTCTATTTTTTTCAAAAATTCATATGTATATCCAAAATACCTTACTGTATTGAAGAATTCTCAAATTTACCCCAAGTCAAAATGAAATTTTTATAGTTTTCTTTCTCTTTTCTTTCATCATTCAGATTTTTTAAAGCCATAATTTAATAATTTTCTTGTAGTTCTTAATCACTTCATTTGTAGTCCATCTAATAGAAGGGATTGATTGTTTTAATATTTGGAGATTGAATATAACTTATGCTAGTCATTCAGATATATTAAGTTGATTGATTTCCTAACTTAAGTTTGAGAATAAAATAAAATCATCTTAATAGAAAAAGTTAAAACCTTTAGCTTCTGAATATAAAATCATCAGAATACCCATTTTTATTTATTTTTTAAATTATCCTTATTATTTTTAACTTCCCTATTTTGTATAAACTTTTTTTTTAATTGTAATTCACTCATCTAACCTATTACATTTACTTTTCATATTTATTTAATTTCATAATTATTAATATATTGTTGCAATTATTTCATTAACATTATAAAATTGCATGGTTATATATATATTATTTTCAAAATTTTCACATCGTTTGTAAGAAAAAAAATTAAAATATATTACTTTTAACTAATCACTTACACATTCAATTTTAATATATTCAATTTTAACTTTATTAAATTTTTATATGCATATATTTATAGAACTTGTATATGCACACACACACACACACACATACATACATACTTAATAAAAGCATATGTGTCAATTCAATAGTTTTAAGACATTTTAGCTTAGAAAAAGAAACAACTTAAGATTTAAAATAAGACATTAATAAATGAGAAACAAATATATCATTCATATTTTTATAGTCAGACCTATTTAGATTTAAGTTAACTATAGTTCTATTCATATTTCAGATGAAAAAACAATTGACCCCTAAGTATTTAATATTAGAATTTGATAAATCACTTTATTAATATAAGAATGTCATGTCTATTGATAGATATAAGTGTTCTTTTCTTTTTGGTTGGTGTCTATTAGTAGACACCAGTGTTCATTTCTTTTTGTTAGATTTTGTCTTCTTAATTATGTCAATCTCTATACATTGAAAGCTTCAATAGAGTTAGATTTAGTAATAAATTTTATAAAAGGAATAATAATTTAGTTTATATTTTATGGATTCCAAAAATAATATGATGAATTGTTAATATTAAATATTCATTATTTTGAATAACAAGTGATGGAACTTATGCCCCTCCTAACCAAATTCTCTGGCTCCATCCATGCTTTGTACCATTGTCCCCATCAGAAGTTAAATCAAGTTCAATAATTCATATATTGTCCAAAAGGAATTTGAGAGAACCATAGAACTGCTGAATTCCTTTATAAACATAGACGGAGCCAAGAAGGGGCCAGGAGGGGCAATTGCCCCTCTTGGATTTGAAAATTTTTTTAGATTTGAAATTTTTTTAAAATATATTATTTATTTTACCCCTCCTTCTTTTAAAAATTATAAATTTAATTAAAGTTGATCTTTTTTTTTTATTGTCACCTCAACAAATTTAAAATCATACTTTATCATTTGTGATTCTATCGATTTACATAAAATAAGGGATTATGTCTTCTTTCCTATTTATTTACATAAAAAAAGAAATTATTTCTTCTTCTTCTTCTTCACTTCACTCGACACCTTCACCAAATAAAAACATATCTATCTTATGTGTTTCGTCTATTTACATAACAAGAATTGGAAGTTAGTATATGCAAAAGTAAAAATTTTCTTCTTGTCTTTTATTTATCGGTTTTAATCATATTAAGCAAATTGTGGAGTTTAAAAAAAATAAAAATAAAAATATTGATATGTATGCATTTATGTATTGTAAAACTTAGAAATTATGTTAAGGATTAGTGGGTTAGATAGTGTGTGGATTTAGGCCCATGAGTTGGGGCCTTATATATAGAAAAGAAAGGATTTTCTAGAATTAAGGTGAAGGAAGGAAAAAAAAAAAAAAGAAAAAGGGAGAGAAGAGTTCACGGTTCCAGGAGGAGAAGAAGAGAAAAAGAAGAAGAAAAAGGAGAGGGAAGAAAAGAGAGAGAAAATTTCAAAGAGGTTTAGCTTGGAAAACAAGGAGGGGTTTCTAACACTATACTTAATTTATGTTGTGTGTTTTATTGTTAAATTGACATTAGTTGTTATGCATGTGACTTGTTTTAACTTAATTTCTTGGTTGCTTAGATGACGAATTATGAGTGAAACTACTTATTATAAGTTGATTGTTGTAGTTGAATGAGGAATTATGTGTGAAATTTAAGTGTTGATGAAAGGAAGTAGAGATGGTTTTGTGAGAAGTGTAATTCATGTGACTGTCTTGTGTTGATTGAGTTGATGCATTTTTCTAGATTGAGAATTGCATGATTTCTCATTTGTTCTGGAAAATAGACGTATTAAGCTTTAATTAGCCATTGATTTCGTTGAATTTGGAGTTAAAATGGATTTTTGGTGAATTTTTGAAGTTAGAGGTCAAAATCTAGAAATGGAAATGGGGAACCTAACTTAATGTAACAGGTTTGCATGGCCGAATTCAGTTTCTGCCATTTCTCTCGACACCACTCGACACTTTACTGTCGAGTGTCGAGTGAACAGTGTCGAGTGCGAACAGTGTCGAGTGAGCAGTGTCGAGTAAACAGTGCTGTCGTGCGAACAGTGTCGAGTGTCGAGCAAAATTTCAGAACCACCCCAAATCGACTGTACACTTCCCAAAAAGTCTTGGATTTTGCATAAAAATCATATTTTCTTGAGATTTATCATAGTAATAATATTGAAAGGTTGTTAATGTATGCATTGGACCTTGGATGGGCTGTTTTGTATACGGATCCAAGTAGAATACGAATATTATATTCTGAGTGTTAGACCTTGGATGGGCCGTTTTGTATACGGATCCAAGGGGAACACGAATATAATGATATGAGGTGTTGGACCTTGGATGGGCCGTTCTATATACAGATCCAAGGGGAACACGAATATAATGATATGATCTGTTGGACCTTGGACGGGTCGTTCTGTATACAGATCCAAGGGGAACACGAATATAACGATATGATGTGTTGAACCTTGGATGGGCTGTTCTGTATACGGATCCAAGGGGAACACGAATATAATGATATGATTTGTTGGACCTTGGATGGGCCGTTCTGTATACAGATCCAAAGGAAAAACGAACATAAATTTGATGTGCGAACGAACATAATTGTTTAATCTATTATTATTGGATGTCTAATTCTATGATTGAATATTTGTGGAATGCATATGATTTAGTATAATGTTAGAATTTTTTTACTAGGCTTTATGCTCACCCCTCCCTCTGCAGACACACAGAAGGATGCTCATCCTAGTGATGTTCCAGAGCTTTCTTAGAGAGTTTGGAGTCTGCATGCTTATAATGATTTTTTTGGGGACCGTCTTGATTCTCCTAGTTTGTAATGGGAGATTTCATTAGGTGACTATTAACTGATGTATTGATTTTAGTCACCATTGTATGTAAAATTAATTTTGAACGAATAGTCATAAGTTGTAATGAATTCTTGTGATATATATATAATTGAAAAAAAAAGAAAGAAAACAATTTAATGAGATCTGGATGACATAATTTTTATAAATTCTTATTCAATCACCCCTAAAATCTCTAAATAAGAGATGTTAGGGCGTGACAGAGTGGTATCAAAGCCTAGACTTTACTGTGGACCTGTGATAAGGAGGTAAATGGTCTGGGAGGGATAGAGTCATGTTTGTGTGCTTACATGTGCCTTGAATAACTGTTTGATGTGTTCCTGTTCCATATGTTATAGAATTCTGCCACTTATGTTTTGCCATTGATAAAAATTAGATAATGAGTTCTCCTACGCGAAGTGCTTCAAGTTCCAACCCACCTGAGGGTGGTGAGAGGTCGGAATTTTACAGGGCCATGAGGGATGTGGCCAATATATTGGCCGAAACAGTGGCAAACACAGTTAGGGAGGCTCTTCGTGCTAACCCACTACCACCGCTTCAACCGGTGTTAGAGACGGGTATTGACAATCGAATGAAGGGTGCACTTAGAGAAGTCCAACGCCACAATCCACCTACTTTCAATGGGGAGCCTGATCCGAATGTTGCAGAAGATTGACTTATATGAGTGGAGCGCCTCTTCAATCTATTGCAAGTTGAAGAAGATCTGCGGGTTAGGGTGGCAACTCATCTGTTGTCAGGAGAGGCGTTACAGTGGTGGACGTCTGTTGAGCGTATTAGAGGAGGGAACATTCTTACATGGAGGGACTTCTCCACCGCTTTTCTGGATAAATATTTTCCTACGGTTTTTCGGGACCAAAAGGAAAATGAGTTTATATACTTGACCTAGGGGAATATGACAGTGCAACAGTATGAGACACGATTTACTGCCTTATCCCATTTTGTACCTGGGCTGGTGGCAGATGAGGCTAGCAAGGCCCGGAGATTTCAAAAGGGACTGAGAGATGACATCAGACCCTTAGTGGCAGTGTGTAGATTGACGACATATTCTGATGTGGTGGAGATCGACTTAGTGTAGAACAGGAGATGGAGAGTCACAGGGTGGGGGGTATTGGCATACCTTCTAGAGGAGCGAGACAACAGGATCGTTCAACTAAGAGACAGAGAACTCAGTTCAGTAGGATTTCCTTTAATTCTCAGTCTCAGCAACTGCAATCTCAAGGCTCCATGTCAAGTGGGTCCTCATAGAGTCAAAGAGTTTGTTATGGGTGTGGGAAACCAGGTCATTTGCGGCAGTAGTGTCCCAGATGTTATAGATGCGAACAATACGGTCATCTGCAACGGGATTGTCTAGCAAGGATTAGAGGTCCTTAGAGTACCACTAGTCAGACCCCACCGACTCCTCGACAAGGATCAGGGTCATAGGCTAGACCACCATTTCAAGGACGTAATATTCAGTCTCATCAAACTTCTTAGAGGTCTCAGACGGCTTTTTTTCAATCTGTTAGACCTCTAGGATCAACTTAGAGCACCAGACATCAGGGACAGATGACTCAGGGACGAGTTTTTGCTCTAACTCAGCCGACAGAGCCTGCAGACCACAGAGTTGTGGGAGGTATATTATTGGTTTTTAACGCATGGGCTCGTGTTTTATTTGATTCTGGAGTTACTCATTCTTTTATATCTACCCATTTTGTATCTGCAATAGGATTAGAGTCTGATTTGTTGGACTCTGTATTACATGTGGAGTCACCTATAGGTAGTATTTAGAGGTTGAGAGGATATGTCGTTCTTGTATGCTAGAGATCAATGGCCACCGGTTGTCATTTGATTTGATACTTATGGATTTCACTGAGTATGATGTGATATTAGGAATGGATTGGTTGTCCACTTATCGAGTTATATTAGACTATCGCAAGAAGAAAGTGATCATCCACACGCCGGAGGGGATCGTTTTCAGTTTTCATGGGGATATGATAGCAAGTATATTAGTGGAAGAGGCTAATAAAGAGGTTTCTGAACTTCCCGTGTGGTGAATGAATTTCCTGATGTTTTTCCTGAAGAATTGCCCGGGTTACCTCCAACTAGAGAAGTGGAGTTTTCTATTGAAGTGTATCCAGGCATGGCACCTATATCAGTTGCTCCTTACCGAATGGCTCCAGCAGAGTTGAAGGAGCTAAAGCTACAGATAGAAGAATTGTTAGAGAAAGGATTTATTCGACCCAGTACTTCTCCTTGGGGTGCACCAGCTTTGTTCGTGAAAAAGAAAGATGGTTCATTGCGTTTATGCATCGATTACAGGCAGTTAAATCGGGTTACAGTGAAAAACAAATATCCTTTACCTAGGATCGATGATTTGTTCGACCAGTTGAGAGGATCTTATTGTTTTTCCAAGATAGATCTTCGTTCGGGTTATCATCAGTTGAGAATAAAGAAGGAGATATACCCAAAACCGCTTTTCGTACCCGGTATGGGCATTATGAGTTCTTGGTCATGCCATTTGGACTAACTAATGCTCCTGCTGCCTTTATGGATTCGATGAACCGTGTTTTCAGACCTCACTTAAACCAATTTGTAATTGTGTTTGTGGATGATATCCTCATTTATTCTTCATCTGAGGTTGAACATGGGCAACATCTACGCGTGGCACTTCAAACACTGAGAGAGCATCGTCTTTATGCCAAGCTGAGTAAATGTGAATTTTGGCTATCAGAAGTAAAATTTTTAGGCCATGTGGTGTCAAGACAAGGAATCTCAGTGGACCTATCGAAAGTAGAAGCAGTTATGAAATGAGAACGACCAAAGAATGTGTTTGAAGTACGCAGCTTCTTGGGTTTAGCAGGATACTATCGGCGTTTTATTGAGAACTTTTCTTAATTGGCTACACCAATGACCAGGTTAACAAGGAAAGGAGTCAGATTCGAATGGAATGATGCATGTGAGCAAGCATTCCAAGAATTGAAGAAAAGATTAACTTCAACACTTATTATTGTGATACCACAACGTGGAATTGATTATGTAGTTTTCACCGATGCTTCATTGGATGGGTTAGGGTGTGTGTTAATGCAACAGGGTCGAGTTGTAGCCTATGCATCTCGTCAGTTGAAACCTCATGAGCAGAATTATCCCACTCATGACCTAGAACTGGCTGCGGTAGTGTATGCTTTGAAAATTTGGCGACATTATCTGTATGGTGAGAGGTTTGAAGTCTTTTGTGATCATAAAAGTTTGAAATACATTTTCACCCAAAAAGACTTGAATCTGAGACAACGAAGATGGATGGAGTATTGGGAAGACTATGATTTCTCTATCCAATATCATCTAGGAAAGGCAAATGTGGTGGCTGACGTATTAAGTAGAAAGTCGAGGGCCATGGTTAATGCGATGATAGGTGAGTGGAGCATGTTGCGGTCTGTTTATGATTATGATATCTTGGCTGAGGATCGTGGAGATCAAATTTGCCTTTTTACACTTGTTGCCCAACCGTCTCTTGTGCTTAGAGTGATTGAGTTGCAACATCAAGATCTAGAGACTAGAGCTTTGTATGAGCAAGTGTTACGCGGTGATGGAAGTATGGATTGGACAATTGGTTCAGATGGGAGTCTACGATTCAAGGGCAGGATCTTTGTTCCATCAAATAAAGAGTGTAAAGATGATATTCTTAAGGAATTTCATCATTCTATATTCGTTGTCCATCTTGGTGGTACTAAGATGTATCATGATTTACGTCGTCAGTTTTGGTGGAAAGGAATGAAGAGAGATGTTGCTGAATATGTGGCTAGATGCTTTACTTGTCAACAAGTGAAGGCTGAGCATCAAAGACCTACAGGATTACTCCAACCATTGCCTGTAGCAGAGTGGAAGTGGGATCACATCACCATGGATTTTGTTACTGGATTACCACGTTCTTTAAAAGGGAAGGATGCAATCTGGGTGATTGTAGATAGATTAACCAAAGTATCACACTTTCTTCCTATACGTACAACTGATTCAGTGGATGTTTTGAGTCGGTTGTACATTAAAGAAATTGTGAGATTGCATGGAGTTCCAGTTTCAGTGGTGTTAGATAGAGATCTCTGTTTACAGCTCAATTTTGGCAAAGCCTTCAAAGAGCTATGGGCACTCAGTTGTTATTTAGTACAGCCTTCCATCCTCAAACTGATGGTCAATCAGAACGTACTATTCAAATTTTGGAAGATATGTTGAGGGCTTGTGTGATGGATTTCCAAGGTAATTGGGAGGATCATCTACCACTTGTGGAATTCGTATACTACAACAGCTATCAGTCAAGTATTGGAATGGCACCTTTTGAGGCACTTTATGGTAGACTATGTAGATCCTTGTTATGTTGGGTAGAAGTAGGGGAAGCTACCTTATTAGGATCGGAGCTTGTATGAGAGACGACTGAAAAGGTGAAATTAATACGACAACGTTTGCTTGCAGACCAGAGTCGACAAAAAAGCTATGTAGACAAGAGGAAACGACCGTTAGAATTCAAAATGGGGGACTATGTGTTTTTAAAGGTGTCTCCGCGTAAGGGCTTGATGCATTTTGAACAGAAAGGTAAACTTGCTCCACGCTACATTGGTCCATTTGAAGTCCTAAGGCGGGTCGGCGAAGTAGCTTATGAGCTAGCTTTGCCGCCACGATTATCAGGAATTCATAACACAATCCATGTATCGATGCTAAGGAAGTATGAACCTCACCCAACACATGTACTTGATTGGAGTAAGTTGGATATCCAACAAGATGTTTCATATGAAGAGGTTCCTATTCGAATCCTGGACTCGAGAGTGCAAGTCTTATGTGGCAAGTCCATCCCATTACTTAAGGTCTTGTGGAAGCATCATGATATTGAAGAGGCCACGTGAGAGTTATAGTCAGAGATTCAAAGAAAGTATCCTGAGCTTTTGAATACAAGAGGTAATTTCTGGCCTATATTTTCAAATTTCGAGGACGAAATTTTTTTTAGGAGGATAGGTTACGGAGTTTCAAAAAAAATAAAAATATTGATATGTATGCATTTATGTATTGTAAAACTTAGAAATTATGTTAAGGATTAGTAGGTTGGATAGTGTGTGGATTTAGGCCCCTGAGTTGGGGCTTTATATATAGGAAAGAAAGGATTTTCTAGAATTAAGGGGAAGGAAGGAAAAAAAGAAAAGAAAAAGGGAGAGAAGAGTTCACGGTTTCAGGAGGAGAAGAAGAGAAAAAGAAGAAGAAAAAGGAGAGGGAAGAAAAGAGAGAGAAAATTTCAAAGAGGTTTAGCTTGGAAAACAAGGAGGGGTTTCTAACATTATACTTAATTTATGTTGTGTGTTTTATTGTTAAATTGACATTAGTTGTTATGCATGTGACTTGTTTTAACGTAATTTCTTGGTTGCTTAGATGACGAATTATGAGTGAAACTACTTATTGTAAGTTGATTGTTGTAGTTGAATGAGGAATTATGTGTGAAATTTAAGTGTTGATGAAAGGAAGTGGAGATGGTTTTGTGGAAGTGTAATTCATGTGACTGTCTTGTGTTGATTGAGTTGATGCATTTTTCTGGATTGAGAATTGCATGATTTCTCATTTGTTTTGGAAAATAGCCGTATTAAGCTTTAATTAGCTGTTGATTTCGTTTAATTTGGAGTTAAAATAGATTTTTGGTGAATTTTTGAAGTTAGAGGTCAAAATCTGGAAATGGAAATAGGGAAACTGACTTAATGTAACAGGATTGCATGGCCAAATTTAGTTTCTGCCATTTCTCTCAACACCACTCGGCACTTTACTGTCGAGTGTCGAGTGAACAGTGCTGTCGAGCGAACAGTGCTGTCGAGTGAACAGTGTCGAGTGTCGGGCAAAATTTCAGAACCACCCCAAATCGACTGTACACTTCCCAAAAGGTCTTGAATTTTGCATAAAAATCGTATTTTCTTGAGATTTATCATGGTAATGATATTGAAAGGGTGTTAATGTATGCATTGGACCTTGGATGGGTCGTTTTGTATACGGATCCAAGGAGAATGCGGATATTATATTCTGAGTGTTAGACCTTGGATGGGCCGTTTTGTATACGGATCCAAGGGGAACACGAATATAATGATATGATGTGTTGGACGTTGGATGGGCCGTTCTATATACGGATCCAAGGGGAACACGAATATAACGATATGATGTGTTGAACCTTGGATGGGTCGTTCTGTATACGGATCCAAGGGGAACATAAGTACAACGATATGATGTGTTGAACCTTGATGGGCCGTTCTGTATAAGGATCCAAGGGGAACACGAATATAACGATATGATGTGTTGGACCTTGGATGGGTTGTTCTGTATACGGATCCAAAGGGAACACAAACATAAATTTGATGTGCGAACGAACATAATTGTTTGATCTATTATTATGGGATGTCTAGCTAATTCTGTGATTGAATATTTGTGGAATGTGTATGATTTAGTATAATGTTAGAATTTTCCTATAGGGCTTTATGCTTACCCCTCCCTCCATAGGTACACAGAAGGATGCTCATCCTAGTGATGTTCCAGAGCTTTCTTAGGGAGTCTGGAGTCTGCATACTTATAATGATTTTTTTGGGGACTGTCTTGATTCTCCTAGTTTGTAATGGGAGATTTGGTTAGGTGACTATTAACTGATGTATTGATTTTAGTCACCAGTGTATGTAAAATTAATTTTGAACGAATAGTCATAAGTTGTAATGAATTCTTGTGATATATATATATATATATATATATATATATATATATATATATATATATATATATAATTGAAAAAAAAAGAAAGAAAACAATTTAATGAGATCTGGATGACGTAATTTTTATTAATTCTTATTCAATCCCCTAAAATCTCTAAATAAGGGATGTTAGGACTAGAGGTGGAACCAATCCCCATGGGGATGGAGCCCCGCAATTCCCCAACCCGTTTGGGCCGGGGATGGGGAGCTAAAAATGGGGAATGGGGTGGGGATGGGGATAAAAATTTTACCCGAAATTAAATGGGGATGGGGATGGGGATTATGCTCCAAGCCCAGCCCGGCCCGCTCCCCGAAATTAAAATAAAATAATATATATATATTTTTAGTAATCTAATACTTAAACCCTTGTTATATTTCCTATTATAAAACTTAATGTCTCACCTACTTTAATATAACTCAAGCCCAACCTAGCCCACCTTTGTTTGCCTAAAGATTTATTTTAAAGATGTTGATTGTCTAAAGATTTATTAATATTTATTTGTAGGTATGTTGCTTAAGGTTTATAGTTGTAATTTAAAATATGTTTTATTTCAAAATAAAAATTTTTAACAAGTAAATGGGGTTGGGGATGGGGATGGGGATGCATTTTGGCTTTGGGGATTCCCCATCCCCATCCCCGCTTTGAAAAATTGGGGATTAATAGGGGATGGGGATTGATATTTTAATTGGGGATGGGGATGGGGATGGCATCCCCACCCCCAACCCGGCCCGATTCCACCTCTAGTTAGGACGTGACACAAATGTACTATGATTTAATATTGTTGAAGATCACTTTTTTTTTTATTCTTCATCTTGGTTTATAATTTATGGCTATTTACTTATTATCATTATATTATCTATGAAAATGAGACAATAGTTCTATGCAGTTGCTTTATTTTTTTATCCAATGACTTACTAGTTGTTTTTATTATTAATGCGTGTGTCTATATAAATATAATTTTTCTATACTGTGTTAAGGGTCATGATTTTGAATATTTTATATTTGTTATAATATAAATAAAATAAGCATGGACGTTACATGCGTTGTCTAATATTTATTTGTATTGTAGATTAAGAATTGAAACTTTGTTAGATATATTGGATTATTTAAAGTTATCAATATTAGAAAATTTTAGATTTATTACTCAAAAGTCAATTATTATTTATTTCGATAGTAAATTACTAAGATTATTCTTCTTTAAGAAAGTGTTTTTATTTTTTATTTTTTGAAAATTTATTTACATAACTAAATGAGGATCAATGGTTAAATAAAAATTTAGTTAATAATATGATAAATTAGATATTATATCATACTTTCAAAATATTAAATAATCAACTTAGTAATTTGACATGAAATAACTTAGTAGTTGAATATATTATTATTACTATGAAAATTTTGAAATTTTACTGTTCATAAACTTACATGATAAAAAATTTACTGTTCATAAAATTTTGCACCTCCTTGATGAACTTTCTGGCTCTTTCACTGTTTATAAATATATTTATACTATAAACGCTTGATGTCAAAAAGAAGGAACGGCACCTACCTTTTGAAATTACGATTATAGCTTCACAAAATACCAGAAATAACTTTGAAAAAATATATAATTTCATTTTTAATTTCAATAAGTAGTTGTAGCCTATAACAAAGTCTATTAAACATTTTACTTTTCAAAGCTGATAAGATATACCAAGAAATTATGAGAGAAATTTTGTATTACTATATATTAATAAGCTGATATGGAAGCTTCAATCACCAAAAAATTTCATATGTAGTGTGGGAATTTCCTTTAGTCAATTTGTTTTTATTTTATTTATTTTTAAAACCTATAATTTATTCTATCGTTGCTAGCTAGCTATATAAATGAATTTCGCTGTCCCTATATATATTTTATCTGATTGTGCTTCTTGTTGTAATTAAGCTATATTAACGTTCTCTATGGATGCATGTTGATATAAATTCTGTCAGTGTATATTAAAGTGATCAAATAATAATATAGAGGTGACATACATGGATTCTATGTGATAAAGTTTACCAAAATTAGGTGTACTATATCACACAGAAGTATGTGTCTCTTTAATAAGAGGTACATGTTTGAATTTCATGTATATAACTACAATAACTATCAGCGGATAAATTGCAGTTATATGCACAGAGATGCCTAGGTGTCTTATGACCTTTGGTATGTAACTAATGACTTTTGGACACACCCTTTGGATTATTATAAATACCTATGGTTACAGACTTAAGGTTCTTCCAATTCTGATACAGTCCAGCAACTCTCAAATGTGCCATTTGTGTACCCACCAGCCTAATGGTATTGCATAATCAATATCAAAATCCTTCAAATTCATGGTAGGAATTAATCAATAATGGACTGACATTTAGAAGGTCTAAGTAATGTACCAAGGAGAAAGTCCAGAATATCAATATGGTAATACATCTATCATGTATGTATACATTGACATTTTGTGGTCTCAAGATACCATATCATATTAGTGTTATACCTTAGTGATATCCTACACTCGCCAGAAATAAAGGGATCCAGGTTCGTATATAATATAAAAAGATGGGATAAAGACTAAAAAGGGCGACGTCCCTGATGTGGATGCATGTAAACTTATAAAATAAATTATGAATTAAGCATAAATTGTCATTAACTAATTAATGTAGAAAATTGCTTTGACACTTAGCCGCATGTTGGCTTGTAACCTAGCTAATTTATTGTGTGTCATACAAACTTTGTGATAGTGGTGCAGGGTTTGTGATATATTTATGCAACTGTCGGGATGATTAAAAATGGAAAAATGAATTCCGCTTAATAGTTTTGCATGCAAACTGCAAAACTTTAAGGATAGTTTTATGAAATTTAGATGATTTATGGTCCCTTCTCTACTAAAACTAGCTAAAACTCCAAACTCCCAACTATATGACAAATTTTGAGCTATATATAACTATTTCCATTAAATTTTATAATGTTATCTTCATATCTTGTCAAAGACAGTGAATAAGTATCGAGCAGATTCGATGTAAGCAATGTCAATTGGTTATTCAGATTATAAACACCAAAAAATGTTATATATACTTAAAAGAAGATTCTAGATATATGATCTAAGTTACGTTACAATAATAATAGGCTTGAAATAAAAAGACATGATATGTGCCTTGTAGAATGTTAAGCTCTACTTAAAGCATTTTTTATTATCATCAGGGTATCAATAATCTTATGGGTATTCATTTCTTATATACTACTTAAAAGCTCAATTATTAAATTAATCTACGCTCTTATCCAAGTGACCATTTCTACTTCCCTTAACCTCACGCTCTTCTAACATACTCATCTAACTTTTCAAGAAAATTACTAGATAAAAAAGTGTCTACCACTATCTAAAATCTCGTTTTAGATAACCCAAATCGATAGGTAATACACACAAATCTCTAGTGGTTTTTACTTCTAAAAAAAATGTTAGACAACATTGTTTTGACAAATATATATGCAATCTAATTCTAAACGACTTGAACGAGAAATAATATTGGACATGAAAATAGCCAAAACATATTTCTCAAAAGTGATAAAATGCAAAATATATTAAAATGAAATAAATATTAGACTTCAATAATCCTAACTTAGTTTTTTGGGAAGCTTCAATCACTTCTAAAGCATGTGAAATAAACAAAATATCAAAAAATAGTAATAACCCCTCTAAAAAAGTCCAACACCCAAAAACTATATTAATTTTAAAATTAATCTAAAAACCAATCAATCTTACTCAAACAACTAAATTAAAAAAGAGCAATATGTTTTCAAGTTGCAGATAGTAGTAAATGATTTTATTTTATGTATTTTATTGTTTATGATTCTTGTTTCATCAAAGTTTTATAAGATAATTTTATTTTTAGAAAAGAACATATTACTACTTAAGAAAATGACTTAAGTTACTTTTTTAACTTTTAAGTGTTAAATTTAATTGAAATTAGTTAATGATAGGGTTATAAATAATATCAGACAAAATGACAAGGCTGCGTATAATATTGGACCTTAGTTCAAGATTATTTGTAATATTTTCGCTTCATAATATTAAGGTGATTTTTTTTTTTTAACAACTTCTAGTTTCTCAATTATGCTTTTTATAAAATATGCATCTAAAGTTTTTTGTTTTTTCTTTTTATCTAAACTAAACTCAAACTCATCCTAATTTTTTGTAAAGTATGCATCATATTTGTTATATTTTTTTATCATATTATAATAAGAAGTCATATTTAAGGTTTTTATTACTTGAATGACCTCTTTTGGAAAACATTTCTAAAACATAACAATCATTTGGATCATAATCATCATCAACCAATATATCTACTTTAATAATCTATTCATTAATAGGTGATTCCATTACCTCATCATTTTCACTAGGATATATAATTCATAAGAGATTGATGGGGAAAAAAATCCTATACCATCTCCACTGTGACTCCCTAAGTTACCCAAAATTCATTTTTTGAGTCATAAATTACTGGAAATTACATTTTCATTACTCTGTACAATTACCAATTGAAATCAAAATTAATTTTTTAATCGTTAAGAACTAAATTTTTAAGTCATAATTTACTTGAAATATATAAGATTTTTAACTTACTCTTCTCATTAACTACAATTACTCATCTGTTACAATTATAATTTTTTCAGTCGAAAAGGGAACTTCAAATGATTCGAAATTAATGTTTGAGACACTCGAAATTAAATTTTTAGAGTTATAAGTTTTAAGAAATTGTTAAGGAATATTTCAAATGCCTTTCGTCTAAGACAAACACCTATTATAATGCTTTGGGTTTGATTTACATTTCCTATTTTGCCCTCTAACTCAATTTTACATTCATAAACTGAATTCTTTGAATAAATAATTACTGAGTTCTTTGCGTTTCTATTTACATTACTCAATGCTTTGTATTCCTAATCTAAATTACTAAATTCTTGGCATTTCTGATTTAAATTACCGAATTCTTTGTATGCTTGACATGAATCACCGAATTCTGTCCTTATTTGCCCTAGTGAATTATTTGTGTTTATTAATTCTTTATGTTAAAACTTTAAGTAAGATCTTTAGTGCTTTGCAGAGAAATTCTATTTTTCAATTACTCTGTGTATTCAAATCTACAATAATACATGACTCAATTATTTTATAGAACTTTTGGGATCATTGTTGAACTATATCAATTATCAAATTGTAAAATATTAATGATGCATATGACTTTTGCACATATATTATTAACATAGAACAAATTACATCATTTTATTTAGTAAAATGTGTGTGTGTGTGTCTCTCTCTCTCTCTTTATATATATATATATATATATATATATATATATATATATATGTATGTATGTATGTATGTATGTATGTATGTATGTATGTATGTAAACGAAATGCTATCAAAATTATACTTTATTGAATAAATGACGAGTGTTGAAGACATTTATCTAATATTCTAAATTTTGCGTGTGTGTCCATTTATATTAATTTATTCTTCCAGTTTTCCCGTTATAGGTAATAGATATATCTTGCTCCATATGCTTTTTAGTTTTCAAACATTCAAACGAATTCAATAAATTACTAATTAGAATTAACCCCAACAAAAAACATTCCAAAAACTATTTTTTGACCAAATTAAAGGCCTTTAATTAACACCATCAAAAGGCAAGCTGCGTTGCTGTTTAAACTGACCTCTGGCACCAAAGCATGTCATTTCCCCGTAAATGACAACTTTGATAAACAAACGCGCATTAGTCTGTTGAAGTCTTCAACAAACGGAAGAAGGAGAAAGTATAAATAGGAAGAGTTTTCTATGAAAATTAATCAATTGTATACAAAGCAAAGCAATGACAATCATTTGCAGAGTCCTCTGTTTTCTTCCTCTTTTGTTTCTTTCTGGGTATGCTTACGTTATCCCAAACCCTTTCTCTAAATTCCAAGACTCTTTTGATAGATTTCATAGCGAACAAAGTGATGTTAAAGGCTTGGAAGGGAAGAAAATCAAGATCTCGTCTGAAATTTCCATTGACAAAAATGCTACAACAGGATTCAATGGCAAATGGGAGCTAGTTTCTGATAACTCTGGTGTTTCAGCCATGCATGCAATCTTGCTTCCAAAAACTAATAAGGTCTTGATGTACGATGCCACAATTTGGAAGACATCGAAGATTCCATTGCCACCAGAGAAGATGCCTTGCCGTGTTGTCCATGGCACAGGTGAACATGACTGTTGGTGCCATTCAGTGTTGTTTGATATTGATACATCACAACTGAAACCACTCAAGGTGAAGTCTGCATGTCATGGACATACATAGAGTTCAAGAATATAAAGTTGTTTGCACGTTAAGCCAATAATAAATTATTTTTGCTAAAAAGAAAATATATTATTTGTGCTAATTCTGGTTGTAAACATAAAGTGTTGTCGAACTAATTAAATCTATCCACATATATATATATATATATATATATATATATATATATATATCGAATTAATTTGATTATCATCGTGATTAATATATTCTTCGCTAATAGTCTTGATGTCCTTCTCTTTGGCAGCTTCAAACCGACACATGGTGCTCATCAGGAGGCTTATCAGTGGATGGAAACTTTGTTAGCGCAGGAGGTAATGGAGGGGGAGCAAACACAGTGAGATATCTGTCCATATGTGACAACTGTGACTGGAGGGAATACCCAATGACACTTGCAGATCCTAGATGGTAAATCAACTTAATTTTCATTCTTATCATTTCCTACTGGATATTTATGTATCTTTTTTCCACTTTTGGGAACATTGTTCGTAATTTGTAAACATCAATTAAAATTTACTTGTTGTCATTGCAGGTACTCAACACAGGTAACTTTATCCGATGGTGGCTTCATCGTCGCTGGTGGTCGTGAAGCCTTTAGCTATGAATACATTCCACCAGAAGGACAATCCAATAAGCAAGCCGTCTTCTTGCCCTTGCTCAAAGATACCCATAACAATCTACTAGGAAATTTTGGTCAACAAGGCTTCTATAGAATCGAAAATAATTTATACCCTTTCATGCACCTTGCACCCGATGGAAATCTCTTTATTTTCTCTAACAACCGCTCAATCTTGCTCAATCCAAGAACCAACAAAGTTGTCCATGAGTTCCCAGATCTCCCAGGCGGCTCGCGCAATTATCCTGCATCGGGAATGTCCGTGCTCCTCCCACTAAGACTTAAACTTGGACAGTTCAAACAAATCGATGCGGAAGTCTTGGTTTGTGGTGGCGCAAAGTGGGATTCATTTTATCATTCAGAGGTTGAAAAGAAATTCTGGCCTGCATTGCAAGACTGTGGAAGAATACAAATCACCAAGCAGAATGCAGTTTGGAAAAAGGAAATTATGCCATCACCCCGTGTAATGGGAGATATAATGATTCTTCCAACGGGAGATGTGCTAATGCTTAATGGTGCAAAATTAGGTACATCAGGATGGAATGATGCGGAGGACCCCAATTTTGTTCCAGTGTTGTACAAGACTAAAGGACTAAAAGGCCAGAGATTTAAGGAGTTAGCCGCTACAACCATTCCAAGAATGTACCATTCAACAGCTGTGCTACTACCTGATGGAAAAGTTCTTGTAGCAGGCAGCAATACTCATGATGGATACAAATATGATGCCAAGTATCCCACTGAGCTTAGGGTTGAGAAATTCTCTCCCCCTTACTTGGATCCATCATTGGCTTTGCTAAAACAACAGATATTGGTTGAATCTTCAGAAAAGATGATCGGTTATGGTAAGAAATTCTCTGTGAAGGTTAGATCAAATGAGTCGAGCCTGATCAACGAAGAGCTTAAGGTAACCATGTATGCACCAGCTTTTACTACGCATGGTATTTCAATGAATCAGAGGCTTCTTATCTTAGGTTTGGTGGATTTGGTTAACAACGTTGCCCCGGGAATTCACAACATTATACTTGGTGCACCCAAATCAGGCACAGTTGCTCCTCCTGGCTATTATCTTCTTCATGTCGTCTATAAAGGAGTACCAAGCGTTGCCATATGGGTTCAGATCAAATAGCTAGCTAGATCTAGATCTTTATTTTTCAAACAACTACCACTGCTATGGATTCTCCTTTCTCCTTATCTTATTACAAGCCTTTTCTATTTTGTAATTTCAAGGGGTTACATTACATGCCCCTTATATATACATAGGCATGCATAGAAATACTAGAAGATTAAGTATATATCAATTTACTCTGGAATCAAAATTCTTTTCTTTATTCCAATATTGTTAATTGATGTCTCTTTTGAAGACTTTAACTTAATTTCTTTAGATGACAATTTTAAGGAAACATTGTTATAATAAAAATTAAGTACAATAAACAATTTATGTATGACACACTTAGATTCATATTGGTTATATATGTCGGGCAAAATAATCTTACATGTAAGAAATGCCATTGCATCTGGTCGCCCTCAAACTAAAACTTTGCACTGCTTGTCATGCCCTGTCATTTAAAATATTAAATATAGTTTTTTCTTGGGAATCTACCCCTTTAAGTCCCACAAATAATTTCTTTCTATTTTTCTTTATAGTTGCGCCTCATATATCCCATTTTTATTCATGATTTTCATTTAAAATTATGTCTAACTCAATGATATTTGAATTAAAAATTATTTTGACATTAAAATTCTATTGTATTTAAAAAAAAAGAAATATGTTTATGAAATTAATATAATATATATATATATATATATATATATATATATATATATATATATATATATACATATAGAGAGAGAGAGACACACACACACACACATTACAACAAAATCTACTTTTCGGGACAAATTAATTTGTTATGCAAAATACGATTTTTGTTGTTAATGGTTTTCTACAAAAAAATAAAATGTAAAATTTGTCAATCCTACTTGAGTTGTTGCCAAATCCTCGTTGCACAAAGTTTCTAAGACAAAATGCAAATTGATGCAAATTCATATTTTTAGTGCCAAAATCATTCGTAGGAAACTTATATCGAATTTGTTGTTAAAAGTTTATTTGAGGAGTAAGACTTTGTTCGGAACACATTTTGCAATGAAAATATTTGGTTGTCTATTGATTCATTCAACAATGGTAATATTTTTGACTTGAAATGTAACTTTTAATTATAAAATATTTTGTTGCTAAAAAAAATATTTGTTATAAATTCTTTTTTAATAGTGACCGACATTGATTTGAAAAATATTTTGTGACAAAATATTTTGGTCATGTAATTTTTTCAACTGCCAAAAAATATTGTCTAGAGAAGACTGTTACTGTAATGAAATTGTCTATCGCAAATTGAAGTCTAAATGATAGAAAATAGATTTACGAATTTGGAGAGATATTCTTACGAATGTTAATTAGCTTCAAAAATTATTTTGTTGCCAATAAACTCATTTAGCAACAATTAGTCTTGACATGAAAAGTATGTTTTTGATATGAAACTTTTAGTCATAGAATATAGCAAAAATTGTAGTTAAAATATGTAATTAGTGGCATGTAATTGTTAAAATATATGATTGGCTATTAGTTCAATTTGAATTTTGATTTAGAATGTATGTTTTTGGGAGGAATTTATTTGTTGCAAATGTAAATTATAGTAGTTGCAAAATATTTTTAAACATAATATTTTGAATTATCAATAACTTATTATTTCGTATTAAAAAGTATCATTTACAACAAAAATTTTATCGATACCAAAAGATACTTTTATTAACTAATATTTTAGTCTTAAATTAAATGTTATCTATAGTTAAATTTCTTCAATTGCAACTATATTTTATATAAAAATGAAGTTTTTTGTTATATAATGTTTTCATTGAAGACAATCTATGTTTGGTAGTGTGATTTAAAAAAACAAAAAAAAAAAACCACATGGAAGCTAGATTGGCAAAGGATAATCAACAGTTACACAAAAGTTAACCAAATCTTTGTAATACTGGTTATTAGAGACCTTGAGTAATTTCCAAAATGAATCTTGAGATATTTATACCGCATAAGCCCTGACAATCGGAATTGCAACTCTAATGGAATTATGGTGTGAGCAGACTAGAACAAGGTAATTTATAATCTCAATTACAAAGTAAATTTTTCCATAAATTTCTTGGTAACCATCTCTGCCAAACTTTCCTCACCTCTATTACACTACGACCAATATTTTTTCCCATTTGCCAAGCTATCAGTTTCAACCTCATCTTTTTCCTGAAGGCATGTTTGATGCACTGTATAACAATGTATATGATAGCATAAATTTATTTGAATTGGATTGGATAGTATAGAATAAGATTAGATAAGACATAATACTATATTATATTTGGTAGAGTATTGTATTAGATAAGACGTAAAAAAAAAAATTATAATATGAAAAGTTTAATTTAAATATTAAATAAATTTAAATAATAATTAAAATTATTTTTAAAATAAAAATTGAATTATTAAATTTTTTATTTATTTAAATAATTATTTTTAGCTTATTTAAATATTTAATAAATTATTTATTAATTATATAAATATATAAATATTTCATTTAAATAATTTATTGGTATTTATTAGTGAAAATTGAGATAAAAATAGGTTTATACGGTGTTAACCCATGAGTAAGCTTGCTATAAACACGCTCAACTTTTATGTATACAGTACACGCAACAGCATCGTTACAGTACCCGCGTTATAATATACAATCCCACTCAAAATCTTACTAAACACAATATAATTTCTTAATGCTATATTATATAGTGCTATACAGCGCATCAAACATGCTTAAAAATTTATCTTATCTAGGTTATATATATGGGTCTCTAGCGAACAAGCCTTTACGCAAAGTACCCACCATAATCTTATCGTACTTAAAATGCCCAAACCATTTTTTCTTCTTCATGCTTCTCCCATCTTTTACAATTTGCATCTTTGCTTATCCACCTTAGTTCGCTGAAGTATTATATATTTTTTATTTAATCAGTAAATAATGGGATATCATTTTTTATCAAGAGCTTGCGGTTGCTGAAGATCACTCAATATGGATCCTCCTGCATAAGAACAGGTCAAATTGCATTATTAAACAAAAATCCAACAAAACCTACAAGCGGCTAGGCCTACTGATAATTCAACTATCCATGTTGTGAGGTTGATCTTCTTGTTTTTGTAGGAACGGGTGTTTCTTGGCCTGCCATGACAACTATCCTTGTTCTAAGAGCTGACAGACATTCAACGAAGCACCTAGATCACCCATCTCCATGTAGCTGAAAAAATTCAAAAGTTCTGGGTAACCTGAATCCTGGAACGAACACTGCAACGTCCCCAACGTTCCTTAGTGTTTTTCTGCGTCCTCCAGAGTCATTTGAAGTTGACATAAAGCGCCCTATATATATACTTCATGTCCTGCCAAACATATACCAACATATGAAAATCAATCAAAAATCTTCTAACCCTTCCTTACATAATCTAACTCAAAGATTGACACTTGCTTAGCTTGGATTATATAATGCAAAAGCTTCACATGTCCCAAGTCTACGATTCTACGTTGATGAAGATGCTTTGATCAATGAGCAACAAATGTGTAATTTCAAAAGCACAAGGAAAAAGAGCATAACATGCAGAAGCGGTTAAAGTTGTAGTTTTATGTGTTCTCTAAAAGCATGACTATTAATGCATTTAACTTTGCTTTGTGGCAAAGCTTAGATTTGCTGTAAATAGAGTTGTAACTATGTCTTTTCTTCATTGTTCGAAATTTATTAAAGAGAGCAACATTCTAATGTAATAATTAAAGAAGTAGACCCTGTGAAGAGCTAAGAATAAAGTTTGGTTATCGTGCCATGAAAGTGATGGAAAATAAAACAGACCCCCTTTCTAATTTTCAATAAATCAAACAAGATCCTTATTAAGCCAAATGTCTCAGTCCTATTTTTATGATTCAAGTGAGGTTATGAATTTTTATTTTTATTTTTTACATGATGCCACTGTATATATAAGTATTCAACCGGAAGAATTTCTTTTTATTTTTTAATCCCATACTAAATTGACTCTTATAGAAAAGCTAAAACAACAAATAATACACAAAAAAGATAAAATACAATTAAAAAAATCATATCAGAAACCAAAGAGAAAAAGGTCTGATATGAATGCAAATGATTTTCCATCACTACTTGCATTTCGAATCTCGAGTGAATTTTGCTCGCGGGAGGCTTTTTGGAGTAAGAGTTGTTTGGGCCTGGAGCAAGAAATTAATTACCCTTCAAATCTTACAAATCAGTTTTAGGGGGGAAAAAACGAAATACGATCCTATTTATTCCTTTCAATCGAATAAAAATTGCTTGGATGCGCTTGTAAACCTCGGGATGACTTGCAGAAAAGATCTTGTAGAAGAAAAAAACTGGAGTTAAAATAAAACCCATAAATGTTTGGAAAGTCAATCATGAATTTCAAACAGTAACTTATCCTTTAATTTCTCTTTCTCAATAAATTAATTTTATTTGAGGAAAAATTTGGTGTTAAAGAGTCTTAAGGTCTTGATTGGTGAAGATGAAAAGGCGTGGAGATCAAGTTGAAAAAAACAGAATATTGTTTTTCAGATAATTGAGAAATAATTCGGTGTAAGTGATGTTTACTATTTTAATTTTAAGTTCATCATCAACCGTTATATAATATTGAGATGGATGATGGTGTTTAGATTTAAGTTAAAAATTTAAGTGCCATTGACCGACCCATGATAATATTATTTATAGATGTCGTCATCATATTGATAATTAATTATAGCTTACACGTAAATGTAAGATATATATAACATCTTAATGAAAATGGGGTGGAAGGCATAGTAGATAATTTATTTATAGGAGATCAACTCTCAACTCTATAAGAGTTGATATTTATTACAACATGACCACTTCCCTTATTATAGCATGTAGTTAGTCACTTAAAGATTATCAGAGATTGACTCTGATAGCGTTGAAGCTTAATTATTTTTTGAGCACTTTCTGGAACCAATAGGCCGACAACTTGGGATACCGCTTCAGGTCCTTGCGATCAACATAAACAATGCCAAACCTTGAAGTGTATCCTCTATTCCATTCAAAATTGTCAAGGAAAGACCAAGCAAAGTAGCCAACAACATTTGCTCCACGCTTAATTGCATCCTTCACTGCACCCAGATAACCTTTATAGTAATTCACCCTTGCCGTGTCATGCACTCCAAATGGAAATAGGATATCTCCATCGTCATCCATGCCTGAAGGACCAAATTACGTCCATCAACAATGTTAGTTTCAATTTTATTTTAAATATTTCTTCTATATTTAGCGGAAGCTTTAAAAAATTTGACTTAATTGATTAACATTCAATATTAACTTACCATTTTCTGTCATAACGACAGGAGGGTTCCCATACATGTTTTTGATGTACATCAAAACCTTGTACATACCCCAAGGTAAATCGTACAGCCAGACAGCGTTTGACTGCAAATTTCAGTTCATGACAGAGTTCAAGCTAAACTTTTGTAATAAGGTAATTTGCCTATATATGTAGTGTTGTTTCTGAATGTGTGTATGTCTATATGTATATATGTGTGTGTGTGTCTGTGTGCGTGTGCGTCTAGTCTTGTGTCAAAATGTGCTCTCCCTGTATATATGGGATAAAGAAACTTTGTTTGAGATAAAAGAATAAATACATTATGTGCACCAATTGGCTCTCCATCCTTCTCACCTGCAAAGGTGAAAAGAAATTATTATTATAAGAAACTATATATCAAGGTGAAATTGAAGTATAATCTTCTTTTCAATTTTTTATTTTCCCAGAAGGAATTAAGAGAAGTCTTACTAGTTGTTTCAACATTTCTATCATAATTGTAGCCCAATAATTTTGGAGGACGTGATAGGCTTGTTGTTATTTTTTCTTCAACAAGTTGGTCAGACTCTTCTTCCATATCAAGTGAGTCAACTTCTTCTCCTTTTGTTGGACGATAAATCGGAGGTAATGGATCAGTCGGATAAGTGTGCAACACGCCCCAGTGATGATTTAAACTATTTCTAAGATGTCCTTATCCTAAGAGAATTGAACACTAAACTGTTAGATTATTTTAGTTTCTTTTTATAGTATTAAGAAATCATTTAACCTAGAAACTTAAATTTATAGGTGAAGGTACAACGGTAAGATTATGTACCTCTTTCAGTTTCTTTTAATAGAGTACTATAATGTCGATACTAGTAGAAGATTGCTAAGGAGTAAACATTTTACCATCCAGCATATATGGAAGTCCATCGCCCTTCGAGCTGCCAGTAGGTCAGTTTGATTTTGGGTTAGAGGTTCATACCATGTAATATCTAGGACAATTCCAATCCTTCCCATTTGTTTTCCCTGAAAATGTGCGCAAGTTAAATAACTATTCGTTTCTTTGTCAAAAAAGAAAAAAAAATGATGATCTTACTGTTATGCACAAACGGAAGCGGTAACCAACAGAACAACCAAATGCACAACCACAACTATGCCAGATAATTGAATATAATAGTAATTAAAGAGGCAACTAATCAACCACAATGCAGAAATAGAATACACACCAGGATTTAACGAGGTTCGGTATTAGTACCTACGTCCTCGGGCGCCGCTGAAGAAACTTTTCACTATCTTCAAAGAGAATTACAAATTTTTGAGCCACAATACAAATACCACAACTATTGGGTCAAACTGCAATTACCCAAATAGTTGGGTCAAACTATAATTACCCAAACAATTGGGCAATACTACAAATACCCAAAATAAATGAGAAAAAAGCAAATATTACAAACTTTAAGGTCCTTACGAGAAGACCCTTAAACTATGAGGTCTTATATGTGAGACCTTACAAATATAGGAGGTAGATGATATTTCACTTAGGACACATATATTTCTCCCACATGGCCTTTTTTATAAGGCCAATGTGAGACCCAACTTTGCTTCTCACATTCTCTATCACAACTACAACGCCTCCAAATGCGCCTAATGGCGCGGTCAAACTCGCACAATGTTGATCAAGTCCAAACAATGATTGAACTTGATCGCTGTCACAACCTTAGTCAACATATCTGCGGGATTCTCGGCAGTCTCAATCTTCTGAAGTAAGATTCTTCCTTCATCAATGATCTCCCGCACAAAATGATACCGAACATCAATATGCTTCGTACGAACATGGAACACTGGATTCTTTGCTAAATGGATAGCACTCTGACTGTCAGAATAAAGACTAATCTTCTTTTGCCCAATTCCCAATTCATCCAGTAATCCCTGTAACCAAATAGCTTCCTTCACAGCCTCTGTCATAGCCATATACTCTGCCTCTGTAGTAGACAAAGCCACTGTAGACTGTAAAGTAGACTTCCAACTCACTGGTGCTCTTGCAAGAGTAAACACATAACCGGTTGTCGACCGACGTTTATCGAAATCACCAGCATAATCTGAATCAACATAACCAATAACATACTGACCACATGTATCATCTCTCTCAAAGACTAAGCCAACATCTACGGTTTTTAACAAATACCGTAGAATCCATTTCACTGCTTGCCAATGTCCTTTACCAGGATCATGCATATATCTGCTCACAACTCCAACTGCATGTGAAATGTCGGGTCTCGTACACACCATAGCATACATCAGGCTACCAACTGCATTAGCATACGGAACTCGAGACATGTACTCTCGTTCCTCATCTGTACTAGGAGATAAAGATGCACTGAGCTTCATATGAGGAGCAAGTGGGGTACTTACAGGTTTGACTGCTCTGTAATGCCAAACCGCTGTAATACCTTCTTCAGATACTGCTTCTGTGTCAAACAAATCTTGCTTCTTCCTCTATCTCTGCTAATCTCCATGCCAAGAATCTTCTTAGCTTCACCCAAATCTTTCATCTCAAACTCTCGATTCAACTGAGTCTTCAACTTTGCAATTTCTTCGACATCTGTCGAAGCTATCAACATATCATCAACATACAAGAGTAGATAAATGAAAGAACCATCACGTAGCCTTCGAAAATACACACAATTATCAAATTTGCTTCTTGTGTACCTCTGACCCATCATAAACCGATCAAATCGCTTATACCACTGTCTGGGAGATTGCTTCAAACCATAAAGCAATCTTTTCAGTTTGCATACCAAATTTTCCTTACCAGCAACTTTGAATCCCTCTGGCTGAGTCATATAGATTTCCTCTTCCAAGTCACCATGTAAAAATGCAGTTTTTACATCAAGTTGAACTAGTTCCATATTCATCTGAGCTACCAAGGCCAACAAAATTCTAATGGAAGAATGTTTCACAATTGGAGAAAATACCTCATTGTAGTCAATTCCTTCCCTCTGAACGTAGCCTTTAGCTACCAACCTTGCCTTGTAGCGGACGTCATTCTTGTCAGGAAATCTATCTTTCTTTGCATATACCCATTTGCATCCAATTGCCTTTTTACCCTTCGGTAGTTGAGCTAGCTCCCAAGTTTCATTCTTCTGAAGAGACTGCATCTCTTCGCTCATAGCTGTCTTCCACTCATCAACTTCAGAACATCTGACTGCCTCTTTATAAGTGGAAGGAACATCAGCATCTACAATTGGAAGTGCATAGGCCACCATATCAGCAAATCGAGCAGGTCTGCGAATCTCACGTCTTGGCCTATCAACTGCAATAGATTCTTGTTGCTGTTGAGGTTCCTGAGTAGAACCCTCTCCATCATCTCCCAAATCCTCCTCTGTCATAGAAGTACCATCATCTGTCTCAACAGATTTAACTGGGTTCAATGTCATCGTTTCAAACTCCACCTGCTGCTGAATATGCTCCACCTGCTGTGGAGTACCTTTCACCTTTGTCTGGTTTTCTAATTTTTTCAACATTGAAGACTCATCAAATGTCACATCTCTATTGGATACAATCTTCCTCGAACTAGGACACCAAAGACGATATCCTTTTACTCCAGAAGCAAATCCCAAGAAAATCGCTTTCTTGGCTCTAGGATCCAGCTTAGATTCTTTCACATGATAATATGTGGTGGAACCAAAAACATGTAAAGAATCATAATCAGAAACAGGTTGTCCAGTCCATACCTCCAATGGAGTTCTATCACCAATAGCAGCTGAAGGTAGACGATTAATGAGATGACACGCATAAGTCACAGCCTCAGCCCAAAACTTTTTGCCCAACCCAGCATTGGACAACATACACCGAACTTTCTCCAGCAATGTCCGGTTCATGCGTTCTGCCACCCCATTCTGCTGCGGTGTACCTCTAATAGTAAAATGACGTACAATACCTTCATTTCGACACAATTTCAAAAACTGATCACTGTAATACTCACCACCATTATCTGTTCTGAGATGCTTGATCTTCTTACCAGTTTGTGTCTCAATCATCTTTTTCCACTTAAGGAAAACATCAAGTACATCATCTTTTGATTTCAAACAGTACACCCAAGTTCTTCTAGAAAAGTCATCAACAAAAGTAACAAAGTAGTGCCTACCTCCAATCGATGCTGTTTTGGTAGGTCCCCACACATCTGAGTGAATATAATCAAGAATACCCTTGGTATTATGAATAGCGGTGCCAAATTTCACTCTCTTCTACTTTCCCAGAACACAATGCTCACAGAAATCTAGCTTGCAGGTCTTTGCACCTTTCAATAAGCCTCGTTTCACCAAACTGAATAAGGCTTTCTCACCTGCATGTCCCAAACGCATATGCCACAGTCTCATAATCTCTGAATCTGCATCATTATCAGAAACCGTAGCCGCTAATCCAGTAACTATACTACCATTATAGTAATACAAGTTGTTTCTCCTAGTGCCTTTCAATACCACAAGAGCGCCTGAAGTAACCCTCAGAATACCATCTCGAATAGATATACCACAGCCTTTAGATTCTAAGGCTCCCAAAGAGATGAGATTCTTCTTCAACTTCGGTACATACCGAACATCTGTCAGAACTCTAGTCAGTCCATTATGATTCCTCAAACGGATCGAACCTATCCCAGCAGTATGACAAATATCATCATTGCCATATACACAACTCCACAATCAAGCTCCTCAAACTGAAAGAACTAATCCCGATGTGGACACATATGATAAGTACAACCCGAATCCATAATCCACTCATCAGAACCAGAAGTGGATAGGTGACCAGCTAGACATATATCTGACTCACTATCATCCTCATGCTCAACAACACATGCATCAGAAACAGCCTTGCCTTTATCTTTCTTTTTCAACTTAGGACAATCTTTCTTCCAATGCCCTTTCTCACGACAAAAGGCACACTCATCTTTTTCTAATCTACCCCTCGACAAAGATTTTCCCCTTTTTTCTGGTTTTCTACTATGACTAAGCCCTCTCACTGTCAATGCATCTACTGACTCATCCCTATGTTCCCTTTGGTCTTTCTTACGAATTTCATAATTCAACAAAGCAGAACAAACTTCTTCAAAAGACAGTTTATCTTTACCATGGATAAGAGTAATGCACAAATGATCTAATTCATCCAGAAAGTGAGCCAATCAATAGCATAGCCTTAATTTCATCTTTGAATGTTTCATCTAAGTTTAACAAATCAGCAATTAACTTATTAAACTCATCAATATGAGAACTGATGCTCGTACCTGGTTTTAACTGGAGACGGAACAATCTCTTCAATAGATACAGCCGATTCTCATTGCTTTTCTTCATATATTTGTTCTCCAACGCCTTCCACAATTTGTTTGCAGATGTCTCCTTAGTGAACGGATACTTTTGTTCTCTACACAAGCAAGAGCGAATCAACCCACAAGCTTTTATATTAAGCCTGTCCCAATCTCTTGCACTGATATCTTCTGGTTTTGTTTCTTCCAAAACAATATCCAAATCTTGCTGATACAACCCATCCAACACCTCACTCTGCCATAAGCTGAAATTATTTCGGCCATCAAATTTTTCAACATCTATTTTTGCATTTGTCACAGTCACTGTCTTCTCAGGTACAGTTGACGATGAAGCCATTACTACCTCTCACAAATAAGCTCGATACACAAACACCAATAACCAAGCTCCAAAAAACTATTATATTCAATAACTAGTAATCCAAAATCAACAGCCCAGAATAGTAGCAAGTGCTTCAGAGAAATAACCACTAACTACCCAAAACCTTTGGCTCTAATACCAATTGTTATGCACAAACGGAAGCGGTAACCAACAGAACAACCAAATGCACAACCACAACTATGCCAGATAATTGAATATAATAGTAATTAAAGAGGCAATTAATCAACCACAATGCAGAAATAGAATACACACCAGGATTTAATGAGGTTCGGTATTAGTACCTACGTCCTCGGGCGCCGCTGAAGAAACTTTCCACTATCTTCAAAGAGAATTACAAATTTTTGGGCCACAATACAAATACCACAACTATTGGGTCAAACTGTAATTACCCAATTAGTTGGGTCAAACTATAATTACCCAAACAATTGGGCAATACTACAAATACCCAAAATAAATCGGGAAAAAGCAAATATTACAAACTTTAAGGTCCTTACAGAAAGACCCTTAAACTATGAGGTCTTATATGTGAGACCTTACAAATATAGGGGGTAAAGGATATTTCACTTAGGACACATATATTTCTCCCATATGGCCTCTTTTATAAGGCCAATGTGAGACCCAACTTTGCTTCTCAAGCAATATGGGATCTCTCCCACTTTGTTTTCATATGAGCCAAACACCAACACTTACTTCATACACTTTACGGTATCTCTAAACTGCTGATGCTTGGGCTAAAATCATGTTGTGGCCAACTGTATAAGGTTCAGTTGCAGACGAGCCTTCCTTACAGTTACCATATGGTTGTCCAGAGCATCTTCCGGGAGCCATTGTGCCATCGTAATAACCAAAAATAGTTGCTACTTTTGGTTCATTAAGTGTAAACCAATTCTTAACTCTATCTCCAAATGTCTTGAAGCAGAAGTCCGCATAATTAGTAAAATCTTCCCTAAAGAGTTCGAAACAATATGTATCAAAATGTTTAACTAATACATTCATCGCATTGATCTCATTTCCTATAAATTATAGAATAATATAACATATACAATCACGGTATAGGGGTAGCAAACTTAATCAAAAATAAAATTTAAAACTACCTATAAACAAGGCTAATTAAAATATTTATTCAAGTTTCCAATTTTTTAAATACGTAGGAGAATATCTTCTAAAATTATAAATAAGGGTAATTCTTATCATAAATCTTTAAACATTTAAGGATATTTTTATTAAATATATAAACATATAGAGGTGTTAAGGAAAAAAATTTTGAAATCCACGAGGGGCAACTGCCCCTCCAGGTCCAAACGTAGCGCCGCTCTTTTGTACTTACACTATGTTGTGGCTTAACCATCCCTTGTACTTCTTTTAAAGAGCATCTGGGAGATCAAAATGGTGAATATTCACGTATGGGGTGATACCTACATGGAAAAGTTTAGACACTTCATTTATGCTTCTTCATTGGCATAGAATAATTAGAAGTCTCTAGAAGTAAATAAGTTATTTTTTTTTTTCGAAAATTAGGATGCTCTCATGCATGTTAAAGATAGTTACCTCTTTCAAGTAAGTAGTTAATCAAATTGTTGTAGTAATCAACTCCTTTCCAATTAATGATTCTGCCAGTTCCATCTAGTTAACAATGACATGACACGCATAGAAGGAGGTCAAAAATTAATGCCACAGAATTATTGTAATCCAAAGGCACAATAAGAGAGATTAATTATTACCTGGAAAAATTCTAGACCATGAAATTGAAAACCGATATGCATCAAAATTCAAATGTTTCATAATATCAACATCTTCCTGTAAAATCAGAAGAATAAATTAACCAAATAAAAGAGGCATTTGGAATATGTAATGTTGATTGAAACTTTTAATAAGTGTCTTATAAAACAAACTAATTTAATTTTGTATTTTAGGTGACAAGGATTCTCATATTATCTTCCCTACACTCCAATCAAATATAAAAAAGGTGAACTGTTTCAATTTGATAAGATTTTACATCTCTCAATTTGATACAATTTAATACATACATACATACATACATACATACATACATATATATATATATATATATATATATATATATATATATATATCTGAAGGATAAGTCAAGAAAAATGAGAACTAGTCTTTATACCGTCCATGAAGTCAAAATCTAAATCTCCACAACTACTAGATTCCAACATGAAGAATCATTGTGGATTTCTAAAATTTGATTTTCTCAAAATGTTTAGGTGAAGAATTAAATAAATTTGTAAATGCAAATAAAAATATGTGTTGAGAATATGGATATTAATTTTGAGGTAATTTTTGTAATAAATAACTATTGAGAGGTACATATATAGTGTAAAAATCTGATTTTTTTTTTAATTATCCATAGGTGTCAAGATAAATCATTTATTTTGGTGCATCTAGAGCAACTTTTAATTTAATACTATATAAATATGAAAAAAAAATTTATTCATTTTGTGATCTATTTTATCATGTTATTAATAAATGTTGCACTTTATATAAAATTTTATATTGTTTTTCATTTATTATTCAGTTACTATGATATTTGAAATGAGTTTTGTTTTCTTTTAAAATATATATAAGTATAATGTGGATATTTCTCACTTTGTAACGATGATATTGGTCCACTGCAAGATCTGCGGTAGATTGATCCTTAATTTTATCAGCTGTCAAAAAAATTAAAAAATTAAAAAAAGCTCATACATATATTAAAAAAATGTAGCCACAATTAGAAGAAAATGAATGCAACAAAATAAGATTAAGATGATTATGTATAGAACAATCAAATATATCAATAAATGCGTGTCATATTATTATTTGATTATACCGGAAGTTCGAACAAAAGGGTCCCAAACGCAAGGTCCTCGGCCTTCCTCGAGAGCCATTCCTTCTACTTGATATGCAGAAGTTGCAGCCCCAAAAACGAAACCTTGTGGGAAACTCTTTCTACTCAATCCACCAGTGTCCAAATCAAACTCTCCTGCATTTGCAAAGCACCTCAAAACAGCAAGCAATATTAATAATAGTGTGATAAAGTTACAAGGAGAAAACGATTGCGGGATAGCCATTTCCTGCGTCGTTGTAGTGTGCAATGTGCATACCAATAAAGTGGACTCTATTTATAGAAGAATATTTGGATTTTTTAAAATTACTTCTTAAAATTTCCTCAATAAAATCTTTAAGAAGTTGCTACCTCCAAAACGGACATCAACAATACCTTAGTGGCACGTCATATTAATTTAATGAACCTAAATGGTCCCAAATCTGAACTTTCATTCTTAAAATTTAAGGTCCCTTCTGCCTAACAAAAAAAAAAAAAAATTCATGGTCTCCCAACTCCCAACTAGATAATAAATAACTTTGAATTACATAACCTCTGTTTCAATTTAACTTTTTATGTAAATGTTTTTACTAACACGTTTGTATTTGTGTGAAAGCTAAAATATAGTTTAACATAATATTATTGTGCCTTTATCTATCAATTAAAATTTTTAAGTCAAGTGGTTTTTGAGCATAATATTGGAAGCAAAATGTCAATTGTGCTTGCTTATTACATAAATATCAATTATGTGCATATTTTTTCCCAACTTATCTATTGACACAAAAGGGTTCTTAATCTCAAGAGATCTTTGTTTAATTTTTTTTCCCTCTGGTTTGATTGTAATTACAAAATTAAGAAAAATAATTAAAACTTGTAAATGATTAAATAAGTTGTTTTGCGTCTATATAGAATTGCATGAAATTTCGATTTATCCTCGTGAACATAAAACAACTTAGTTAAAGTTTTAAAGGATCAAAAAGTCCAATGTTATTTTAGCATTTTTACTAAATCATTCTTTCCACACAATTTTATTTAAAAAAAAATGAAAAGCATTTGCTCAATTATTAAACCAAACAATTAACAACTTTTTAATAAAAGCTTTATTTTCATAATTTCTAGTTTTCAATCAAGTAAGTTGTCACAATCAAATCCTAAATATTTATAAGCATAGTTTCATTATACAAAGTTACAAATGATATGGTATATCCTTTATATCTTAGAGCCCAAAGGTGATTGCTCTTCAAAAGTTAACTCAACTTCACCAACAATTCATATCAGGAATGAATCTTTTGATATAAATTTTAATATAATTTATTGACACAAATTAATGACCTTTAATCTTATCAAATCTAATAGTTGATATTGAAAGTCAAAAAATTACATTTAATAATGTCAACCTATCAATTATCTCAATTATTAAATTTTATGAATCAATTACTAGAAATTTGTATCTAATTTTGTGTCAAAAAATCTATTACCATTCATGTATTGCTCAAAAGAAATTTGAGAAAAATATTATAGAATTGATTAATTGTTTTACAATTTATTCTATGTTGGATTAAAAAATAAGGTATCGTAGCTTTTAAAAAATATAACGATTATGCCTTGACAAATTAAGTATCTGAAAAAATTATTAAGTCCAATAACTGTTTATAGCCTACAACAAAGTCCATTAAAAAATTTTCCTTTTAAAAGCTGATTTTATATATATATATATATATATATATATATATTACAAGGCAGACCCACGTTGGGACTCGTGGGGGCTCAAGGCCCTCCTAAAAAATTAAGCTCCCTTATAACCCATCAAGTTCTACTAGTTTTAAATACATCCTTTTATTTAAAAATACATAATTGAACTATACATTACTTTTTTTATTTTTTTTTAATTGCAGCCACCTAACTATTGACCTCCATCACCTACCCTATTACTTTTTTTAATTTCTTTTTATTGCAGCCACCTAACCACTGACCTCCGCCACCTACCTTAGTACTTTATTTAATTTCTTTTTATTGCAGCCACCTAACCACTGACCTCCGTCACCTACCTTGTCTCCTATTACTCTTCTCCCTTTGCGAATTGGTACAAAAGAAAAGACGAGGATAATTTTTTTCAAAAGCCAAACGAGTTTATGTTTTATTATATTTAATATTTTACTCTTTATTTTATACATAAAATTTTAATCAAAATTTTAATGTTTTTCTCATGTAGTTTTCATGTTCATTTGCTGTCAATATCTTGTTTTTATTTTGCAGACAATTATATACCCTTTTTATAACTAGTGCAATCGAATACAATATGTATAACTAATTATCATTCCTTTCAAGTAAATTACATCATTATTATAATAATTCTTATTACTATATTCTATCAATAAAATTTATGTATATTTTGTTAATGCTTATTTATTTATTTTGATACATTCTTTACTATAAATATTGTAAAGATTGAATTACGCAATCGAATAAGAGATAAATGAAAAAATGATAGCTTGTTTACATCCATTTAGAATGATATTTTTGATATAATGAAGTAATCATGTAATATTTTCAGAGCATGAAAACTCGTAGGAGGTAATTATGACTTTGTATTTATTAAGTTATTGAATTATCGTATTTTAATATTTTATATTTTGTTTTACTGTACTATAATTTATTTTAAGGGATAAGGTTTATTATATCTCCTATCTATATGTATTTTTTTAATTTTTAATAAATTTTCTCTTTTTTATTATTTATCAAAAAAATTATAAAAATTTAAAAATATTAAGGTGTCTCTAATTTTACAACATCTTAAGTTCGACACTGTATATATACACATACAATACTGCTTTGGTTCAGTCCCTTGCATTATAATAAGCATCCGAACCTTCTTTTTGATTCATTGGATCAATCTTGTGGTCATAATTGATTGAGATAAACTAATGAGGCGCCTAGAAACCAGCTGGCATTGAGCTTTTGCTGCTTAATGGCATCACAGGAGCATTTAATGCTCTCTTTAAATCTTTGATTTTTATAATATTTTGTTAATTTAATGTTCTTATATTGTTGCATAATATATATTATAATATTCAACAAAAAAAAAATATTCATAAGTAATGTACTCCATTCATTGTAAAAGCATTTCATTCATTTGAATTTATTGTAAAAATTTATTAATTTAACCTTTTTGAACTCTGATATATATATTTTCGGCGTTCTTTTTTCTTCAGTCTTCTTCACAATCAATTCATAAGCATGCAAGCAGCTCTTTTTGCAAGAATGGATAAAAAATTAACCAATTAAATTATTCTTTCGCACATCATTTTTTATTTAAAAAATTTAGGAAAGGTTTGAAAATTATTATCTAAAATTTTTGAAATAAAAAATGTCAAATTATTCCTATAAAATTCTATATATCCAACAATACCTTTTAATTTTTAAAATTTTTATATAAATAAAGATGTATTTAATAGATAAATTATAAAATCAAATTTATTTAAAATTTATTTTTAAAAAATAAAGAAGGGATGAAGAGAGTCACTACCCCTACGGGGTAACACTCGAGATCCACTGCCTATGTTGGACCAATTGGCACCTAGCATGCCACTATAAATTTGAATTTTCTAATATGTCCAGTGGACGCATTTGACCTCAAGTAATTTTTTTAACAATTAACAACTATTCGATAAATTACTAAATAACTAATTTTATGAACAAACTAAAAATATATTTATACTTTATATATCTTTTTTGAATTTTTTTGTACAAATTAATACAATATATGAATATACCAAATATTATATAATTTTCATATAATATTATTTTTAGTATTATATAATACAATATTATACAATATCGCATATCAAACAAACCCTATAATATTACCATATTCTAACCCTTTGGATGAGACTATAGTACGTTTCATGCCAAACTTTGGACGAGAATGCTTTTTATTGTCCCTTCCATTTCCCTTAAATGCAAAACTAAAATTCCTATCCAATCCAACCCAAGTACGTAATTCCATTATTGATGTCAAACATTATAATCACGAAATCTTAACGAGTGGCGTGGCTTGTGATATATTTCTAAATCGTGGGGCAATGATTGATTACAGTGGATAAAGACTCCGCATAATAGTTATGGGAACTTGTCGTGAGTTTATGAGACGTCCCTTCTCTAAAAAAAAAAAAAAAAAAAAACGTCTCCTAACACTCATCTAGATGACAAATTTTGAACTAAATATAACTATTTTGATTTAAATTTTGAGTGATATTAGGTCTATAATTTATCAACGACGAACGTTTCTTATAATTTGATTAATAAATAAATAATAAATAAATAATTATTATATTATATATTTTAAATTCTTTCATTTATTTTATTATTTTACTCATGCAATGGTTTTTTTAACTTAAATTTTATAAAAAAAATGATTATAAATAAATTATAAATATAATATTAATCTTAAATTTTTAGCTATTCAACGCGAACCACGTTAACATCAATTTGTTGTCGTAATTGCCCTAGTTGGCACTCCACAGGAAATCGTTAATGGACCGAATTTAACTTTAATTCACCCAATGGCCATTGCAAACTTAAAGGACAGATTACTATAAGCAATGTTAATATGGAAAAATTAAGACCGGTTAAAAGATATATAGTAAAACGACAACCAAGCAACGTCGATTTAAAAAGGAATATCAACATAAACTACACTTATTCATTGGTACTACACTTATATATATTATACTTACAAAGTATATAAAATTTGTACATAAAATTGATGTGGCTTCACTCATTCTATGGCACATGAGTCATCAACATTTATTATATTGTAAACAAGATCCTTTTTTTTATTTTTTTTAATTTCTGGAAAACAAGATCTTATGCTTAAGATAAATTATATAATTGATATTCACAAACTATTAGGTTTTGGCACAATCCTTATAAAAGAAGAAGATCCAGCTTACTGGACGTGGCTGCCCTCACAGTTTGGTACATAGGTGCAGCAAAACTCATTCGGTTTTATTGAGGTGTAAAACTAGTCCATTTAGCTATTTGTTCAGCTTAATTTTATTCATGCTATTTATCATAAAATTGAACATACAAACAATTAACAGTTAGAAAAACCTTAATATAACATAAATAAGAGACGAGAAGATATTTGATAGTATGATTTACATATAAAAATATGTAATATGAGATTGTTTCTCTTATTTAAAGATGGCTGAGTAAATAGCGTAAAAATAGAGAGGTGATGAAATGGAGTGTATTAATAAAGAAAGTCGATTAAAGGATATTTGCGAGATTAAATCGATATTATTCAAAATTATCTCTCTTCAAAATTTTTAACTTAGGCATTTAAAAAATTTTTTAACTGAGGCATTTAAAGAAAAAGGATTCATTTAGAATATTGCCGGCTGCAAATAACATCGCTCCGACTCCTACTCCTTGCAAGAAATAGAGTTATTTTTAATTTACTTTAGTTCAAGCAGCCCGTATGTAATATTTTCAAAGAGGCCTGGCGCAGACATTTCTTATCAGCAAACCCCAATCCAACAACAATATTTACTAAGAAACCCCGGCCCAGCCTGCCATTAAATATCTCTTTCCTATATAATTTATTTTATTTCGGTCCAATCCACGAACTTCGTTAATTAACTTGTTTCATGTTGTGCAACCAAAGATCTTGTCAACCAATTCCACCTAAGAATCAAATAATAATAAATCACAATAGAGATATCAATTAAGGCAACCAAACAAGCAATAATAAACACAAGAGAAGACATTAAGATTTAAGTAGTTTAGTTCATGAAGACTGCAGAAGAATTTCTCTATGAAAGAAAAACGGATTATAAGGTATTACAATATTCTCTCTCACTAAGAGCAATACTTTTTCTTAGTCTTTTGATTTTCCCTAGAAACCTCACAAGAGAAAATTCATAAGTCTCTCTCAAATAGAAAAAAAAGCCTTTAAATAGTGTCATGGTCGTGAACAGTAACTGTCATTGGCGCTGTGGTGCGATGTGCCTTGCGCAAGAGCACAAGGTCTCTGCCTAAACACAAAGCATCCTTTCATCGTCGTTGCGCAGCGGCGCAACTCCCCTTGCGCAGGAGCGTAACATCTCTGCCACGTTGCATAGAAGCTTAATCCTTCTTGCGCAAGACCATGGGTCACCAGGTCTGACACCAGATTCAGTTAGGATTTGTGAGCCAAAACTAACAAATCTCAACCTTAGATCTCAAATCCTCTATCTCCATAACACATTGCAGTTTTCGGTTAACAGAAGTCATCAAGGAACCTTAACCTGGACCTTTAACAGATCCATGCAATGCAAGAACTTACTTAATGGTACTACCTCTGTAGCCATATCCGCTGGATTATCTTTCGTAGGAATCTTCTCCACTTTTATAGGCCCTTTTGCTATAACTTCACCAATAAAATAAAACCTGACATCAATGTGCTTAGTACGCTCATAATGCATTTGATTCTTCGTCAGATGTATAGAATTTTGACTATCACAAAACACAGTCATAGACTTTTATGACACCCCAAGTTCAGCTACCAAGCCCATTAACCACAAAGCTTCCTTTATAGCTTCAGTAACAGCTATATATATTTAAACTCCGTAGTTGATAAAGCAACAATGGACTGCAATTGAACTTTCCTACTAACACATCCTCCACCAAATGTGAACACATAACCCGTTTAAGACCTTCTCTTATCAAGATCCCTTGTATAATCTGCATTGACAAAGCCCTTCAAAACTTTTCCTTCTTGTTTTGCTTTGCCAAACATCAATCCTCTACCGATTGACCCTTTTAAGTATCTCAGCAACTATTTTACTGCTTTCTAATGAACCTTATCCGGATTTGTCATAAACCTGCTGACAATTGCTACAGCCTGCACAACATCTAGACGAGTGCACACCATCAAGTACATGACACTCCTTATTGTATTTGGATATTGAATTCTATCCATTTGATGTTTCTTCTTATCTATCTTAGGACACTGCTCATATAAGAGTCTAAACTGCGCTACCAACGGTACACTAACAACCTTTGCACCACCCATGTTAAATCGATGCAAGACTTTTTCAAGATAATTTTTTTGAGACAAGAGAAGTGTACCTTTGCCTTTATCTCTATGAATGTCCATCCTTAATATCCTCTTAGCCTTCTCTAAGTCTTTCATATCAAACTCAGTCTACAACAACTCTTTCAACTCTTGAATTATTAAGATTGCTTTACTAGCTATGAGCATATCATCAACATACAAGAGCAAGTAGAACATATCTAGACATGTAGTTCCCCTGTAGTAAACATAACTATCATAGGAACTCCTTGAGAAATCCTTAGCCACAATAAATGTATCAAACCGCAGATATCATTGTCCTGGACTTTGCTTTAAACCATAAAATGATTTCCATAACAATCAAACATAATATTCTTTACCTAGAATTTCAAATCCTTCAAGCTGGCTCATGTAGATCTTCTCTTCTAACTCAACATGCAACAATGTAGTTTTTACTTCCATCTCCTCAAGCTCAAGATCAAAACATGTCACAAGTGATAGAAGAACCCTCATCAATGTGTGTTTCACCACCAAAGAGAATATCTCATTAAAATCAATCCCCTCATGATACGTAAACCCCTTAACCACTAGCATAGCCTTGTATCGAAACTTCTCACTTGACAACCTTTTCTTACGTTTAAATATCCATTTACAACCAAGAAGTTTTTTTTTTTTAGGTTTCTCTGCAGTCTTCCGTGTCTTATTGTTATTCAAAGAATTAATCTCATCTAACATTGCCTCTTTCCATTAGACAGACTCATCATAACTCACGGCCTCAAGGTATGTCAATGACTCATTCCCATCAATCATATCATTTTTCTGGAGGTCTGATCTATCATTTTTCTTTGTCGCCAATCTATAATCTAGTTGTGATGGTTGTTGTTGTTGAGCCTCAAGTGCACCCAACCCTCAATTACCTGCTGACGAAGAATGCTTACAGGCTCCACTTTAAAACCAATAGTTTGCAACTTTGAACCAGTTGCGTCAGATTTGTCTATCCCAAAATCTCCACCACTCTATGCAATCAATCCCGAAATTTCATCTTCATTGAAGACAACATCTTTACTAATAATCAGCTTTGATACTTCCTGAGTCTTGTACCATAATCTATAGCCTTTTTTACCTTCGGGGTAGCATACGAAGATACATTTTAATGCTTTAGGCTCTAACTTCCCATCATTCACGTGTGCATATGTTATGTAGCCAAACATTTTCAAGTTATCATAACTAGCTGGTCTACCACACCATATATAATCGGGTGTTTTGTAATCAATAGCTATAAAAGGACTTCTATTCACTAAATAAGCTGTAGTACTCACAGCATCTACCCAGAACTCTTTTCCTAGTTCTGCATTAGAAAGCATGCATCTAACTTTCTCCACCAAAATCCTATGCATTCTCTTAACTAAGCCATTTTGTTAGGGCGTATGTGTAACTGTTTTATGCCTCAAAATTCCATGGTCTTTATAATAAGAATCAAACTCATGACTAAAAAACTTAAGCTCATTATTAGTCCTAAATTACTTCACCCTTTTACCAGTCTAAGTTTCTATAAGCTTTTTCCATAGTCTAAACTTTTCAAAAGCTTCATTCTTATATTTCCACAAGTAAATCCACACCTTCTTAGAATATCATCAATCAAGGATAGGAAATACTTGTGACCACTATGCGAAGGCTAGCTAACTAGACCTGAGAGATTTGACTGCATATAATTAAGAGCACCCTTTGTAGTATTGACATCCATTGAGATAAGTAGTCGATATTGCTTCCCAAAAACACAGTGCTTGCAAAACTCAAGTGTACCCACTTGATCAGCACACAATAACCCTTTCCTGCTCAGCTACTTCAAACCTCTCTCATTGATACGACCCAGTCTTTGATGTCATGGCTTGATTTTATCCCTATCAGATGCCTCTTTGATTGCTAGTTCATCAATTATAATCTCCCATTGTAATACATACAAGCCGTTATAAATTTGGGCTTTCATGACAACTAATGCTCCCTTTGTCACACCTAACATCATGGACGATGCCTTGTACCTATAACCCTTTTTATCTAACGTGCCCAAGGAAATCAAGTTCTTTTTAACCCAAGAACATGTCTCACTTCCTTCAAAATTCTGACAAACCCATCAAATATCTTAAATCTGATACAACTGATTGTTACCATAATACAAGCTACATTATTCCCATCATAACTTTTCCCCCATCAATAGACTGATAAGAAGCAAAGAATTCTTTCTTCGGACACATGTGAAATGTGCAACCTAAATCAAGAATCCACTCATCATCAGATCCCATGTCTGACATTGTCAAAACCTGTACATTTTGATAGTTAGATATTGATGCCATAACTGCATCACCATCCTCAACTCCCTTATCCTTTTTATTCTTCCAATTAGGACAGTCATGCCTAAAGTGACCATCCTTCTTAAAGTGATAACATCTACTCCGTTGCTTGAATTTCAAACTTTGTTCTCGACTTACCCTTACCCTTTTGCTCTCTGTTCTCTGATCTGCCCCTCACTATCAAAACCTCTCCATTATTTCTAGTTTTTCTCTCAGTCCTAATCTGAAGCTCCCTAGATCTTAGAGCACGAAGTACATCATCCATATCAAGACTATCTCTGTCATATTTAATAGCATATTTAATATCACTGTAATTATCTGGGAGAGAGTTTAAGAGTATAAATGCCTAGTTTTTATTACTAATCTTCTCATCAACATTAGCAAGGTTAACCACAATCTTTTTAAAGTCATCTAGATTATCTTCTAGTGCCTTAGACGGGTCCATCTTGAAACTAAATAGTTGCTCTTTAAGAAAAATCTTATTAGATAAAGATTTAGTCATGCATATACAAAGATTCAAGTTTTAGCCAAACCTTTGCCGCAGTATCCTCTCCATCGATTTGCCATAAAACATTATTTGCCAGGTAGAGTATAAGAATGCTATAGGCTGTCTCCATGATATCATCTTTCTTCTCCTCAGATATATCTTCTTTAAGGGTTGTTTTTCCTTCAAAAGCCTTTGCACACTGCTGTTACACAAGAATCGCCCTCATCTTCTTCTTCTAAAAACCAAGGTCACCCTTGCTTTCAAACTTATCTATTTCAAACTTTGTTCCAACCATTGCTTCTCGCTTGGGAATTTTCACGAATAGGTTGTATACAGAAATAAGCCAAAATCAAGGCTCTGATACCAGATTGTTGTGCAACTAAGGATCTTGCCAACCAATTCCACCCAAGAATCAAGTAATAATAAAACACAGTAGAGCTATCAATCCAGGCAAGCAACCAAACAAGAAATAATAAACACAAGAAAAGATACCAAGATTTAAGTGGTTTAGTTTATGAAGAACCTACATCCACTGGAAAGACTATAGAAGAATTTCAATATGAAAGAAAAACAGATTACAAGGTGTTACAATATTCTCTCTCACTAAGAACAACACTCTTTCTTAGCCTTGTGTGTTTCCCTGGAAATCCTATAAGAAAATATTCAAAAGTCCTCTCTCAAATAGAAAAGAAAGCCTTTAAATAGTATCCTGGTCATGAATAGTAACCATCATTGGCACTGTAGTGCGATGTGCCTTGCGCAAGAGCACTAAGGTCTTTGCCTGAACACGAAGCATCCTTTCATCATTATTGTGCAGTGGCATAACTCACCTTACGTAGGAGCATAACATCTCAACCACATTGTGCAGGAGCATAATCCTTCTTATGTAGGAACACGGGTCACCAGGTCCAACATCGAATTTTGCTAGGATTTGTGAGCCAAAACTAACATTTCAATTGTAATAACAAAAGTTGTTACCTAAATCAATTAATAGGCTATGAATCTTATGATTATGTTGTATTGTTAAGAGTAATTCTATACTTACAACCCATTTATAATCAAATCTGTTTGCAACATAAGTCGATAAAAACTCATTAAAGGAACAAAAAACAAAAATGAAAAAGGATAATGATATCTTCAATATGGTTATGCCTACTCAATGTAGACACTGAATTGTTGAGGCTCGATGATAAAATGAAGATGAATGTCGAGCAAAAAAATAACTAAAATGCCCTTGAGAGTCAAGAAGAGAAGGGTAAGAAGAAGTCGGTGAAGGGCCTTCAAAACTAACATATGAATTTGAAAAATCATAGAAACCAATCTACAAGAAATCTAATGATCAGTCATATACCGTTGTGAAGCTACAGATGTCTAGTTTTCATAAAAATTTACAGATCATGAATCAAAGTTGAACTAAAAATGTTATCTATGATTGAAGGGATGAATGTCTCAAGGGGCTATATCGAACGATGACAAAAAAAATGTCAGAAGGGAAATTGACCGATTGGCCATCAGAGAGTCGTCGGACCATTCAAGACAGTCGCCTAGCCATCTGGCAGTTGCTCGGCTGTTGGCAAATGGCTGGTCATCCATCAGATGGCCGCCCAGCCCTTGGACGCTTATTTTAAAAAATTTGCTTAGAAACTTTTCTTTTTCATATTTACCCCTCTCTTATATAAACCCCCATCCTCTCACTTTGCAATTTGCACTGATTATCAAATACAATCATCTCTTCTCCCTCTTATAGACACTTTTCAGAATTTGCCAAGTCTTTTTCAGTAAAATATTTTCTTAGGCGTTCTATTGCTCTAAACCCAGAAAGGGTACGTCTTGAGAGCAGAATTCTCTCCTTCCTCTTATTCTCTGTTTTACTTTTCTTGCTTAGAAAAATTATGTTTATGGTTTTATTTTATGCTTAGGAGCATGTTTAGGGTTATTATGAATTATTCTAACCCAATTTGTTTTGCAAGATGGATAAGCATGTCGAGGTAAGTCCGTAATCCTTCCTTTTTTAGAATCATGCTCAGGAATTTATTTTCTTTGCAAATGCTTAAAATCATGACTAAAAGAATGTGTCTAGAATCATGCTTAAGGGGCCGTGATTAGAATCATGATAGGAAAACTTATTTGCTTTGATGAATGTTAGGAATAGAATAGAATAGGCAAGAATTACTGTTTTACCCTTAAATGTCATGATTGATGTTGGATGTTTGAATTAGACTGGAATATGCCATGAATGCCATGTTTAGGCTAGAATAAGCCATAAGAATCATGTTTTAGGCTAGAAATGCCGTGATACTTGATATGAATTATGCTAGAATAACTATAGGCCATGGCGGAATTTATCAAAATCTAGGCTAAAATGCTATGATATTAGGCTTTGTTAGATTGTGTATGTATGTTTGAATATATCATGATTAGAAGTATGATTGTATGATGCCATGAAGTGATGGTGGACTCACATTGATGTTGAGGGACCATTACTTAGAATGAATGTAATATACGAATGTATGCAATATTTTACTATTTTATTACAAATGATGTAATCCTCTTCCCATTCCCCCACGTTTGAAAGGAAATGTAATCCATTCTCCTCCCTCTTTCTTTGTATGAATATACAACTATCATTGATTGAATAATCACTTCACATGCCTAACAAAGATAAAAATGGAAATGTGTGTATAAAATGAACAAAGTTAAGCGGACTGAATAATAGTATGAGATATTTCTATTTAGTATTTTCCAAGTGGAGGATGGATTTACATCTGGGTAGGTCGAAGGACTCGTATCTAATTTTTCGAAGCCATCTCTGAAGGGATAAAGGTAGTTTAGGTCCCGAAGCGAGAGATAGGATTGCCCCAATTCATTTCCAATTGAATAATTGGGTGATGACTTCTTTCTCCAGACATGCCTATGGCTCGTTTGTGTTCTGTTAAAGTCTCAAAAGAGGCTTTAACATAGTGTCGTGATCGCAAATGCTCTGGCAGGATGAAGCCTTGTTCATAGTGGCGACTCCATTAGGGATAAAAGAAGTTGATTTTGATGGTAATACCAAATTTTAAGACCTCATATTGATATAATGAGTCACTACATCACTACACTTTTGCACGCAATGAGCACGAAATGCCCAAACTAGCCACGTGGCATTGACATGAGAAGTCTTTGGCTCAGTTCAACCCCTAGATGACTCATATTGGTGTCACTACCTTTGAGTATGCACCATCAAATTGGTATAAAAAGAGACCAACCTAAGGGGGCATCTCTCGCTCGAAGGAGCCCAGACTATTGGATCGTTGACACTCAAGCCTATGTAGATGACTTTAGAAATTTTCAATAAGATGAATATCTAAAATTCATGTTGAAATGCATGTCTATAGATGTAAATTTTTCATGATTAGAATAACATCAACTTGAAACCTCATAGAACCATAAACAAATGTCACATGTCAAGTTGCCCATAAAAGAACAAAATGGGAACATGTGCCATGAATTAAGGTTTTCATAACGTTTTGAAAACTATGTTATGATAATCATGGAGAATCCAACATGAATATGAATGTTAGAATTGGGATAGAGTCTCTTCCATTCCCACATCCCATGATGATGACTTGGGAATGAGGCCAAAAATTCTAAAAAAAGAGACTTGACCTCACATGTGTGGGAGGAATAAGGTTGGAAGGATGAAAGTGTGTCTATGCCCTTGTGTGAGCATGCATCATATCATGCATACATGTATAGTATTGACACTTTTGTTTTGCAGCCACCATTACTTGTGTTAGATGAGGTGGTCGTTTGATTAGACAAGAAGATGAAATGGCATAACAATAGAAATGTAGAAATGATCCAATTGAAAGCTGACATGACCACACTCTAGCAACAAATGACTTAACTTATTGAAGCACTCTAAAATGGGCCTAACCGCATGAATCAGCCATCACTTGATAGTAATAATGATGGTGATAGTGACACTAGCCAAGGCAGAAATAGAGAGAAAAGCCCAATCAACCATGAAGAACCTAAATTGGTTAAGTAGTTGGCCAAAGACATGGAGAAGGTCCAGTCCTTTTTTAAGAAGAAGGGGCTAAAGGTAGTCAAAGACCTAGATGACGTCTTGCTTATGGGAGACCAAAATTTGCCTCTAAAGTTTCGTTTGCCAGACTTAACATAGTTCAATGGAGAAGGAAATCCTGACACACATTTAAGACAATACGCAGCCATCATGCCCACCATTCCTTTGAGAAAAGAGCATATTTTGAAGTACTTCATGCTATCCTTAGAAGATGATGCGGTAGCATGGTATCGTGACCTCCCAAAGAGAGTTCGAGAGGATTAGGAGGAACTTTCTTAATAATTCGTGAAATAATACTACCGTAATACCCAACTGGGGATAACATTGATGGGTTTGAAGACAACCAAACAAAAGCCCAATAAGACGTTCTCGGAATATCTAGTCTGTTGGAGGGCCACAGCTGCCAAGATGACCATGAGGCCCATGGAGAAAGACTAGGTCTGAATGATGATAATAGAGCTCATGCTTTCATTAGTGATAGATTAGTGAGTTTCCCTATCAAAACATCAAAAGACTTGTATGACTCAGGCATCCAAATAAAAGAATTGGAGTTTAGATAGAAGAGAAACACTCATGGCTAGCCTCGAAGAAGTCAAGGGCAGTACCACCAACCTAGTAGGCCTAGCACGAAGCATATAGAGGTGAAGGCAGATGCCCAACAAAGAAGGCTTAGTTGTCTAGGAAGGCCACTTTCCAAAATCTTTATAAGGTCGAGAGTCGAAGGGATCTTGCAGCCATTGCCACTTAGAGAGCTTCCAAATCCATCATCAATGAATTAGAGGCACCATGAGAAGTGTGAATTCCACCAAGTGACTGGTTGGATCGTGCTTGACTGAAGAGAAAGTCATGAATTCTTTCGAGAAGTGTAGATTAAATAGGGCCAAGAAAGCCAAGAGAAGGGAGAAGTCTAAGTTAGAACATTAATCCATTAGAAGGATGGTCTCAACAAAGAAGCCTAAGGTTGGAAAATCCAAAGAAGAGAAGCCCAAAGATATCACAACGAGGCTAGAAGATAAGCCCGTTCTTTTAGTAGCCAAGATTCACATCAAGAAAGGTGGATAGACCAACATTGCAATGGAGAAGTCTAAGTTAGAACATTAATCCATTAGAAGGATGGTCTCAACAAAGAAGCCTAAGGTTGGAAAATCCAAAGAAGAGAAGCCCAAAGAGATCACAACGAGGCTAGAAGATAAGCCCGTTCTTTTAGTAGCCAAGATTCACATCAAGAAAGGTGGATAGACCAACATTGCAATGAAAGGAGTCAAGCAAAACTTAGAGCCCAAACTTATGAATCTTAGTGACCAATAAGAAGAGGAGCCCCTAGAGAAAGAAGAAGAAGTTGTAGTGACACCCATCAAGGAGAAGCCTACATCATCAAGCTTATTTGCCAAGGAGTGGCAGCTAGAAACGGGGCTAGAAAAGGCCCACCACCTAGGAGACTAAAGTTAAAGAAGAGTAGTGAAGCTAGGAAAGGGAAGCAAGATGAGAGTCTTGCAAGGAGAAAGAGCTTGCCTAGAAGGCGTAAGGAAGTGAGAGTCATGAGAATTTGGGATGACATCCCTCAAGTCAAGACCCTTCCAAACTTTTGACCTGACTTTAGTAGTGATGACGAAGAAGAGACGAGAATTGAGGAAGAAACACATGAGGGTGAACCACTTAAAGTGAGGGAGAGAATGTCTAAAGAATGACATAGAGTGGTAGATTTTATCATAAGAAGGAAAAAGAGAAACCAATTAAGAAGACATTTGAGAAGGACAAAAAAGTTACAAATGAAGAAGCTAAAGAAGAAGAGGATCAAGTGATCAAACAAATGAAGAAAACTCAAGCGAATGCTAACATTTGGGATCTATTTATATCATGCTAAAAACGTAGAAAAGCCATGGCAAGGGCCTTGGCAGAGGTAGAGATATCGATGGCTGCCACTACTACTGAAATGCTGGTTGCCTTGACTTAAGGAACACCTAAGAGGGTAAGAGAAAGAGGAGAAATCATCTTTACGGATGAAGATCTACCATTCGAAGAGAGAAACCACAATAAGCCATTGTTCATCATCATAGAGATTGATGGAAAAATATCTCCTTGTATCATGGTGGATGATGGGTCTACCATAATCACTACAACAAAAAAAGTCTTTTATGTCGGTCGAAAAATGACACATATCAATATACATCGGTCTTCGCGTTACATAAATGGACCTGTCACATATTCTATATGTGTCACTTGGTCAAACTGACATAAACATATGTGTTGTTCAGAAATAGACATGTATTAACAAATATATGTCATATAGTATCGGATTGTACCAAATATGTGTCCGTCAATAAGTGACACAAATCTTGTGTCGGTTAAGGAACGACATGCTAGTGTCATTCATTGACTGACACAAATCTTGTGTTGGTCAAAGAACGACATGCCAGTGTCATTCGTTGATTGACACAAAAGGGCATCTCTTAATACATATGTGTCATTTTACGACCGACATTTACCGATAACATATGTGTCAGTTTTAGGCCGACATCTAATTTCATTCACTGAGTGACACATATTTCATTGTTTTCGTGTAACTTTTATGTGTCGGTTTTTGGCTGACATATACCTTTAAAAATATATAATACGTGTTAGTCTAGTTCAGGCTGACACGTATTATATATTTTTTATTTTGAAATGTATATAATTTGTATATAATATATAATTTGTATATTACAAGATTCCAAATAGCACATAAGGTGAAGATAAATGCGTTGAAGCTCCAAAGTAGACAAAATAAGGAATATATAAGGGAAATCAGACACAAGACATCTTATTCAACCCAGCTCTAATACCATATAAAGGAGTCACTAACCCCAAAAGTTAAGCTTATAGAAACCACCTAACACCAAATACAACATGTATATTAATAACAATTTTCGCTTGCCTCAGTTAAATTTTGTTGTGAGCTCAGTTTCCTAATATCACTAGGAAACAATCTGCACAAGTTTAAATTTGTGATAGGGGCAACTACAACAAAAGTGCAAATAAATCAATTTCGTTGAAAGACGGAAGCAGGCCCTCACCAGATGGCTTCCAACCATTAATTCATTAATTCTCTCCAAAACAGTTTGAATTAAGATGGGGAATTTGTTCCCCAAATACCTTTTACTTTATACTGAAAGCAGAGAGATTACTATAAAATGTAAATAGGACAGGTCTTCCTGTTTATATAATACTGAAGTGAGATTCCTAGTTGCTGGCAATAATTTATTTAATGTTTGAGCAAAAATAAAATAAACACATAAAAGTGGGTCATCTTCTTGTTAAACAATATATTATGGTGTTTATGGTGTACAAATTCTGCTCATTTCCAGCTCCAATGTCATTGGTGCAATTATTCCTTTTACATGGCATATGAAGTGTTTGGTTTACAGTGATTATAGAGGCACATACCAACATATGAAAGAGCACTCATCAGTGAAGATCTGACTCAACTGTGAATTCTTATATGTTGCTGACTCGTGAAAAAATAACTTTCAGAATTTAGAGTACCTTGTATATAGAGGTGGAATCGGGCCGGGTTAGGGGTGGGGATGCCATCCCCATCCCTGTCTCCAATTAAAATATCAATCCCCATCCCTTATTAATCCCTAATTTTTTAAATCGGGGATGGGGATGGGGAATCCCCAAAACCAAAATGCATCCCCATCCCCATCCCTAACCCCATTTACTTGTTAAAAATTTAAAATTTTAACTTTCAAAATTTATACTTGACATATTTTAAATTACAACTATAAACCTCAAGCAACATACCTACAAATAAATGTTAATAAATCTTTAGATGATCAACATTCTTAAAATAATATCAACATTTCATTACATGCACAAAAAATAACATTTTATTGTTCCAAAATGAAAATATATCTCTCCCACATAACTATGCTTTCTTCTCAAAGATCTTCACTATCCTATAAAAAAAAAATCAATTATTAGATTAAATAAATAATGAAGATATAATTGCAAAAGTGTTAATAGAATTAGATAATTAGATAGAAACAATATATTACCTCGTCGTTGTCAACAATACATAAAGAATGAGGATCATCATCAACATCTTTATCTTCATCAAAAGATGTGGAGCATCCAAAATTATTTGTAGAAGAACCTAATTTGAAAAATAATAATAATTCAAGCAAAGTAGCATGATAATTAAAAATAAATATAAAATGTTTAAATTAAAACAAGTACCTCGCAAGTAAGCCCATAACCAACTATTAGAACACATCAAAGCCTCTATTGTTCTTGGATGAAGACTACTACGTCGATCACTCAAAAATCTCCCACCAGTACTGAATGCAGACTCGAAGGCAACAGTAGACACTGGAATAGCTAGAATATCTCTTGCAACCTCAGCCAATATGGGATACTTACTACCGTTTGCTTTCCACCAACTCAATATATCAAAATCATTTGTCATAGGCAAAACTTTTTCATCCAAGTAAGTATCAAACTCAATTTTTGAAGCCCCACTATCACTAGATTTGGCAAACAATTCAAATTTAATCATGCGTACAGTTTTTCTACTAGAATTACTAATCAGAAAACAAGAAGATAAATGTGCTATTGAAGAAGCATCATGTTCAAAAGTCTCTTTATTCTTCTTTTTGGTCTCATACTCATTTACTAAATCCAAACAGAGTTTCCTAACTCTCTCAATATGGAAAGAAGCCTCTTCACAACCGAAGACCATGGGAAAGTAGTACTCAACCAATTTCATTTTATACCAAGGATCCAACATTGTTGCTATTGCCATTACTCCATGGATCACTTGCCAATATTTCTCACACTTTAATATCATATTAGATGCCATTTTTTTAATTTCAAAATAAGAAGATTCTAGCCAATCAGATAATGGCAATCTAATCTCATAAACTTGTAGAAAAAATAAATTAGTTGTAGGGTACTTACTCCCAGAGAACATTTCAGTGACTCCATAAAACAACTTCAAATTTTCCTCTAAGACCATGGCTAACTCCCAATCATTGTCAGTTGGCAAATTCCAAAACTTTGGATGGCGTTGTTTCAAATGAGAGAAAACACTTCTATATGGTATTGCACTTGTAAGCATTAAATATGTAGAGTTCCATCTTGTTTTACAATCAAGATGTAACTTTTTATTAGTAGAAATCTTTAATTTCTTCACAACATCCTCAAATTTCTCAATTCTTTTTTGTGTTTCTGTCCAATATGCTACACATCAACGTATCCTGTCAATCTCCTCACCAATTACATCTAGACCAGCCTTTACAATCAGATTTAATATATGTGCAGAACAACGCATATGAAACAATGTCCCACCCAAAATTAGATCTTTAGAAGAAAGTTTCTCTAACAAATAAGTAACCATGAGATCATTAGTGCTACAATTATCAACAATTAATGCAGACAACTTACGATCAATGTTCAAGTCCATCAAGCACCGATACAACACCTCACAAAGCTGCTTAGCTGTATACGGACAAGGCACGTATACAAACCTAAAAGATTATATTAAAAATGATTATAAACAAATTCTTACAATAATATAATCGAAAATCAATATGATATTAACAAAAAGAAGTTAAAGAAATTGTACCTCATTATACGACTTTGTAAAGCCCAAGAATCATCAATAAAGTGTGCTGTCACCGCCATGTATCCTCTCGTTTGATTGCTAGCTGTCCACATATCAGTTGTAATTGCAATTCTACTCTTGTTGTTTGCAATCAACCTATTAAGCTTTTCCTTCTCAAGCTCATAGATTTGAAATATTTCATTTTTGATTGTTGACCGACACATTGGCTTGAATAATGGATTAAGAGATTTACAAACTCTTCTAAAACCTTCATGTTCAACCACACTTATAGGATACTCATGCAAAATGATCATAGAAGCAATTTCCCTTTTAGTAACACCAGGATCATAACTATATGCTTCTAATGTGGTCTTTCCTTCATTTGTTTTGGCCCCTTTCAAACAATATTGCTTAAAGTCTTTTTGATTTCTCTTAAGACAAGTCTTCAAGTGGTCATGCAAGTGTCTTGTCCCATCGGTAGCTCTTCTCACAAGTTTACAGTTACAATAATTACATATGGCTTTCTCCTCACCATTAATTTTTTGCTTTTTGTAATGTTGCCATACAACGGATCTCAATCTTCCTTGTCTTGTCCTAACCTCTACTCTAATATCTCCAACTTCTGATTCATTTAATACTCTCTTAGTACCTCTTGTCTCTACTTCATCTAGTAATTGTAGGGTGGACATCTTTAATCTAAAAATAACAAGAAAAAAAGAAATTCAACATATATTTTAAAATAAACTAAAATAGAAAACACATAATAATTCATGATTAATTACATAAATAAATAACTTTAGATTGGTTTTCTATTAAATTAGTAAAAAATTCATATGAATTTTCTACTAATAATTCACTTTTCTCACCAACACAAATGCCAAATCAAAAAGGAAAATAAAAATGCAAGCTCACTTTTCTTATGCAAAACTTTGTATTATAATATATATATATATATAAAAGAGAAAAAGGTGCACCCAACATGTAAGATCACAATTCACGAGTGAAAATTTGATATATAATAATAATTATAGTACAAAAACAAAAAATATTGTAATGAGTATAAAAGGTTTTCTTTGAATATTTTAAACAAAAGCTTCCAGGATGCTATGTTTATTTTTTTCCCTTAGACCCGCCACTAGCCAACTTTGACTTTGTTTGTGTATTTTACTTCAATCTTCGACCCCGCTACCTTATTTACTAGATTTTATATTAACATACAATTGAATATTTAAATATATCATATCGTACGATGCAGCTTTTCAACGATCTTGAAGCAATTAACTATATCAAACATAAAATCTACTGTTTGATTCATTGTTTATTCCATTGAAATTCAATTCCGTTTGGCTTTTAGTGCTAATCAATGATATAATATTTAACTTTTTTCCTTGAGTCTGTTGCTTACGGTCAAAGGAGTTTAATTAATGAAACAGTAAGTAGAAAAGCACAATGAAGTACAAGTGAGAACCTGAAAGTGAGAATGCCGCAGAAGCTAGATCTGAGATGATATCCACTTCTTGACTCTTCCTCATCTAATCATACGAGACTTATTTCTTCCTCTCTCACAGATGACTATGCAAATCAGTAGCAATAAAATCACAATTCACGAATGGAAAAACAAATCATTATGTGCATGCTAGGGTTTTTATTTTTTGTTAGCAAAAGCAAGGCAAACAAAGGTGGGCTAGATTGGGCTTGGGTTTTATTAAAGTAGGCTGGATATTAAGTTTTACAAGAAGGGTGATAAATAATAAGGGTATAAGTATTAGTCTATTAGATTACTAAAAATATATATATTTATTATTTTATTTTAATTTCGGGGAACGGGCCGGGCTGGGCTTGAAGCACAATCCCCATCCCTATCACCATTTAATTTCGGGTAAAATTATTATCCCCATCCCCACCCCATTACCCATTTTTAGCCCCCCATCCCCGACCCAAACGGGTTGGGGAATTGCGGGGCCCCATCCCCATGGGGATTGGTTCCACCTCTACTTGTATAAAGATAAGATCAGGACTTCCCACCATTGATCTAAGCCATTGAATTCTACTTTTTCCTTCTCTTCCTCCACTATAAATTCCACGGACAGCATACAAGTTGGTATGGAAACCCCTCCCTTCAATCTCTAGTTTGTCTATTCTAGGAATCCCTGGAGATAATATTTATACCTCAGCAAGAGTTGATGAGAAAAAGAAAAAAATGTGTCATAGCACAAGAAACACAATACTGAATCTTCTGATCATTCAAAAAGGATCATAGCTTCAATAACATCAAAGATACATGACAGAATCAAACTCCAAATTTTCATGATTAGAAGTTAGTCTTGAAGCCTCCAACATAATCTCAAATTTTATATTTTTAAGGAATCCATCCATAAAGGGCACCGAGAAAATTAATTAGAAAAAAAGAACATAATTATAATGAATTATAAAAATGAAAAAAAAAAGATCAAGTTTCTAATACCAAGGAAAAAATTTTTAAATCAAAGTATTCCGATTTCTCTAACTCAGTAACAAATCAAAAGAGAGAGAGAGAGAGAAATTAAGAGAGAATAAGTTTCCTGACTTATATCAACATAAGATTGTAAATAGCATAGGTTATAATACATGTATTTAGTTGAATATTCAAAACCCAAAGAATTTAATAGTATTTTCTTACCGCCATCGAGGAGTCCTTTTCAACCTCCTCAGGGGCAGCAATTTTCATATCTTTTAACTTCAATTTGTTCTTAGCATTCTTAGCAATCTCATTGCAAAAAAAAAAAAAAAAAAAAAATCTTATGAACTTACTATACCCATTAAATCAGAATCATCATTAATTAGATAATGCAATCTCATAGTTCATAAACTACAAATTGAACTTCCAACTTAATTAAATTTTCAACCTCCAAAAAATAAAAAACTTCAAAGATTCTTAAATTATCACACAACAAAGTCCAACTTCTAGCTTCTAACAACAGTGCGCTCCTCAATAAACAAAAATACAAGAAAATAAAAGAGATTAGGTTTCTCTTTTAATTTATCTGTGATTTTTCAGTATAGTGGATTAGGTTTCTCTATTATCTAGTTTAGGTGATCGAATATTTGCTTGAAATGATAGGAACCTAAAAGAGATTGACAACCAAATATATAATTAATTAATAACTTTTCAAAATAACAATTTCAACTCTGAAAAATTGGAATAGCAATTATAGTTAGTAAATCTCAGTTTCATCCATGATTTGCAAGTTAACGACATTGGCTTACCTTGCACCAATTAAGAGTCTTTGAAACAGGTAGCACGCTCCCTTGAGTCCATAATGAACTGTTTGTAAGACTTACTTTATCTAGTTTAAGAAATTCTCGTTCAACTCTTACCTAAAGTGAAGGTCAATGAATACAACTTACTATGGCATTAAATCATTAACTGCATTTGTGAATCAAATTAAATTCATATATTATTAGCATATTCATAAACATTAGATGCATGTGAGAGCCTATTTTAATGAGGATATAATCTTCTAAAAATTCCTAACACATTTGTGTAATAACTTATTTATTGTATTTAAAGCAATTAATCAATAATAACTAAATAGTAAGAATAATAATTGAATCAAATAAATTTATAAATAAATGAGTAAGTATAGAGTATATAATAGTGTGGTCGGGGTTGAGAATAATTGAAGAATGATGGAATTCACGTGTTAATATGCTATAAAGGCAAAATCTTTTGAGTAAAAGAGTTAACATATGTTATGAGAGGCTGCTGGAGTGTAAATAATTGAGGGAGGTGAAGTGTGGGCCGCGGCATAAAAGAAGTTAAATATACAAGGCGAGAAAAAGAGGGAGAGAGAGGAGCAAAAGTAATAAAATTATGAGAGAGGAGACGAAGTGGAGAGAAAATGAGAGAAGCGAAAGTTGGTATTAGCCTACAATGGTTGACCTTGTGAGGAGAGAGACAAATTGTAATTAATAGGCTCATCAACGAAAACAAAATGAATATATTATAACCAATTGACTATTTAGTGGGAGTGGAGCTAAGTAAACAAATGGTAATAAGTGGTTAAGGAAACCGAAACTCTATAAAAGTAATGATAATAAATAATATACAAATAATGTGCATATATAACTAATTTAGGAAATGTAAATTTATAACTTAAAAGAAATAATTTATTAAGGATCATATAATAATTAGTATTTAAAATATAAAAAAGTAAGATTGTACAAGTAAAGCTAAAAAATTAAATTTGTCGAAAGAAATGATATCATATGATAACAATTACCCCACTTTAAAACAAGAAAGAAATAATACCCTTTTTCAAAATCACAACCTAAAGTTCCATATTAATTAATTTATTAATTTTCTTATGGTAACCATAGAGTTAGAGACAACAGACTGCGTAATATATTAAAATGTCTTTGTGTTAGACTGGCTTCACCACAAATCTCTAAACAAATTATTAAACAAATAAAAGGAATTTTTTTTTGATATTTAAAAATAAGTGTTGCAGACCTTACTTTCTCCACCTCTCCTCTGTTAGCAGAGTTTATGAAATCTTAGACGGATATGGTTCATATATTTATTTCTACATAGATTTAGACTTGAATCCACAAACAATAAATATTTAATTGTTACTTTAAACACATGAAAGCCAATGCTGAATACGAGGATTACATTTCACTTACATTTTCACAAGGCCTATATAGAAGGATTGGCGCCAACAGTTACAGTAACTTCAACATTAAAACTTTTATATCTAATCATAGCTATCTAATTTAAATATATTATATTAATCATGTTGAGAAAGAAAAAAAGTTCGTATATAGAATCCAACCATAATTTTCAATTTATTGTAATACTTAGTTTGTTTTATTATGCAATCAAGGCCCCATGCACCAAAAAAAAAAAAAAGATTAAAGGTTACCTTTCATGATTTTAAACATCAAAAAGCAAGAACTGATACATCGAAAATCTTCATGGTTCACATTAATCACAAATTTAAAGAACTTTCACTTTGCCATTCCATGGAATGATCAAGTAGCAAAAGATAATTAAAAAAAGAAAGAAGAGGAAAATGAAAGTCAACCGAGGGGCAATAACCAAAAAAAAAACTCCTACAATTTTAACACAGAGAAATTATCAAAGGAAGAAGGAAGAATTTCAGTGGAGAAGCGAAGTCCTACAGAAGAATAAAAGGAAGTGAATGCTCTACTAAACAAAAATAAAACAGATTTGTGAAATATAGATGCGGGATCAAGACTTCTAATTTTGCAATTAGCAGATGAAAGATACAAAAGAACAATTTTTGAAAAAAAAAGACTAATTATATCTAACAATCTTAAATAAAAAACCAACCCAGGTAGATCAAGGTTAGTTGGAAAATGCAAGTGAATTAATTAATAATATTAGGCAGCAAAATGATGCAACAAAACCTGGTTCTCCGTAAAGAAAAGAGAGGAAGTGGAGCTGGCAAAGCCATCAAGTAGCTGGTCTATTAGTTTCCTTACGGCTTCAACCTCTTCATCATTAGCACATTATTCTAACACAAGATAACTTGAACCAAAGAAATTATCAATCATTCAATAAGCATAACGGTTTTTTTTTTAAGAAACAATAAAAATTATTGAAGAAAAAAAAACACGAACAGAACAAAACAAAACTTAACAAGCTAAATTAAAAATAAAAAGATAAAGACCTAAACAGCCTCTCCACCAGCATTGACTCCACACACATGCAACAAAAACATATTGAAGCAAAAAAACTAAAAATCACTAAAAAGAATCTAGGCCAAATTCGCATACAAATACTTTAAAAAGTTCAATTCGCTAACAATAGAAGAGCTAAATCAGATCTGAATTGAATACTAACTAACTAGAGTAGTTGTACAGAGAGTTATATCTACATAAAGTTGTTGTGAAGGGGACAAAAGAAATAGGAAAAAAATAAAATAAAAAAAGCATCACCAAATTCAATAAATGGCCATCACAACAAAGAAGAAAAAATCAAAACCACTTTTATTCATCATGCATGTGATGAATCTGCAAAGAAGAATAAAAAATCTTGGAAACACAGAGGAGAAAAGAAAATGAAATGTATATAATACAAGGCAATCACAGAAATATTAAAAAAGATGTGACATTCAACAAAAAAACTCACAGCAATCAAAGAGGCCATGCCGACTTGAAAAACAAAAAATTCGTAATTGAAAACGAAAGATCAAAAAGGTGTTGACTGGCAAGTTCTCTTGTAAATCAGAGAAAAAAGGAAGACTGGTTAAGGGTTTATAACAGAAGAGAAGAGAAGTAAAACGGAAGAGAAGAGGGAAATAGAAACGAAAAATTTGTGATTGAAAATCTATGAGAAGAGAAGTGTGGAAAATTTCTCTCAATTTTTAGGATTGCGATTGAATATGCGATTGAAGATGTGATGATGATGAATGAGGATTTTTAGGGTTTGCGATGAGAATGAAAAGAAGGAACAATGGGAGGGAGAAATTGCTAAAGGAGAAAAGAGGCATGAAATGGTGGCTTAGGGTTTGGGATATTTTGGAAAATTTATTTTTAATTTTTAATTGTTATACATGTCACTTAATTAAATTGTAACAAACAATATGGCACATATTCCCACAAGAGCAATACGAATCAATTTACATGGGATTTGACTAAAATATACATGTCATTTTCCTACAGACTGACATAAATAAAGTGACATATAAGCCTAATTTTCTTGTAGTGAATATTATACCTATGAAGATATTGCACATGTAAGAAGTCAGTGAAGATGAGCTTGAGCTTTGTGAGCTAGTGATCAAGGCTTATGATGATTCGAAGAGAAGTGCCATCAGAATCTTCAAAGCTTTAGTGAAGTCTGGACCCAATAAAGTTATGATGGAATTCACAGTCCTTGACATTCTGATCATATTTGCTGCCTTGTTGGGACAAGCATGGTTCCATCCACTTGGTAGAGTTCTTTCCACCTTGCATCAGAAAATTTGATTTAACATGGATGGCGAGATCGTAACCATTCATGCAACTTCAACAATTGCACTAGCTGCTTTGAGTGGGAAGGTTGGAGAAATACCTTACATGGGTAGCTTTCAAGTAGCCATGATTAACGAAGTCAGCCCAATCATTGCTGAAATAATGAAGAAATAGGGGTACATGCCAGGAATTAGACTTAGAAGAAATGGATGCAGCTACCATCTTTTCCAGACTTCAAAGGTCAAACCTCTAGAAGAGGGTTGGGCTATGAATCTGAAGAGGAAGAAGAAGATGTTGAGCCCAAGAAAGGGAAATTTATCAAATTTGTCAAAGCCCAAGATACGAAGTATGTAAGAATTGTTGAGCCATGGGTTTTCAAATGAATGCTGAAGCCCAAATTTGAGATCTTCAAAGATATCTTTCAGGTAGGAGTCTGCAAGGGGGATAACTTGGTAGGAGAGATGGAGAAGATAACCATTAAAGAGGAGAAGTCTCATGAACAAGCACTACTAATAGATCTGTCGGCCTTGCTGCTTTCATTGAAGAAGGAATTAAAAGTATATCTTATGAAGATATGTTTGTACTCAACCTCTTCGAAGAAGAGGACATTGTTTATGTTTCAAAGTTTAATGCTAAAAAAAAAATAATTTTGCTTACTTTTTTGATGCTAATAGCATTGTGCATCATAGTTTTCATTTCACTAGCATATCTAAAATTCATACCATTCAAACTCATGACATTAATCATGTTACAATGAAAAAACCTAAGAACATATGTATTGCACTTGATACAATTCCTGAAGGGAGAGAGAAATTTAAAAAATTATTAAAGAAACATGTAGAAGTCTTTGCCTGGTCCTATGAGGACATGTTCAAAATTGACAAAAGCATTGTTGAGCATACAATTTGAACTTATACACATGTGAAAACAGTTAAGTAGAGGTTAAGAAGAATGAGGCCAAAGTGGGCTCAAAAAATCAAAGAGGAAGTCTCTAAAAAAATTAAAGCCAAGTTTTTAGAAGTGGTGAAGTATCCAGAATGGTTAGCCAACACTGTGCTAGTACCAAAGAAGAATGAAAGCCAAATGTGTGTGGATTACTGAGACTTGAACAGGGCCTCATCAAAGGATGATTTTCCTTTGCCTCATATCAATGTTTTGGAAGATAATGCTGCCACTAATGTGATGTTCTTTTTTGTATATAGGTTTTCTAGATATAATCAGATAATGATGACTAATGAAGAAAAGATGAAGATAGCCTTCGTTACAGAATAGGGAGCCTATTGCTACAAGGTGATGCCCTTCGGTTTGAAGAATATAGGGCCACTTACCAACGAATGATGATAACATTATTCCACGATATGATGCATAAAGGGATAGAAGTTTATATGGATGATATGATGGTGAAGTCTGAGACTTGAGAGGGTCACTTTGAAGCCTTAGACAGATTCCTAGAAAGAGTGAAGAAATACAAGCTGCGACTAAATTTGAAAAAAATGTATCTTTGGAGTTACCTCGGGGAAGTTGTTGGGGTTTGCATTTGGCAAGAAACGGATAAAAATGGATCCAGACAAGGTGAAGGCCATTACGGAGATGCCATCGCCTAAGATTGAAAAAAAGGTCCAAGAGTTTATTGGAAAGATCTAGTATATCAGTCAGTTCATCTCTAAATTGACAACTGTTTGTACATCGATTTTAGGCTTTTAAAGAAGAATCAGTCGATAGAATGAAATGATCAGTGCCAAGAAGCATTTGAAAGGATTAAAAAATACTTGCAAAACCTGGAAAGAATTTAATTCTTTACTTGGCTCTTGAAGAGAAGGCCATTAGTGCTATGCTGTCACAAAAAGACGAAAAGGCTAGAGCACGCCATCTATTATCTCAGTAAGAAGTTACTACCATAAAAAACGAAGTATAGCTATGTAAAGAAAACGTGTTTAGCCATGGTTTGGCTTTCAAAGAAACTCAGGCCCTATTTTCAATCTTACGAAATTAAGGCTATCTCGAAAGAGGATCTGATAAAGTATCTTTATGAGACACCAGTATTTGTGAGGAAACTAGAGAGATGGTTATTACAGTTTATCAGAATTCGACATTGAGTATGTCACCAAGAAAATGGTGAAAGGAACAATAGTAGTGAAATTCTTTTTTATGAACTTGATTGATGACAATGAACCCTAGGAGTTAGAGTTCCTAGATGAATATCTAGGGGTAATCTCAGTAGTAGGAAGGAGAATGTTCTTTGATGGAGCTATTACTCGCAATGGTGCTAGAATAAGAGTTATTCTGGTATTACTGACTAAAGAAGTCATCCCATTTGCCAAAAAGTTGGAGTTTAAAGTCACCAACAATATGGCCAAATATGAAGCCTGTGCCTTTGGTCTGGAGACTGTGATTACTATGGGCATTGGCGAAGTATAAGTAATGAGATGTGCAAAACTAGTCATCTTTCAAGCCAATGAAGATTGAGATTTAAGAGAACGGAAGCTAAAACCCTACCTTGAACATGTAAGAAGACTGATTGGGAGATTCAAAGCATTGTACCTTCACCTACTTCCTGGAAGTGAGAATCAGATGGCTGATGCGTTGACTTTGTTGGCATCAGTATGGGTAAGCACACAAGAATTATTGGTGAAACCAATAATGATATCACAAACATGGGGTCCTTATTATATGGAGCCTTATGTAAGAGAGATCGGAGTAGATGAGAAGCCATGGTTCTACGACTTAAAGAAACATCTAGAAGAGAGGAGTTTGCCTGAGGAGGCCAGAGAGAAGGATAAGGTTGTGTTACGTAAGTTGGCCCAGCAATTTACTTGTTATCAGGGGATGATGTACAAGAGAATGCCAGGAGGAATGCAAATAAGGTGTTTGGATGAGAAAGAAGCAAGAAGACTTATGGAAGAAATCCATAGTGGTGTGTGTAGGTCATACATGAATGGGCTAGTGCTTGCAAAGCAGAATCATGAGGAAAAGATTTTTCTGGCTAACTATGGAGACAGACTGTATCCAATGAGGGAAGAAGTGTCACTAGTGCTAGATTAATAAAAACTTGATCCATCAACCACCTTTGGAGCTACAAAGGATGACTGCAATATAGCCCTTTGCTATATAGGGCATCGATATTATAGGCGAAATAAGGTCATCGACTTTTAATGGACATCGATATATGGTGGTGGCGATCGACTAATTCACTAAATGGATAGAAGCTAAATCCTATACTAAGTTAGGGGCTAAGCAACTGACAAAGTTTATTTTAAAGAAAATCATATGTAGATTTGGGATACCACACCATGTCATGACTGACAATGGGGCTCATTTTCAAGTTGAGACCATAGCTTTAATCAGGAAGTATAGAATTAAACACCATAAGTTGTCTCCATGTTGGCCATAAGCCAATTGGGCTGTAGAAGCGGCTAATAAGAACCTCAAGAACATTTTGGCCAAGGTGGTACAAACATATAAAGATTGGGCAAAGACGTTGCTGTTTGTGTTATTGGGTTATAGAATGACACCCAAAAGCTCGATCGGCATGACCTCATTCTTATTGGTATATTGTTCAGAAGCGGTCCGACCAATTGAGAAAGAAATGAAATCAGTGAGAGTTCTGATTGAAGTAGAAGTTCCTAAAAAGGAGTGGATTCGTAATAGATATGAACAATTGGCCTTGATGGATGAGAAAAGAATGAAGGCCAAGTATCATATGCAGCTATACCAGAAATACGTTGCTCAAGCCTTTAACAAAAGAATAAAGGCAAGGAAGTTCTAAGAGGAAAGTTGGTCTTCAGGCAAGCAGGACTAGTTGTGTTTGATCCAAGAGAGAAGTTTAAACCTAAGTGGGAGGTTCTATTTGTTGTGACGAAGGTCATATCTGACGGAGCCGTTATTTTATCAGATATCTAAGGGAATGAGTTTACTAAGCCCATCAACATGGAAAGGCTGAGGAAATATTATGTATAAAAAAAGAGTGAGGGAAAAAAAATAATTAATCAGAAAACCAAAAATGACTTATTAATAACAGGAGTTGTATCACTATGCATATATTGTTTGAAGAGCAAATATTGTACTTTTATTAATGAAATGAAACTGTTTAGAGCAAATATACCTTTTGAAATGCCTTATTATTTTGCATAACAATAGAAAGGAAACATCAAACATCTAAGCCAATCAAAGAACTAATAATGTTGCCTCTGCCTCTTCAATGGATAATGAATAGGCTCACTGCATTACTCATGACACTGTCTAGCTCGAATAATAGGATCGGGAATTGAAGCCTGAAAGGTCACCCAATCTTTGTATCGATCATCAGTCTCAAAATCAGGATCATCGAATAAGTTCCTCTCAATGGAACGATGTGCCCAAGAGTCTCTCACACGCTTTAGGTAACAAGCAGATAGTCTCTCAAGACTGAAAGTAATCGGTGAATTCACAATTTTTTGCTTCTGACCATACTATCGATGCAACCTGGCGGGATCATAGAATGAACTGTGGGTGAAACTCACTAGAGGCACACATATGATATATGTCCTTACAGTCACATGCTTTAGCCTCCACCATGGACAGTGCCAGCGAATCTGACCATCAGAAATGACTCGAAGCCAGTTAATCTAATAAGAATGTCTCTTAAGTCTCCTTCTTCTATGAAGGTGGGGGTTGTAATGAGAAATATCCCTTTCGGATGGTGCTAGAATAGACAATTGCTTTTGTAACCAAATTTGAGAAAAGAAACAAAGGGATATAAGTTAAAAAAAAAAAGAGCTTGCTAAGTGGAAAACCCAAAAAGGTGGCCCAAGCGAAAGTTAGACCATAAAAAAAAAAAGAATTGAATCACATAAGAAAAACCCGAAGAAGCAGGAGACTGCCATCGAGTCTCTGACTCAGATCTATCTTGACATGATTTAGCCTAATCATTTTCTCAACCAAAATCAAAGGAACTGCTAAGAAACCAGAACCCATCTAAGAAATGATGATCACAAGATGCAGATCTCCAAAATCGTCTGACGAGACTAGTGAAAACTGTGTAAGAAGGTAGAATTGGAAGAGGCGAAGCCAACCAAACGAAGCCTTGTCCATCATCCTAAGCAAATACATGATAGAGGATAATGTCACCCTACCACTCCTAGTGTGAATGTCTATGGTGGAATTCAGAAAGTCGAAAAAGTGGGCAAGATCAACTGTTGATGGTGTTTGGATAGTGGGAAGAATAAGGCTCTTAGAACTGGATGAGTGATGATCGAGTATGGCTAAGAATTCCTCATATAGAGGGCAAAGCTCCTACTTGTTGAAATGGAAGATGTGATCATGAGAATCCCAAAAGGTTGTATAGTCCCTCAGAAAATAGATGTCAAGTTTGATGTCACGAAGGAACTTTAGACGATAGAGGCCGACAAACTCAATTCATTTCCAGTCCTGGTCCCTCAAAGGTCTTAGAAGAGGCTGGAGACTTTGGAGGGAAGCTTCAGACATGTTGAATGACATGAAGACATGTTAATATAAAGGAGAAATCTCAAAAAATGAGAGAAAAGGTGCAAAGAAGTATCAGGAAGAAGCAGCACTTAAATAGTGCACAAATCAAGACAAAAAAAGGGCGAAAACATCGAAGAACTGCTGATCGATTGTTGCATGATAGCCAATCGACTGTCAAATAACCGCCTGCCTATCAGATAGTAGCCCGATAGTCTGGTGATTGATTAGCAGCCGTTAGGGCTAAAAAGCCCATTAGCCCTCCTTTTACACAATCCTTCGACTTCTGGAACGTGTACTGACGAATGATTTCGAGCGCGTGACTTCCAAATTTTGTATTGTTGTTTAGAATTGAATTACTAATGATGTAGAAACAAATTTGAATAAATTTGGATATAAATTCAGTACAATACGCAAAATGTATGGAATCAGAAATAAAGAAGTTTCACTAAATCTTTGAAATTTATTTGATACATGGAAGTAAAATAAACAAAGAAAAATCCTGATAAAAGCCGGTGGTGATAGTCCTTACTTATTACCCTCATTGTCAATATCAAAAGAGAAAGCGACGATTTGAGCCTAGAGGCACTCCACCTTACACTGTAAACGAGTAACTTCTTGACGACCCATCTGACCAAGCAAGGGAATCATATAGTTAAAAGAACTATTAAGATAGAAATCATGCATACATGAAGTAAATAAGGACACCTTACCTGATACTGGTGGGACATCTGTAAGACATATTCGTGCGAAGCAGCCTGCTTACGAAAAACCCGCTTCATGAAAGATCGTGGCACCTATATTGCATTGCATTTCTATTAGTGATTAATGAAAAGGAATTTGAGAAGAGTAGTCAGAAAGTTTACCAAAGTGGTGTCTTGGAGAACAAAAGGAATGGGCATGTTGGGATTCTTGGTAATCATATGACTATGGATGGACCTATTGCCATCCCACATGTAGAAAAAGTTACAGGGGTAAGCTTGAAGATCATCGATCACATGACTGATTGGAACAGTCGGGGCAGCTAAAGAAGCTGGAGGAGGAGATGACTGTTGAGCTGCTATAGAAAAAGAAGTCGAAGTGCCTATACTTGAAGAGGAGGCTCTCAATCTCTTCCCACGACGAATAGAAGAACTATCCGAGCGACTAGACACTGCCGAAGAATGAGGAGTGTTAGTAACAGAATGGTCGGACCTTGTAGATAATAGGGTAGCTCAAGCCCATTCAATATAAGGAGTCGACATCAATTGAAACTTGATGATACTCAAGTGAAACCTAGTCGTGTAGATCGCTACCTCTAGCTCCATGGCCAAGTCGATTGAATTAATTATTAGAACCAATGGTGAAGAAGGAATCAAATGGTGTGTAAGACCCTCGAACCGATCCCAGATGCGATCATCCAGATACCATATTATGCTATTCACACAGGGAATAAGGATGCGATACAAGTTGAAAGGGGTAGCAATTCTCATAGCTATAGACCAATTCTCTTCGGGTCCCCACCACTTATAATGAATCAGCAAAAAATAAAAAAGGCATGGTACGAGTATGGCAAAAATGGAATACTGACTATAATTTCTTTATTACCTTGTCCTAGGACAACATGTGAATGTAGTCACAAAAGAAGTCTAACTCATTAGATCTCTCTAGCTCTGCACGACGTGCAGCCCACCTCTTTATTCGAGGAAAAGAAGAATCCGTACTAATGGGAAGAGGAGATGATAGAAGTCCTAACTCATACACCCATATCTATCATAGATGGTACAAAATCAGAAATGGAAGTCATAAATATAAAACACGAAGGTGGGAAAAAGAATAAAGTTACCTCAATGATTGTAGCAAATCCCAAGACCCTAACAATGCAGCGACAAGCTTGATCTAAACCAAAATATAGATGGTCAACAGTAGCGTGACCCTTATCAAAATATTTCACTGGATTGATATCCCAGATGGTGGGAAGTAAAGTCAAAGTAGTAGTGTTTGACGCATTGGCAAAAAGCGTTGTACCTAGTAGATAAACTATGAAGCTGCGAGCATACTGATCTACTTCAACTGGGGTTAGATTGGACCTCTATTTCCAATATTCATGAAGGGGAGCGTATCGAATGGAAACATTGCTCTTGACCTTTCACCTCACACCCGAGAAGATCCTTGATCAATGTATGCTGATCTATCGAATCCATAATACAGGCGTTAATAGGAATTAGCTCACCACTACATGGAAAATTGGTCAAGGCAATAATTTCCAAGGGCATGATCATCATGTCACCAAACAAAAGATGGAATGTGTGGGTCGTATCCATCCACCTCTCACACAAAGCGGCTAATGCTTGACAATCAGTGTACTGCTTCGCATGTGAAAGACAAGTAATAAACTCATAGAATTCAGTATCGACGATCCCTTTCCTAACTGCATCATTCTCTATCTCTAAGAACCAACTATGGGCTTCAGAAAATGCTCACACATCCTGTTCTCACGATAATCCTAGAGCAAAAAATTGAAGTTTCTATATTGATATAAGCCTAAACACATTTGAGTAAAATAAAAAAGCAACGGACGAAGAAATTGTGTACCAGATTTATTATGTAAGAAGCTACGTCGTAGACAACCGGCACTTTCTGGTCTCTCGGATGACCCCTTAATGTTGATTTCTAGACTAGATTAGTCTCGTTCAAGTCAAGGTGGACTGGATGACCCGCCATTAGAAAGAGTTGAGATGAACATGTAGGACCTATGACTGACTTAAAGCCATACAAAAACTACGCATGAGGCAGACACAAGAAGATTATAATGATTTTTTTTTTTAATAAATAACCTTTGATTTATTCCAATCCAATGGATGTGAATGAGCAGTTAAGAGGTAGTTATTTTTAATGCTAAATTATCAATTCACTTTCTTGCGCCCATTCATTCCTATCATTTTATAAATTTGCTTGATAACATAACGAGTCTTTGCATACTATCCTCAATTATTGATATCAAATAAGTAATATATTATCATTCAAACTGCACTGGTCATAATATTTTGTTAAATTTTTTTATGTCTAATTATTTATGTAAATTTATGGCTGACCGTAATCACAAAGAACACACATGATATTAGATAAGTATTAACTAGATAATTAGGCATGTGATATATTGGTCAACACACTGTGACATGAACTTTTTTTTAATATTTTTTTTAATAAATGATTCGTGTGAAGTATTATCTATTATTTTTTATGTTACCTCAATTGATCGAATCAACCTTAGTCTTTATGAATATATTCAAATTAATTTGTTGTTAAAGGCTTTCAGATTTATGATTGTATTCCATCATTTTTTATTTCATCGTTACTATTATTACTACTTATTTGGCGTGTTTCTTTTAACTAGTTTAAGGAATTTCTCTTCCATTTTTGCAGAGTACACTTATTGTTACTGGAGGTTTGGATAGATGGTGATTTCAGACTTCTTAGTTGAAATTGCAAAAAATAATGGGATTTAGATCAGGCTTAATTGGCTCGTAGAGTGCTCTAAATCTTATTATTTTATTTTTACTTTTTAAGGATTGAGAACTGGAAGTCCCAATGTTATGTTGTGTGTTTAAGTTAAATAATGACATTTGAATTATGAGTGATGTTAAGATGTGCCCTAAAGACATGCATTTTGAACTGTCAATCGTAAATAATAAATGTTTTCTAAGTGAATTAGGACCCTCTTCTTATTTGAGCTCTTTTGAATTTCAAAATGTGTGACATGTAGATTTTAATTACATTAGGAGTTAATATTTGATTTGTTCTCTCTTTTTCATTAATACATATTCTTGGCTTTCAAACACATTTTCTCCCATTTACTTAAGAAAAGATAAGGCTGAGAAGAGGTTGTTTAAATAGGCTTTATAACAATTTGCTCCTTAGGTTTGAAAAATAAATCAGGATTTTTAAGCTTATTTCATTCAGCTCCAGAAAACAAATTCTGATCACAAAATTATTAATAATTTGAAACTCAAACACAACCCATCACTTACAAAACCAAAACCAAACCCACCAAAATTCAAGTTTTTTAACAAAATTTGAATTCTGATCCAATAATGCAAATTCTGGAAGTCTCATGAGCATTTTTTTTCAATAAAAAATGATCCCTTATTTTTATTTCCTTAACATCTAATCAAGTCTTGAGTTATCAAACAAGATGTTAAGTTGATTTAAAATACAAGAATGCTCATCACAGTTGGGAGAGATTCGGCATGAGGGCTATTGAAAGTAGTAATGAGACCCTGTGTATAAGCATAATGCTGTTCGATAGAAAATCCAAGATGTCAAGAATACTCTTGGGTCCCGTTTGACTTCCCCACTTAAATATGAATCCTTAAACCAATTTGAGCGATTTGTTCTACGCTATTTGGATTTCACATGAAATTATATTGATAGAGAAAGCGAAAAAATATCATTTTTTTTTCTTTCAGATATCTGAGCCAATGAAATATCTAAACTGCTCTTCCAATAATACAATAATAACCATTCTCAATTTCTCTTTGTTTAACCAAGCCACTAGCACCTCGTCTCTGCACGATTGACTTCATTTTTCCTGGCATCGGCAGGCAAATCTTCTGACTCGAATCACGTAAACTGGTACTAAAATGTTCCCTCTCCAATCATCTCCTCAACCCTATCCTTATAAGGTTATTGAGGCAAAAGATTAAGAAATATATGATGGCGGGATTTTCTTGGTTCTATAAAAAAAATTTTATGCAGCTATGGCCACAAATAATTACAAGGCAGAATAGATCGTCTTCTGATGATTAATCTGGTACCCACGGTGTCGCGACATGCATGATATCACCGGCGTTCATCGCTGAAGGTGGTGGCAACGGCACCACTCTGGCGACCTAAGATTTCCAATTTGTGTATTTTTAGTTTTAGTAAAATTAATAAATGAATATTAATTTATTTAAATAAGTGTCTAATATTTAATTCATATAATAGATTTACGTAAATATGTATGTTCTTGCCAAAGATAAGTTTATCATTTATTATTTCTGATATTTTGTTTTAGTTTGATAAAATATTTAACTTTTATGATATACAACATATAGACTAATACTAATGCATTTTATTTTTTTTTAGAGTGTAATTATGTCATACTAAAATTAATTTGTACATTTAACACTTAATCAAATATTATTAACAAACATATTATTAAGTGTATAAAATAATTGTTTAGTTTCAATAACTGCTAATAAGTGTTTAGTTAAAAAAAAAAAACACAAACAGCCACTTAATCTTTGTACTGGAACACATTTGGAAAGAACTTAGAATTAATGATAATTGCTTTATGACTTTAGTCTCTCTTTATCACAATTGCGGAGAGAAAACACTTTCATCCCCAAAGGATCTAGATCAATCTCATCTTCCATTGGCAAACGCACAGCCTATATAGATATCCTTTCATTCATAAATGCAGTCCACTCACTTAAAATCAACATGCATGAATACGCTTCATCAGCAAAGCTTCATTATCATTAACAGCTACAGAGCAGCTAGAACTCTTGAAATATTGGATTAATATAAAACTTTGAACCGAAAAAAAAACGAAAATGACAGATGAAATAATCATCTTAAAATGTTAAATCCTGGCTTTGCCATCATTACAAATATGTTTCATTTCCTTCCTCTTTCTCCAACACTAGATTTCTTTTGACGGAAATTCTTAAAAAGTTAAAAAAAAAAAACCGAGCCACCACCATCGTCAAAAACTAATAAAACTTAGCACCTCAACTACTACAATCAATTTGTAGAAACACCAAAATTTTAAAGAAAAAATTAAAAGAAAAATTAGGAAAAAAAAAGTGACTCAACTGGTGTGAGCATCATAAAAAATCCAGTAAACAAAATTAGTATATACAGATCAATTGTATTACAGGAAAAAAAAAACCCTGAAATTCTTAAAAAACTATAAATCAACTCTTGTTATTCTTAATCTTTCATGCTGTGCGTGTATACAATTTCCAGGAACCACAATGCAACAAATGAAGAATTCCTATACTCTCCATTTCCCTATAAAACTTTAGCATCCTTTCAGAGTCTTGTTAAATAATCATTTTTATCAACACCAAAACAAAATCAATCAATTAGGAAATGAAACACAATAAAATAAAATAATCAATAGAAGAAGCAATTAATAAGAAAAAGAACAGAGAAAGATGAAGATGAGAAGATATAAAATTGAGGGAAGAAAAAGGGAGAGATTGTCAGAGAGAAAGGAGAATTGAGCATAGATGATGTTCAATTTTATTTTTCAATATTGCTTCAAAGAGGCAAGATTTAATGCAACATTAGCCATAGATAATCTTACAACTAGAATCACAAATCAAAATCCGATGAATTGCATAGATTATAGGACTACAACCAGATGACTAATCGATTGATGGTTTTGCGCCTTCAAAACAATTAGAACTGAGATCAAATACTCCAGTGCATGTAGAAAATTTTGTTGATAAATCTGGCAAAATACCACTCATCTGATTATGCTACGTTTTAATTCAAACACCATATGAGAGAGGTTCTAAAACCAATCAGGAACAGCGCCAGAAATTCTAGAATAAGAAAATTCCAAGTAAGAAACCATGTTTTGAGTTTGAGTTTGGAGCCATTTAGGGAAAAGAGGCCTCAGCGCCCACCAATCCAATATATTCAAGTTCGAGTGGACGAATCCAACCAATGCTAAAGTGTGTGTCCATACATACATACATACATACATACATACATACATACATACATATATATATATATATATATATATTATATATATATATATATATATATATATAGATATATATTGTCACAGAGGTAGTTGAACAAAGTTTATACCTGTTGGAAATTAAAATAAACATATTTTGTTAAACTAGAAGTCACGTTTAGTTAATCTGTGCTATATTAATTACAGATTTAGTGATATCTAATTAAATGTGAATTAGGCTTTGTTATTTAATTTATATTAGTTTTATTATGTTTAATTGTTGAGTAAAGTTAGGTTGTGTTCATTATATAAGGTTTTATATTTAGTTAATTTTAAGAACTAGCATTTTCTTCTTTGTGATTTTTCTTCATGTTCTTCTGGTGTCTTCCGAACTGGAATTTTGTTTTTTTTTTCTCCTACACTATTATAGTGGAACAACCGAAGATATACGAAATTAGATAGGATTCATTCTCACTTTTATCAAGAAAAGAAGGAGGCTTTGTTTTTTTTCTTTTTTTATGAGCACTTTTTAATATCGCACATATACATACACAAATGCTCATTTTTAATTTCTTTTAATTTAAACCTTAATTAATTTATGTAGTGCAAATATTTTTAATAAATAAACCAATTTTTTAAAGGACAAAGAAATTATGCAATGAGATACGTCAAATTATAAAAAATATTTAATCGCAAGTTAATTTATACTCAGGGCAGCTCCTACTTCCCTTGTACTAGAACAAACTATTGCTGTGCCAAATTCACAACAACAAAAAATGCCTTTTATGTCGGCCAAAAAATGACATATATCGCTATATATGTCGGTTTCCGCATGACATAAATTGACCTGTCATATATTCCTATACGTGTTACTTGGTCAAACTGACATATATTAATATAACATATGTGTCATTCAGAAATAGACATGTATGGAGTAAAAATTTGTCATTGCGTGTCGGTTTCTACCAAATATTTGTCTGCTAGTAAGTGAAACATAAACTTAGTGTCAATCACCAAACGACACATATATCAATTCATTTGTGTCACCTAGAAGGTGACACCCTCAATGTCATTCACCGAGTGACACAAATTTGTGACATTAGATTTATTTGTATCGTTTATTGGCCGACATTCATAATGCTGCGAAATACATATGTGTCATTCACATAAAACTTGTTCGTGTCGTTTTTCTGTCGACATGTAAGTATCTACATATATAATATGTGTCGGCCTTAATTTTAAATTAAGGCCGACACGTATTATATATTTTTTATTTTTAGAAATCTGATTCACTATAAGAAAAATGTTCATATTTGACAATTTTTTACAGTCAAATATGTACATATTGTCTTAAAAACGCCACCAATGACACTGTCAAATATGATCAATTTAACATATTTAGCGGTCTTATGACCGCCAAATATGCACCTGACTATACTTGACGGTTTTTGGCGGCCAACTATAAATAGTTTTAAAAAATTAAAAAAATATATACTTGACAGTTTTTAGCCCCAAATATACACCTAACTATACTTGGCGGTTTTTGATCGCCAAGTATAATAGGTTTAAAAATTAAAAAATATATATTTGACGGTTTTTGACCGCCAAGTATAATAGTTTCAAAAATTAAAAAAAAATATACTTGACAGTTTTTAGCCGTCAAGTATTTAAAAAAAATTATATATATATATAATAGATATCATTGTTAAATAATACAATTTTAAAGCATTCTTTGTCCATACACTAATCTCATTGTAACATTTTTTACTAAGGAGCTCTACAAAGGAATATTTCTGAACCTAGAAAAGGTGCAGAAAGTAATGGTCTCACTTGTTATGACTGTATTGATGTTTGCCCAGACAAAATTCCCTTGATTTTGTTTAGTCTTTCGGCATATGTCACTTCTATTAGATCTGCTTCTGGAACATTTGTGTTAGAAGAAGAATTTGTCATTTGCACATCCTCTGCAGCAGTAGAATTTTCATTTTGTGCAGCAGCTGGATCACTAGCTACTGGTTGTGCTAATACTGAAGGTTGAGACTTGGGTATAGGAAGGTGATCTCTCACATTCAAGAGAAAAGCTTGGTGCTCATTCTCCACAAGATCAAAGGCTACTTGGAATGCCAGTAATGCTTCATCCTTATTTTCAGAATGGAGAAGCTTTTCTAATATACTCACAACACCTTCAAGTTCATCCAAGAACATTTGACAATGGCAAATACTCAAATAATCTGGAGAAGGCAGCTTTTGGTATACTTTAACAAGAAGACGAAACACCTGCAAGAAGAACCAATTTTTATCACACCACTTCAGCAAGGCATCTTCTAGAGCATTCCACCAAATTCATGTCGTTCATTTATAAATAATTTCTTCTGTGAACCATTGGTTCAAATTTAAATTCATAAAAGTATGTCATGCTTTCAATAACAAACAAAACATACCAAGCATTGGTATATGTTACTACATAATTTCAGTAATCTACCGCCAGAATCCTACTCGACAAACTGAACATAAGACATTAGTAGAAAATAACAGCAGGAAAAATGAAAATCCATGATACAAAAATTAAGAGGATACAAAAAGGACGAAGAAAGTGTGAAAGCATGGATGTTAGAAATGTTAGCTTCAGTACAATCAAGTCAACTATTTTCTTATAATTATCTGTGCAAAATTGACAAGCTGGTTTATTCCCAAATACAATAAGGACACGGTACAGTGTGAAAGCATAGCTGGTTCATCACAATTCACAAATGAGACAATTTTTCTTTTTTAAACCCAAAAACCCTCTACCTTCCCCTTGTCCGACGAGTTCTAAATTAAGTGTTACATCCAAAACCTACAAGCTTGGCAGCCACCAAACATATGAGACATATACATGTCCCAAGCAGGTGACCAAGGGGATTTGAACTCTGGCATATTATTTGAGCTTATTCAGTCGGTGAATATGCATAAAACAATATAAAACTACAAAATCTATCTAGCCAAAACCATCAAATGGGTAAAAGAAGAAACAGAATGTCAATATAAAAAAGCCATTGGAAGCTATAGATTGGCATCCAAGAAAGGTAAATTCTAATTACACACAAGAAAACAGTTTTCAATGGCTTGGAAAAAAACAGGCATAAGATAACAAATGCAACTTGGAATACAAAACCTGGCTTAGATTAACTTTCTATATTTTCAAGACATTATCTACCAAGTGTTGCTCATCAGAAACAACTGGACCACCAAAAACCTATTAACTCCTAAGTAATTTACAGTAACTCAAAATAATTTCGGAAGTGGCTTCTTATATATTATTGATAAAAATGCCAATATACCTTTGAAAGCAGGGAGCATAATATGAGGGCCACACATTTAAGATCATAAGCCTTATAAGGGGGTTGGGATCCAACTCATTCAAAAATTAAGGGAATATGTTGTAGCCTTGCCATCTCATGTCCATGAAGCACGCATTTTTTTACTCAGCCATCTTACTTTACCATTGACCAGTTGTCGGACCACAAAACAAAACACCACTAAATTATTCATGAGAAACACCAATAATTAGAAATAAACATTTAAATCTAATCGCAACATGTGGACAATTTCAACTTAGAAGAATGTTTGAATTTATGAGTGCTCCAACAACAAGTCAAAAGGCAACAATAATCATGAAGGCAGCAATTATAACATAAACAGGACAACAATAAAGCATAAAATTACTTAAAAAAGGTCAACCTTAATCACTTTAATAATATTTATTTAACAAAAATATAATTAAAAGAACAATAAAAATAGTTGCAAATAGGACCCAAATTATGCAAATAGTTTCTTGAAAAGGAATAACAAGCATGAAATGACATGGTTGTCAATTGAGTACCAAAATATTGTTAGCATAAGCTAAATACCTCTGTTCCATATTTTGTGGCACCGAAAGACTATGGCTCGATGTGCTGCACAAAGAAGTCATAAATGAAGCAAGGAAATTTTTGTTTGATAATATAAACCTTTTTTGCCAAACCATCAAGCCCAAAAGATCATCAAGAAAATGACTCCAAATTGCAGTGTTTCATGTCATTAACCCATTCAATACATAACAATACTGCATAGTCTTCTTGCTATATAAAAATATATAATGAAAATAAGTGTAACCACTATGGACATGCAAGATCCAGCATTACAATGAGAATACCATTTTTCTTGCTAGAAGTGTCAACACGGCGCCATAATGGCAGCTAATCTTACATCCTTAAAAGAGAGACAAAATATCACTAGGAACAAAACCATGGTACCTCTTCAAACCCAAGACTAAATAAGAAATTAAAAAAACAACACTTAGAAAGATATCACTACAAGAAAATAGTGTTTTCGTGTCACAAATTTTGTGTCGGTTTTTAGGAGAATGACACGTATGTAAACATCAAAACCGGTCAAACCAAATATATGTCACACCTAGTAAAAAATGGAGTAATGCTGGTAAATTGAATATGTGACACATATAATTAATTAAAAAAAGAAAAAAGAAATTAAAAAATATAAAAGGAAACCTAATCCATCAACCCTTCCTCTTGCTTTTTCGACTTTTCCCGCAACAACCCTAAAAATCCCAACTCTTCCTGCTTGCAATTTTCCCTCATCCTTCTTGCAATTCTTGCAAATTCTGTCGATTTACCTCTCGATTCTGTCCTCCCGCTCCATTTCCCTCTCGATTCTATCTTCCCTCTCGATTTCCTTCTTGATTTCCCACTCGAATCTTGTCTTGTTCTTCTGTAATTCCCCCTACTATCTTGTTTTGCAGCTGGATATATACGACCGAAGGTACACGAGAAAGCTACAATCACGTTCTGTCCACCACGATCTGCACGAGAAAACTGTAGCCGTTAGCGTTCTGTCCACCAACAGAACTCATTAAAGTTGATGGGGTACTGGATGCTATTCTTCGTCACTTGAAGAAAGCGTAAGTGGAAAGTTGTCTTTGTAATTATGGAGAGTGGTTAGATTTGAATTCTGGATGTTTGGGGTTAGTAACGTATAATATTGTTGGACTGATTTTCTAAAACTTTTCTTGGAAGTTTTGATTTTAAACCACCAACATTTATCTATGTGAGATCTAGTCTTTGGTTTTGCTATTTGTTTCAACCATTATTTTGTTGGTGAGATCTATAAAATTCTCCAATCCTCTGAGAAAAATCATTTCAGAAATAACATTTTATATCAAAGAGAACCCTACCGAAGAAGCCAAAATTTTTGCCACAGAGGGAAATGGATAATCAGCTAAAAGTTGTTATTTTCTGTCGAGGAATTTTGAATGAGGAGGATTTGATATAAAAGCTTGTTTGGAGTTCGAAATTTACTGCAATATTGAACCTTATCATTTGGTTACAACTGTTTTATTTTGTGATGTCGAACTTTGGTTTGGGAAAGACTTATTTCACTGCATTTATTTGGTAATGAGGAGAAAAAACTGGAAAATCTTCTGTTGTTGCAGAAGCATTTTGTATATAATCAAATAATTTGTCACTTCCAGGGATGAGGAATTAGCAACTGAAGTGGCATGGGTAGTTGCGTATCTCTCAGCCCTCTCAAATGTTGCTACCAGTCGGCTGGTGAAGAGTGATGTCCTTAAACTACTTGTAGAAAGATTGGCAACATCAAATAGTTTGCAGCTGCTCATCCCGGTAAGATGGAAATGATTGATCGTCTACATTTTGAGCTATTGAATTTAATAATTTTTTTCGAAAAATCTGTTCGTGCTTATGTTAAAAACGTTGAAATGGTTCATTTTCTTCTGGTTAATTAATTTGCTAAACTTGCCTAAAATCATTATTTAATGTGACTTTGTTTTTTTAAGTCCATTAATTTGTTGGCTGGTTAATTTATAAACTTAGGTGCTGCGAAGTTTGGGTAATCTTGTGGCTGGTGATTCAAACACAATTTATGATATTCTTATTCCTGGACGTGAAATCACAAGCTAGTTAACAGCTTTCTGCTTGCAAATTTGAGAAATTTTTACTGCATATTACATGTGAAACTCTAACGTAGATAACATTTCCAGAGAAAGTTATAGAGGTTCTTGTAAAATGCTTGAAGAGTGAGCACAGGGTTTTGAAGAAGGTGAGTTGTGATAGGCCCCCAATCAAGTTTACTTATTCTAGGCGTAACAAGTCAAATAAGCAAAGGGTAGAGGAGGGAATTGAGTGAGTTAGCAGTGAATAAGCAAAGGGTAGAGGAAGGAATTGAGTGAGTCAGCAGTGGTGGGGCTATGGGTATGGGACTGTTGTGAGTTGGTTATTACTTAGGGAAAAGTGAAGTTAGTTAGAGAAAATATAGGGGAGAGAAGGGGGAGGGAAATCAGTCAGGAATTGTGTGTAGCATATCTCTTGGGAGAGCTGGCAGACCTCTCGAAGAGTCTGCCACCTTCACTTGTATCAGGAATCCATTCTAATGAATTGAAGAATTTCTAGAAATTCCTATCTTAATCTAGCTTCATACTCTGATTCAGTGTTCTAAATGTTGTGTGAGTTGTGTGCCCTCTCAATTCTAACAATATTCCTTGCCCCCTACCTCTCATTGCCTTGATAAAACTTTTAAGTTTCACCTGCGTCTTATATAAACCAGGATCTCCCTTAAGAACCACCTTATAGTCATCAATTGTAAATTCCATGGTTAAGGCTTTGCAATCAAACTTGATTATCCCCAAGGTTTCCAGCCACAACATTCCCAACACCACATCAGAACCTCCAAGATCTAGGGGTAGGAAATCCTCCCTTAACTCAACTCCCTATAAAGACAGCAGAACTCCTTTACAGATACCTTCTCGTTTAATAGGGTCTCCTGTACCCAAAAGCACCCTATACCCCTCTGTACTATCTACTGGCAGGTCCAATCTCCTCACTAAGGTTCTGGAAATAAAGTTGTGTGTGGCTCCTGGATCGATCATCACGATCACCTCCTCTCCACCAATGATTCCTGTCAACTTCATTGTCTTTGGTGATGTGAGTCCAACCACAGAATTCATAGATAGTTCTGCAACCTCCTGTGTAACTATGTTGTCTTCAGTTCTTGCTTTTGTGTGAATTTCCTCATCTATACATGCCTCCTCCTCTTCCTGGACCACCATTACATGAAGCTCCCTGAACCTACATCTATGTCCAGGAGAAAATTTCTCATCACATCTGTAACATAGCCCTTTCTCTCTTTCCACTTGTAACTCCGCATCAGTCAATCGTTTAAATGGAGGAAATGAGGCCTGGTTGGGTTGTCTGGATACAGAAACAGCTGCTGGAGGTAACACTGAACCTTGAGACTTTAATGAGGAACTCGAATTCACATATGTTCCTCTTCCGGATGTATATGGGACTGTTATGAGTTGGTTATTGCTTAGGGAAAAGTGAAGTTAGTTAGAGAAAATATAGGGAAGAGAAGGGGGAGGGAAATCAATCAGGAATTGTGTGTAGCATATCTCTTGGGAGAGCTGGCAGACCTCTCGAAGAGTCTGCCACCTTCACTTGTATCAGGAATCCATTCTAATGAATTGAAGAATTTCCAGAAATTCCTATCTTAATATAGCTTCATACTCTGATTCAGTGTTCTAAGTTGTGTGTGAGTTGTGTGCGGTTTGAGAAGGAACAGAGATTATAACAAGTTGTTATCACTATTATTACTTTTTTTTTTTGGGTCTAATTCTCCTCTACTACCATTCTTACTGGAAGATTTTCTTTATATATAGGAAGCGGCTTGGGTGCTATCTAATATTGCTGCTGGTTCCATAGAACACAAGCAGTTGATATATTCTAGTGAGGGTCTAGTATTGTTACTTCATCTTCTTTCAACATCACCATTTGATATAAGAAAGAAAGTAGCATATAAGATTCACTGGGCAACCTTTGTGTTGGCCTAACAGAAGGAGATGGAAAGCCAAAATTGATTTAATAACACTTGGTTTTCCTTGTTGGAAGAGGCTGCCTTCCTGGTTTCATCGATTCGGTTAGATCTGCTGATATCGAGGCTGCCATACTAGGCCTTCAATTCATAGAGCTCGTAAGCAAATATAGAAATTTTTTAATTCTTAAATTCAAGTTATTATGTTTCTACTGATTTATGATTTGTTTATTTTTCATTACTACATAGTTTAGACGTTCTAAATTGCATACTGCCGAGAAAAGTTCAGGGTTGTTTGTTTTCAAAATTCAGTAAGATTATGTGGCGATTTTGTTTTTTTAATTAATTCTGAAAATCATGTGATCGATATTGATTTATAATGCATTGGTAAATACGCATTTTTAGAAGTTGAAAGCACACAAGGCCATGGTTTTCTTTTTAAATTTTTTCATACTCATGTGCATCATTTTGTGAGTTAATGAATTTGGATAGTACCAATGGGCATTTACTGAAGAATAAGTCCTTTTCCTTGTTGCATTATATTAGTCAGTCAAGGCATAGTTTTGGTTTTGATGATGAATTAAAAAATAGAATCTTATTCTGCTAAGGCAGTAAACAACTGAAGAAGGTTTGATCATGATAGTAGATATTCTTTATATAAATGTTGCAATGGAAGTCTGTTACTTAAAAGAAGGCGAGTAGTGAACTCATATATATTATTATAGTAGAAAACAAAGAAATCTCTTAGTTTGGTCCAAATCTCTTAGTTAATTAATTTGCAAAACTTGCCTAAAATCATTATTTAATGTGACTTTGTTTTTTTAAGTCCATTAATTTGTTGGCTGGTTAATTTATAAACTTAGGTGCTGCGAAGTTTGGGTAATCTTGTGGCTGGTGATTCAAACACAATTTATGATATTCTTGTTCCTGGATGTGAAATCACAGGCTAGTTAACTGCTTTATGCTTGCAAATTTGAGAAATTTTTACTGCATATTACATGTGAAACTCTAACGTAGATAACATTTCCAGAGAAAGTTATAGAGGTTCTTGTAAAATGCTTGAAGAGTGAGCACAGGGTTTTGAAGAAGGTGAGTTGTTATCACTATTATTACTTTTTTCACTACAAGAAAACTGAGTTTATGTGTCACTCTTTTTGTGTCGATTTTTAAGGAAGTGACATATATACTTCAGTCAAACCTAAATAAAATTATATGTGTCACTCTTTTAAGAATTTATACATAAGTTTGTGTCATAATTTTAATGACTAACATATATAACAATTAAATAATAAAACAAATGAAAGGAAAGGTCTACAATACTTAGCCGGCCCTAATATTTTCCTCTCTAACTATCCATCTCCATTGCAGCCCTTGCGACTATCCATCTCCATTGCAGCCCTTGCGACTATCCATCTCCATTGCAGCCCTTGTGGAGTCCATCTAGTGTTTCAGTCGCTTTCTCTTTTTGTCCCTCAGTACGTCACTTCCTTACTCGCCGAGTCCCTTCCTCACTCACTCGGTCCCTCTTTCACTCATGCACGTCTCAAATTTCTCGCGTATCATAGTTTCTGAGTGATTTATTTCAGATTTCAGTGGGAAGAAGCTAGTGCTATTCAATCCATCCGCTTGCCAGCTTAGGGAAAGAAGTAAGTAGGAAACCCGACCCCTTTTCTTTTATTGTTGACTTTTTTTCTGGCTTTATTATTCTGTGTGTCTTCTATGTATGGAACTTGCACACTGAAGCACTATATATTTTTTATTTCTCACACTTCCGGTCTCCCTGCTTTTTCTTTTAAAGTTCAATTAAAGTTAAGGATATGGCAATCTGCTGGAATTAACCTCTGTTATTCTATGCTTCACCACTTTTTCTGTTGTTGCAATTTCAGAGTTTTAGCCAATACACACCCAGAAGCAGAAAAGAAACCAAAATAGTCTCCATCTCAACTCATGAGTCTCGAGGTTTTCAACTTTGAATGCCTTGTACGTTTTTTCCTTCAAAACCCCCATCACACAATCTTTGCTTTCTACAACTCTCACTGTTAGTTTCTCTCTCTTTCAAGTATACTTCAAACATCCTTTTTTTTTCTTTTTCCTTTTACTTGGAAAAAAAATCAACTTTTACTTCTCAGAGTAGAGAAAAATTAAGGCTTTGAGCTTGTTTGATGATCATTTTTAGCTATCATTTGGTTCTTCACATATTCATAGTTTTCCCATTTTGTTTCCTAGAATATGTGGTGGATTTCTATTGTTTGCTATGGAGTTATTTGCTTTTTTTTTTTTTAATGTACAGGGAAGTAAACGTGAAGCACTTGAGATTTATCTCATATCCAAATCGACCTCCTTGCATATTTCAATAGCTCACGAGCCATCTGAATTTGGAAACTTGCTGATTTATTTTAATGGTCTCCATTATAAATATATCATATGCTTGATAAAATGCTCATAAGGAGTTCTCTATTTTGTGAAATGTAGAGTAGACGCATATTAGCCAATGAATAAAATTAAATTTTCTTTTTTGATTTAAAAGAAATAGGAAAGTTTACTTCTTGAATTTCAGTAGGAGAAGAGAGGAGCAAAGGTATTTGGTTTTTTAGCTAGCTAAAGCTATTATAAAAATGATCATTTATCCAAAGCAGTAAAACACGAGTTCACGATTTTAGTATATCTCCCTCAAATCTGTTTCTTGGATTCAAAGCTATTATAAGTGTTGTTGTTCTTGTTTCTTGAACTCTGATAATGTTAATGATAATTATTTTGGTCCTTGTTCATCTTATTCGTCTGAATTCAAAGTATGAAAGGTGGGAATTGCAGCTTAAAGGTGCTGGGAAGACCCCATATAGCCAGTTTGCAGATGGCCTTACTGTGTTGCATAGTAGCATCAGGGAATTCCTTTGTAGTGAAGAAATGCACTTTTTAGGAATCCCGACAACTCATGCACTCTATCTTGTGACAACTGGAAAATTTGTCACTCGAGACATTTAGTTGGTCGTCTGTTTTACGTCAAGTGTTGAACAAATAGATGATTTCTCTCCTACTGACTGAATTGTTTTGCTACTTTGCTGAAGCAGAAACAGAATCGGCTTCAAAGCCACTTGTTCTTTGGTTGACTGAAGGTAAATTTCAGTCAATGATTTTAATTAAAAAAATGAAAACTTTATCTGGGTTGTGTTGGTTTGATTAGATGAATCAAATAATATTTTTTCTTTTTTGGGCGTAAGGCCTGGTTGTTCATCCGTTGGGGTTGGAGCTTTCTGCGAGCATGGTCTTTTTAAGCCAAGTGGAGACATATTGGTCAAAAATAATTATAGCTGGAACTGAGGTAGAATATCAAAAGTTTCATGCTTCCTGTTCCTGTTTTGTGTGTGCTAAACATTTAAGTTAATATGTATTAAGATTCTCTCTTTAATTTTAAGTAGATAAGGTTTGAGCATAGTTTAGTCTACTTATATAAAGTTCCTGTTCCTGTTCCTGTTTGGCCAGGCATGATTCAACAGATGCAACATGTATGTCCTGAATGCAGAGGCTCAGGTACTTAACTTCAACATCTATTTCGCTATTTGTCATATGTTCTTTTGGCTTAATAATGTGTTATACTGAAACTTTACCTTGTTCTCTATTTGATGCAGGTGAGGTTATCAGTGAAAGAGATAAATGCCCACATTGCAAAGGAAACAAGGTTACTCAGGAAAAGAAGGTTATGGAGATGCATGTTGACAAAGGGATGACACATGGACAAAAAATTATGTTTGAAGGTCAAGCTGATGAGGCTGTAAGTTAAACATTAAAATCTATCATTAAGTTAAAAAGTTAAAATTGTATCTTCATCTTTCAAGAAGGGAAAAATCTTCACAATAGATATTGGGCTTATTTAAATTCACAAGATCTATTTTGGATTAATTTAAATATGATATATTAGGAATCATGTATGTTATAACTCAACTAAATTAGTAGATTGTATCTTTTATATGGAAGAAGAAATGAAACACTATCTTGGCCTTTAGATTAGTTAAAATATAGAAATCTGTTGTGCATCATGGAATACAGTATTTAGGTATTATTCTTTTGGTGGCTAGGTCTTTCTAAAGATCTTGCAGGTAGTTTTCTTGTTTCAACTCTCAAGTGATCAGTAGCATTTTAAGATGTTGACTGTATTTATTAGATTTCAAAGTTCTAGTAGAGCAATGACTTATGCTAAAATACATTCCTTGTTTTTTGTTTTATTTTTTACAGCCTGATACCATTACAGGAGACATAGTCTTTGTATTGCAATTGAAAGAGCATCCCAAATTCAAGAGGAAGTTTGATGATCTCTATATTGAACATACTCTTAGTTTAACTGAGGCGCTCTGTGGGTTTCAGTTTGCCCTAACCCATCTTGATGGCAGGCGGCTACTTATCAAATCAGATCCTGGCGAGATCGTTAAGCCTGGTATTATTTGACACGTTGATGATTTTTGTTTCTAATTTTCAAGAGTTCTTGTTCCCTTCATGTTAATTATTTATCATTAATTCAGGTCAATACAAAGTAATTAACGACGAGGGAATGCCATATCATCATAGGCCTTTTATGAAGGGAAAGCTTTACATCCATTTCAATGTGGAATTTCCAGAGTCTGGGATTCTTTCTCCTGATCAGTGCCGAAATTTGGAGACTATACTACCCCCGAGAGCAGGCAAGCACTTGTCAGACATGGAGCTTGATAATTGTGAAGAGACAACCTTGCATGATGTTAACATTGACGAGGAGATGAGGTGGAAACAACATCAACAACAGTAGGAGGCATATGATGAAGACGACAAGCCATCAATTCCACGGGTTTAGTGTGCCCAGCAATGAGGTCCTGGTCACTGAGTTTGTAGAGGTTGTCATTTTGTCTGCACTCTATTGAGATGCCTTGGGGGCATCTATCTAGTTAAATTTTGTTTTTACCTCTGCATCTTAATACTTGTTTGTTAATATTAGCAGGTCTGTTGACAAGCATTTTATGGTAGGATATAGCTGCTATTTTTCTTGATTATATCTAATATATAGGGACACAGTTTGATGCTATTATAATATTATATTTTACATCGGATGGTTCATCAATAGTTAGAAATAGCTGCTTGCTGTTTGAGACACGCACACCTATTGATATATATTAAAATTTGCTCTTATAAATTACTAGTAATGTTTCACTGTAATAGATTTTGAATGCTTCCGTGCTAACTAGAAATTCTACACCACATAAGATGCAACTTTTGGTATTCGGGTGTCTCTTAGATTATGCTTGCTGGTGAGCAGTCAGTTGGCAAAGATACGTCTCAACAATTTTGGCACCAAGTTTGCTAGAATTTTTACTACTTTGCTGAAGTAGAAACAGAATCTGCTTCAAAGCCACTTGTTCTTTGGTTAAATGGAGGTAAATTTCAGTCAATGATTTTAATTCAAAAAATGAAAACTTTATCTGGGTTGTGTTGGTTTGACTGGATGAATCAAATAATGTTTTTTCTTTTTTGGGTGTAGGGACTGGTTGTTCATCCGTTGGGGCTGAAGCTTTTTGCGAGCATGGTCCTTTTAAGCCAAGTGGAGACATATTGGTCAAAAATGATTATAGCTGGAACAGAGGTAGAATATCAAAAGTTTCATGCTTTCTGTTCCTGTTTTGTGTGTGCTAAACATTTAAGTTAATATGTATTAAGATTCTCTCTTTAATTTTAAGTAGATAAGGTTTGAGCATAGTTTAGTCTACTTATATATATATATATATATATATATATATATATATATATGTTCATTTTTTGGTGGTACATAGTTGAGAAAATTCTCTGTAATTTTGGTTTGTTTGATTGTTTGGCCAACATTAGGGGAAAAAAGGCAAAACGGAAGGCCAGGGAGAAACAACTTGAAGAGGCAAGGAGACTTGCTTCTTTGCAGAAAAGGAGAGAACTTAAAGCTGCTGGGATTGACACTCAACAAAGGAAGAGAAAAAGGAAGGGTATTGACTATAATGCTGAAATTCCATTTGAGAAAAAGCCTCCTCCAGGCTTTTTTAATGTTACTGATGAAGATAGGCTTGTGGAATTAGCCTAGTTCTAACGACCATTGAAGAACTTAAAGGGAAGAGGAGGGTTGATATAGAAGCTCAGCTAAGGAGATAAGATATTGCAAAAAATAGAATCGCACAGAGACAGGATGCTCTTGACAGTGGGGCTACTGGAGTGCTAGCCAAGAATTGAAAAGACCATCTGTCAAAATACTTTTCCCTACTATTGAAAGAGTGAAGAATGCATGTGGTGGAGTCTTGCCCTCAAAGCAAATTCTTTGCTTCTCAGAGGTACGATGGCCACTTATCAGCAGATAATAATTTTACCTCTCAATATTTATTTTTATAATTTTGCAAACTGAAATTTCAAAAAACTGCCCCCATCTGTGTTCTTCCTCTCTCGCTTGTTTTTTTTCTTTAATCTATGATGAGGATAGAACTAATAGTTCCTTTGTAATATCTAAGATATGATATGGTATGCCTAAGTTGTTGAGGTAGTGAAAAGTGATATTAATTGCTGATGTGAATGGATATCTTGAATAATATTGTAGAGCAGTTGTTGCGTATAGATAATTTACATGTGTAGCTTGACTATAATCAACGTTGTGGGGAGAATAAATTATCGTAATGTTATTTTATTTACTCTTTTTTTTGGGCGATTTTAGTATAATTTTGAGGGAAGATACGACCTGGTACGCTTCATTAAGACAGTGCAGAAGGCAGGGCTCTATGCTTATCTCCGTATTGGACCTTATGTTTGTGCAGAGTGGAATTTCGGGTACGTGTAATTGCAGCATAAGTATTTATATTTAGATCCGTGTATCTTATTTTTGTGTAAGCGATTCAATGATTAGTTTGGTAACTTTGTTGATTTTTTTTTTGGGTAGTTTAGAGTTAGTTTTTTATCTGACTTGCTTACTCTGCTTCTTTGATACAGAGGATTTCCTGTTTGGTTGAAGTATGTTCCTGGCATCAGCTTTAGAACTGATAATGGGCCTTTCAAGGTTATTCCCCTTTCTTTGCAGTGTGAAATTATTTGTAGAAGAAAAAAAAATTGAGTTGAAAGAATAAATAGTCGAGAAGTCAGAAAAGCTACTTGTTGTTAATCTTTTACATGGTGTTCTTTTCTTGTTTGAAGATGGCAATGCAAGGGTTCACGCAGAAAATTGTCCAGATGATGAAGAATGAAAAGTTATTTGCGTCACAGGGTGGTCCCATTATCCTCTCTCAGGTATGGATTTTTGGCATAAGGCCTCTTAAATTCTGATTCTTATTCGTTGCATATAGTATACATTAGCATTGTGCCATAGTCCAGAAAAGACGTGTGTTACTTACAAGTAGAAGATTCAAAGCATGTATCAGGCACTTAGCTGTTGAGGCCTCTAGTTGGTACCAAGTTAGGATTTAGCTATTTTAGAGAAGACAGAGAGTAGAGCTGAATTGTGTTTGTCATTCATACTATTACAAAATGAAATGGGACAGACCAAAGAATCTAGAAATGATAGTGTGGCTTCTAAAACTTTCTAAAAATTAGGATCAAGCTCCATATGTACATCCATTGTCATGCTAGGTCATTATGTTTGACTTATTTTTGCTGAATCAGCCATTTTTTCTTCAGAGTCAGCTGTCAGATCATTTGCTGCATCGCTGAGTAGCTTACAGCTTTACTTTCTTCATTGAGTTAAATCCTCAACAGTTTGGACTTGAATCGACTGAGTAACTGCCAGTGTATTTATTTACTTTTTCTGCTCAATTTGGTTTGTTTAGATTGAGAATGAGTATGGACTAGAGAGCAAGGCACTTGGAGCTACTAGTCATGCATACATAAATTGGGTTGCAAAGCTGCTGGTCATGCTTTTCTCCAGGTAGGATCAAATTTTGGATGGTTCTGTTGGATGGTTCTGCAATTTCAAAGCTCTTATCTTTATGCTCCACTATTGGATGGTTCTGCAACTTCTACTGTTCTTTCTGAAGATATTCTTGTTTAGAGCCTAGATGATACCGTGGAGGAGGAAGAAATGCACACTGGGACTTTAGAGCTAGATTTAGAGGGAAAAGGTCAGGTTGGTATTGTCTTAGTGCATGGGTTTAGTGGAGGAGTATTTTCATGGAGGCATGTGATGGGGGTGCTGGCTCGGCAGATTGGATGCCCAGTTGCTACTTTCGATCGTACTGGTTGGGGATTGACTTCTAGGCCTCGTCGAAAAGATTGGGAAGAAAAGAATTGCCTAATCCTTACAAGCTCGAAAGTCAGGTAATTTTTGTTTTTGGATTTGAATGTTGTTTGTTTGTTTTGTGCATTGCTGTAGTGTTTATGATGGAATCTGATGTTAGATGGATAAATTGAGAGATCCTATTAGAACTGTGTTTTGAAATTACAAATAAACCATAATAGGAAAGGGAAGAAGTGAAATGAAAATGAAAATGAAAATGTTGATAGTATAGCACTCTGCTTTAGCATGGTTCTCCTTTGAGAGATCTGTTTTGTTTTACAGTGTTCATTTTGATATTGATGGATAGATGTGTAGCTTGGTGTAGTATAAGGATTTGTTGGTCTTTCTCTTTTATGCTATATTGATCTTATGAGGCAAGCATTGTTGCTTTCTACGTGGTTTCTCATACCTTTTATATTGTGCTAATCTTTATTGTTCAGATATTATATGTAATTGAAATTTGAATCTCATATTTTTGATATTTCAGGTTGAGCTGCTTTTATCTTTCTATTCTGAGATAGGATTTCTTCAGTGGCGCCTGTTGGTCATGACGATGGGGGTTTGCTTTCTTTGAAAGCTGCTGAAAGAGTCCAATTAATGAATTCTTTCAGTGTAAGTATTTTTGGTTTCTTATGCTTCTTACACACTGTCATATGCTTGAATGAAGTAATGTGCCCTATCTTTCTTGATTAATTTAAATATGTGCAAACATCTATGTAAAAGTTACTGTCATAAAAATGACTTGCTGTTTATTTTCTAGAATCATGCCTGTGAGTGATTATTGACCAGATTTACTTTTAGGTTTTTTTTTTTAATTATTGTTTCAAAAACAAGGACTATATAGAACTTGTATATCGAGCATAGATTGTTGGCTTTACTATACATGTATATTTTAATGTTAAATATGCTTTAATTTTCCATTAACAAAGTTAAAGGCTCCACCCTTGACTGACTGATATTTTATCATGTTGTAATAAAAAATATTATAATTAAACCTTAGTGCAATTTTAATTTTCTCTGCAGTTCCTCCCAGTTGAAGCCCACTGCAACTGGATTAGAGGTCCTTGGCATCAAATCACCAACTGAAGGATGAAATGATACCAAAAGATAAGAGTTTCTCGCAAGTTGACAGGTTTTTAGCAGTGAATAAATTTCTGAAAATGTGAACATGAGTTGTGGAGGTTAATTGGAGTTAAAGAAGCACCAGTCATTTTAACATACTGCACAAATTTTTTGTCATGTTGTGGACATTTTCCTTGTATTGTATGCTTTTAGTTGTAAAATCATGGTTTTCTGCTTACAAAATTAATTGTAAAATCATGCTCATTGGTCCATGACTGTAGCTGTGAAGTGGTAGCTGATGCTGCTATTCTGTTTGTAATATATGTGAGAGCCTGGGTTTCTTTGAAGTACTAATGATAACCACCTGTGGCGGGCTGTTGCTGCCCTTCTTCATGGGTTCAGGGTGGTAATTGGTACTAGCAAATTTTGAGTTCTGTTTGGTTTACTTTTTCAGTTTTCATGCTTGACTTGTTCGCTGCTGTGTCATTTATGTATGCTGATGCTGTAGCATTTTAATCTTATTTAGGCCATCTCTCCTATATTCATTTCAATTATTGAGTTGATGATTTGCTGATCGAGAGTTGGCTTTTAATTGTTTTGAGTTATTTGTTTTTCAATCTTCTACCTTGTTGATGTAGAGCTCTTGTTTTTGGTTTTGGTGATTGTTATGCCTGTGAAAGGGCGTTGCATTACTGTTCTCTTTTTGTCGCAAAAATATGCATTTGTCATTATACATTCGAGATTAGAAGATCTGCCATTGAATCAAACTATGCATTGAATCTTTTCTATAGTTGTTGGCTTGGTTTCTGTTGTTTCACCATTACCATTATTCTTTGGATTTAGCTTGCAACCTGCCTGACTTGACTAAGTATAGTTGAATATGTTTTGTGTTATGCTAATGTTGCTTGGTCCTCCCTCTCATTTGCTATCTTTCACCTATTTTTTGTCTGTCTCTATGGAATGTGTTTTTGTCTGTTGAGTTTTATATACTTTTTTAAAATAAAAAAATATATAATACGTGTCAGGATAAGACCATCCTGACACGTATTATATATTTTTTAAAGTCCTGTGTCGGTCAAAAACCGACACATAAAGGTTCCGGAAGAGGGGAATATGTGTCACATAGGGAGATTTTAATTAAAATACGTGTCGGCTAAAAACTGACACATAAGAAACGCATTGTGTGTCACTTAGTGAACAAAATACGTGTCGGCTAACGAATGACACGTATAAAATTTTTAGAAATATTAGTATCGGTCAATAACCGACACATAATTTATAGAATATGTGTCACTTATTGAAGTCATATGTGTCATTCGTTGCATGACACATATGACTCAGAAGTCATACGTGTCAGTCATATTTTGACACGCCTGTGTCATTTGATGACCGACACAAAATATGTGTCGGTTAGGGACTGACACTGGTATGTCATTTTTTGACCGACACAAAATATGTGTCGCGTAATTACTGACACATATTTGCTAAAATTCGTTAATAAGTGACACATATTTGTGAATACATGTCGGTTTTTGAACGACATGTATCTTGTGTCGGTTTGATCAAATGACACATATTGAATACGTGTCAGGGCCATACGTGTCGCGCAAAAACCAACATGTATTCTGATATGTGTCAGTTTTCGGCCGACACAAAAACGCTTTTTTGTTGTAGTTTTTTTGGGTCTAATTCTCCTCTACTACCATTCTTACTAGAAGATTTGCTTTATATACAGGAAGCGGCTTGGGTGCTATCTAATATTGCTACTGGTTCCATAGAACACAAGCAGTTGATATATTCTAGTAAGGCTCTGGTATTGTTACTTCATCTTCTTTCAACATCACCATTTGATATAAGAAAGGAAGTAGCATAGAAGATTCACTGGGCAACCTTTGTGTTGGCCTAACAGAAGAAGATGGAAAGCCAAAATTGATTTAAGAACACTTGGTTTTCCTTGTTGGAAGAGGCTACCTTCTTGGTTTCATCGATTTGGTTAGGTCTGCTGATATCGAGGCTGCCAGACTAGGCCTTCAATTCATAGAGCTTGTAAGCAAATATAGAAATTTTTAATTCTTAAATTCAAGTTATTATGTTTCTACTGATTTATGATTTGTTTATTTTTCATTACTACATAGTTTAGACGTTCTAAATTGCATACTACCGAGAAAAGTTCAGGGTTGTTTGTTTTCAAAATTCAGAAAGATTATGTGGTGATTTTGTTTTTTTTTAATTAATTCTGAAAATCATGTGGTCGATATTGATTTATAATGCATTGGTAAATATGCATTTTTAGAAGTTGAAAGCACACAAGGCCATGGTTTTCTTTTTAAATTTTTTCATACTCATGTGCATCATTTTGTGAGTTAATGAATTTGGATAGTGCCAATGGGCATTTACTGAAGAATAAGTCCTTTTCCTTGTTGCATTATGTTAGTCAGTCAAGGCATAGTTTTGGTTTTGATGATGAATGAAAAAACAGAATCTTATTCTGCTAAGGCAGTAAACAACTGAAGAAGGTTTGATCATGATAGTAGATATTCTTTATATGAAAGTTGCAATGGAAGTCTGTTACTTAAAAGAAGGCGAGTAGTGAACTCATATATATTATTATAGTAGAAAACAAAGAAATCTCTTAGTTTGGTCCAAATGCAAGCCAACACTCTCCACCAACCCCAACTGACATAATGGCACAACACACTCAAGAAGAGATGACTTGTTGGGACACTATTTTTTTTCTCTTTAAACTTCCAAGTCGTACCAGTTACCTCTTGGATACTCTACTACCTTTCTCGGGATGTGACTTTGTCAAACTATATTCTCTTCTATTCTTTTTAAAAGGAATAGCCCGGATGGGGATCCTGAGAAAAGTTTTGCTTTTTCAGTGCTTTTGAGCACTCGGCAGAGATGTAGGCCTTCCCACCTGTTTTGTTAGGAAATTATTACACCATTAGACATCTTTGCTTGAACTTAAAGTTAGTAGGATATTTGCTTCAACACTGAACAGATTTTTCATATATACAAAAAAGAAAAAGAAAAAAAGAAAAAGAAAAAGAAGAAGGAATGCTAGTGTTTTATGACATGATTGTAGTAGTACTAGTGAATCTCTGTTAAGCATATTTTTGCAGCATCAAAAACAAAATCCAAAAGTGGGATGATTTGTAATACATAGTGCCCAGCCCTAAATCAATAAAAGCATCTTCTTGTAATAAGATTGTCAATCACCATCTATATTGTTTCAATTACTGTGAGAACATACTTTTGCTGTCATTGCTGTGGAGTCCGTCTTTTTCTTAAAAGATCCAAAACCAAAATAAATCTGGATTGTCTCTGCCCCCCATTTCTAATGTGATTTAAGTCCTCGACCAGACCCACCAACAAATAATGGTACAGACAAGAGGAAAGTAAGAGATCTTTTAGTGGATAAATAAGAGGATGGAACTGTGTTTGTCCTAATTGGGTTACACACTCACCCTCTCTCTCTCTCTCTCTCTAACTATAGTTGTGCATAGATCCATCGTTGTTGGGTCTGTCAATATCATGGGATTTGCTCCTGTTGAGAAACTTCATTTGCCCCACCTTCCTTTTTTGCATGTTATTGTGACAACTCCACATCATGTTAGTTGCCTGTAGTGATGGTCCTTGTTGTCCCCTCTCTTTTCCAATTCTCCACCCATTTTTCTTTGTCTTCTTCTGATCATACCATTTCAAAGTAGGGCCTTGCTAAGTGCTTTTACTCTTTAGCTTGGTTGCAACAGTGTTCATCTTTTCCTCTGTTTTCTTAGCTTCTTATTTTATTTCAGGTTACAACTCTCAATCTACTCTTAATCTTGTAGACAGCATAAGTGTTAAGGGCAGGTAATATTCAACTCTCAAAGAATCATGCATGCTTTAAACGAAATGAGTGATGATTATGTAAATGTTAGACTGCATGGCAAAGACTTCTAATCCTGAAGATATGAAAATGCTTTAACACACTATAGAACTTACACAATTGAATTGTAGTTATTACGGCTGTAACACTAACTGTCAATGGCAGAATTTGTTCATCACAATAGGATTTCACTTCAAGATCAGCCATTACAATTCTTGTTTCAAATTTCTTTTTCTATAGTCCATTTTCAGTGTCTATATATTAATTCTAAATTGATTAAATTTCATTCTATAGGTAATTACAGCTTGCAATTGGTTGACATTGGGCATCAATTTGAGGTACATTGATTTTTTTGAAGAAATGCCTAATTATTTAGATGATTAATTGTTTCCTATACAGCACTTGATAGAAATAATACAATTCTTGTTTTAAATTTCTTTTTCTATAGTCCATTTTCAGTGTCTATATATTAATTCTAAATTGATTAAATTTCATTCTATAGGTAATTACAGCTTGCAATTGGTTGACATTGGGCATCAATTTGAGGTACATTGAATTTTTTGAAGAAATGCCTAATTATTTAGATGATTAATTGTTTTCTATACAGCACTTGATAGAAATAATTTAACTTCAAACTGATTATAGGTGATACTTTTGCAAAAATAATATCTTTTAATAATTGAATTGCTGAGGAAGAATTTGTGGTGAATGATTTCATGGATTATATGCATGCTTTATTGTGATGCTTGTCTACTATTTGTCGCTTGCTTGTTTCATAATAATTAATATCACATTTTTTTCATAGTTTAAAGCTAAATCCTCTTATTAGATATTAACTTTTAGTACCTTTTATAGAAATTAGACCACGTAAATATTGCACGTTTCCAAAAAATGGGGAAAAACATTCAGGTTATTCTTCGAAAGTATATCGGCTGAAAACCTCGACATATATTCTAGTGGTGAACCTGAATAGGCACTATACTGGTCTGTACTAAGGTGTAAACAACGTCACGTACTTTGAAGATAATAAATAACCTATTCAAATATTTTAAAGCTAAATCCTCCGATTAAATATTAACTTGAACGTTGTATAAGATTACTAAAGTGAATCTTATATGAACAGGTTTTTTCTTTATTTCACTTGATGGATAAATCTTGGATTTGGAAAGATAGATTGTCTAAGGAGTATTCGGATGGGGTGAATAACTTCTTACAGTTTGCAACTACACACTATAACAACTCAAACCTTATGAAATGCCCTTGCAAATCCTGTCAATGTTTTGCCTTCCACACCCAAGAGGAAATTAGAGCCCATTTATTTAGGAAAGGGTTTGACACTAAGTACGATACTTGGATTTGGCACGGGGAGCCAACTTCGGTTAATCCACCCAAAACCATAAACTCATCATTTGCTGAATGTTCTGAAGACAATCATCCATATGCTACATTTGATATGGTCAATGATGCATTCAAATATAATGAGGATGACCTTAAATGTTTTGATAAGTTACTTGAAGATGCTGAGAAGCCCTTGTACCCAGGATGCACATCACACACAAAACTTTCTGCCTTAATGAAACTATACAACATTAAAGGAAAATATGGTTGGTCTGACAAAAGTTTCTCCGAGTTACTTGACCTCCTATCCGATATGTTACCACCCAATAATGAGATGCCTACATCCATGTACGAAGCTAAGAAAACCATGGTTTCTTTAGGTTTGTCTTACGAAAAAATACATGCATGCCCTAATGATTGCATTTTATATAGAAAAGAGTATGCATCCGAATCAAGTTGTCCTACATGTGGCTTGTCGAGATGGAAAGTAACACGTAAAACATCTAAACCTAAGAAAGGCATTCCAGCAAAAGTTGTGTGGTACTTTCCTCCCATTCCAAGATTTAGGAGGTTATTTCAATCTTCTGAAATTGCCCAAAAGCTTACATGGCATGCTAAGGGTAGAGTTAATGATGGTAAACTTAGACACCCAGCAGACACCCCTGCTTGGAAACTTGTTGACCGTATGTGGCCTGATTTTAGTGCTGAACATAGAAATCTCCGATTAGCTATATCAACTGATAGGTTTAATCCACATAGTAGCCTAAGTAGTGCTTATAGTTGTTGGCCTGTGGTAATGGTTACGTATAATCTTCCTCCATGGTTATGCATACAAAAGCGATTCATGATGTTATCTCTCTTGATATCGGGTCTGCGTCAACCAGGAAATGACATTGATGTTTATTTGGCACCTTTAATTAATGACTTGAACATGCTTTGGGAAGAAGGTGTTCAAGTGTATGATGCCTATAAGCAAGAAATGTTTAACCTTTGAGCAGTATTGTTGTGGACAATTAATGACTTTCCTGCTTATGGCAATCTCTCTGGTTACTCTGTGAAAGGTTATTATGCTTGTCCAATATGTGAGGAAGGAAAATCATCATATAGATTGAAACATGGGAAGAAAAATGTGTACATGGGTCATAGGCGATTTCTCCCAAAAAACCATCCTTTCAGAAAATTGAAAAAGGCTTTCAATGGGCATCAGGAATTTGATGTTGCCCCAAGACCACTAACGGGAGAGCAAATACTACAAAAACAAGATAGGGTAGAACACACTTGGGGGAAGAATAAGGATAAAAAAAGAAAAAAGGTTGAACTCAATGAAAATGTATGTTGGAAGAAAAAATCCCTTTTCTTTACTCTCCCGTATTGGAAACATTTATATGTCCGTCACAATCTAGATGTCATGCACATTGAAAAGAATGTATGTGAGAGCATTTATGGCACATTGTTAAACATTCCTGGGAAGACAAAAGATAGTCTAAACACTAGAATGGATTTGTGCACATGGGTTTACGAAAGGAGTTACAACCGAAGGTTGTAAACAACCGAGCGTACTTGCCTCCTGCTTGCTACTCCTTAAGTAAGAAAGAGAAGCAAATTTTTTGTCAAACTTTGTATGACCTTCGAGTCCCATTCGGATATTGTTCAAACTTTAAGAATCTTATGTCATTGGATAATCTAAAGCTCGTTGGTTTGAAGTCCCATGATTGTCACGCCCTTATGCAACAACTTTTGCCCTTGGCCATTAGATCAATTTTGCCTAAGCATGTTCGATGTGCTATTACACGGTTTTGTATGTTCTTTAATGATATTTGTACCAAAGTTGTTGATGTGCCTAAATTAAACCAAATAGAAAGTGATCTAGTGGTTACGTTGTGCTTGCTTGAGAAATACTTCCCACCTTCTTTTTTTGACATAATGGTCCATCTAACGGTCCATTTGGTTAGAGAAGTTAGGTTGTGTAGTCCAGTTTATTTAAGATGGATGTACCCTTTTGAACGCTTCATGAAAATTCTAAAAGGGTTTGTCCGAAATAGAAATCGTCCTGAAGGTTGTATTGCAGAGTGTTACATTGCAACAGAAGCGATTGAATTTAGTGGGAAGTATTTAAATGATATTAATGTAGATGAAGTTGATAGTCCCTGGTTGGGGGTAGAGTGATCTCCATCACTGCTGAAGATTGGGAGCAAGCTCATCTATATGTGTTGGAAAACACAGAGGAAGTGCAACCTTACATTGAGTTAGTCTCTCCCTCTCTCTCTCTCTCTCTCTTCCTTTGTTCCATCGTTGTGCTTTTTGTGAGGTTCAATTTATCACTAATTATATTTTATCTCTTTTGTTTTTGCAACTTAGCGAGCATATGCAAGTGTTAAAGAATCGTTTCCCAAGGCAAGCAAAAAATGCTAAGTGGTTGCAAACCCAACACAATCGAAGCTTTATCCAATGGTTTAAAGAAAAGGTAAACTGTTTCTTTATTTGCATTGTCTTGTGTATATAACTTCATTAACATATTTGCATTTCATTTAACATAATATGTTATTTCTTACTAGGTTTCGAATTCAATAAATAATGATGAGCCCGTGTCTTCTATGCTGAAATGGTTAGCTCCAGAGCCTTGTTCATATGTCACAAGATATTCAGGCTATATCATCAACAACTGCCACTTCCATACAAGAGATCACAGAGATGATAAAGTCCATCAAAATAGTGGAGTTAGTGTCAAGGCAATAACAATGCAGGTTGCAAGTTCAAAAGACAAAAACCCAATTACGGGAGACTTGCTTTTCTATGGAGTTATAAGAGAGATTTGGGTTCTTGATTATCATATACTAACTGTGCCAATTCAGTGCTTTACTGGAATGATCAGTGTTTAATTTTAATGTCAGTTTCTCAGCAACATAGGAGCAAGCCATTTAATTTTCTCAAAAAAAAAAAAAAAAAAACCAATGAGGCTCTGATTTGTCAGGGGAACATTATTCTTTGAAGTGCAATATATAATCCTTTATTTTTTATTTCCAAAATTTTATTTGTGTAGTTAATCCTGCTACATTTTGGTTACCCTTCTACGCCTGAAGGCAATTGTTATTCATAGCTGTTACAACTTTTTCTTTTGTTTCTACAGTTGAAAATCCGAAATGACTTTGATCCAGTTCTTTCGCCAGAGAGTTCACTGTTTGTTTTAAAGAGTAACAAGCAAGTATGTGAATTTAATTCTGCCCTCGACTTATACATGGTGATTGGCTAATGGCATACTTATACCTTTGTGGTCAACAACAGGTCTCATATCAAGATATTTTAAAAATTCTTGACTCTGCAAAGTTTTGCAGCTCTGTTCAGAATTTCATTGATATATACCTAAGGCTTCCTGGAAGTGCTGCTAATGGGCAATTGGCCGAGAGTAACTGCATTCGTGTGAGAATATATGAAGGCAGATTTGCATTGCTGATACGTGAGGTTAATGTCAAAATTTGTTTAAATTATATTTCCTCTGTTTTATATACTGGTTGCGCTTTTTCTTTTGGAAATTATAGTGAATTCTTGATTCTTTTTTTCTTCTGATCTGTTTAGCCTATAAGAGAAGGGAATTTCATAATTCAACCCAAAGTGGACTTTTATATTAGCATTAGTACTGTTGCTAGCCTTCTTAACCTTGGGTAAGTCAAATATTTATCAATAGTTTAAAATTTTAATGAGCATTAATTTTCAATCCTCTATTATCATGCCATCTTAGACTTCTTGCTATGTGTTTATAATTACTTCCAATGTAACTTTTTCTGCCATTGGAGAAACGCAATGAACAGTCTATGGTCTACCTTATTCTGTCACTGGGGAAAGAAAATGAACAGTCTACCTAAACCTAACATAAAGTATTGGTGATTTATTGTTATTGGAGCCAGGGATCAAGTTGCATTCTCAATATCATTAGTTCCTTTGTGCTAGCATGTGTCAATCTGTTTATTAAGCTAAGCAGGGTATAAAGAGGATGGAATGAGGAATATCTGAAGACTAGCTTTACCAATAGAGAGGGTAAAATAGTAATAACAAGAGGGCATCAGCCGGCATATTACAGCTTTGCTAAAGGATCATATCATGCGGGAGCTTGGGTCTAAAATGGTTCAAAATAAAGGTTTTTGCTTTTTTAGCTTGAGGATGAAGGGGACTGATATGACCTTTCTAGAGATAAGAGTACCATAAGCTTGAGTCTCAGCATGCTTTGAACACCATCTATTTTCTTGCTTCTTTCTGTTACATGCAGCACATGATTAAATGAATTTTCTGTGTACTTTAGATCTCTTTGTTGGTCCTTCAGTTTAATGCTTTAAAGTTGTTAGATCTATTTAAAATGATGGGAACTTGATGTTCTTTTGTCTTGTCAGGTATCAAGCTATAGCTTATATTGAAGCATCAACATTTATCTACCAAGATGGAAAGGTTGCACTACTCTAGATTCCACTTTCTATGATCCTATTTATAGTTGAAAAAGCATACTTTTAGAATCAATTTCATTGTGAATTGAAAGACCTTAAGACAGCTAATCTCTCTTTTTGATAAAACATGTTAGCTACATGGATGAGGACAAGATATTCCAGCCATGAGGCATTCTTCTGTGCCAGTTATGGCATGAAAGCAGATTGTTCAACTTCTCAAATAACATTTATCTTTGACATCAATTAAAAGATAACCTACTTTTAATTGCATTAATTGAACTGCCATACTAGGTTTTTTTGGATCTTTGTTTAATTTTCTTACTTGGAAGCCCTTGATTAGACCCCAGCTTCTTATGTGCTGGATTTGTAGTTAGTTCTTGTGTAAAGCTTGAATTTTGACTTCATTATTAAACTTGCTTTCGGAGGAATTGAGGCATACTCCATTCTTCATTCTTTTTTTTTTCTTTTCTAATTGGAAAACTGTATTTGCATGATGACTGATTAGTTTGTGTAGGTTTTTAGTTCCAAGGATACATTTTTGGTATTAGCTTATTCGACAACTCTCTTTCATAAATTTAGTTCTTTTACATATCAAGCATACATTGTTGGGTGAACAAGTTTCAAATTGGTTAATGAATAATTAGCCCAATTTGATATCAGTATTCCTTAAAATAGGTTTCCTTCTAAAAGGCAAAAGAATGTGGTTCCTCGGTGTCTATAAGACCTTCTAAATCTTTATTTATGAACACTTTAGGTTTTTTCTAATTATTCTTGGACTTCTTTTTGAGCTGTTATTTTCCATTCTTTGGGTATGTAGCTGCTACACTTTATGAACCCTGTTGTTATGGTGTATTATCTTGCAGTTGACACCCTTCGGTTTTTGTTTTGAGTTTTCCAATGCCGCCTCGACTGTATAAAATCATTTTTCTTCTGCAAAGTTTTAGATGATGAAGGAGCAGATTCTGCTCTTTTTCAATATTGAAGTTTCATTTATCTCATCTGTCCATTTACTTAGCAGTTATAAAAGATAACTGATTCCATATCTTTAACACTGTAACATTTTCATGTTTCAGATTTCTTTTGAAGAATGATGGGCTATTTCTCGGGAGTTCTTCAGCCATGAATTGTGTTGGCGTTGTGAGAGTGGCACAGTCACTTGGCCCAGGTCACACAATCGTAACCATTCTCTGTGACAGTGGGATGAGGCATCTGAGTAAGTTCTATGATGCTCAGTACCTGTCCCAGTATGGCTTGAAGCCCACTACAACTGGATTAGAGTTCCTTGGCATCAAGTTGACAGGTTTTTAGCAGTGAATAAATTTCTGGAAATGTGAACATGAGTTGTGGAGGTTAATTGGAGTTAAAGAAGTACCAGTCATTTTAACATTTTGTGCAAAATTTTTGTCATGTTGTGGAGATTTTCCTTGTATTGTATGCTTTTAGTTGTAAAATCATGATTTTCTGCTTACAAAATTAATTGTAAAATCATGCTCATTGGTCCGTGACTATAGCTGTGAAGTGGTAGCTGATGCTGCTATTATGTTTGTAATATATGTGAGAGCGTGGGTTTCTTTCAAGTACTAATGATAACCACCTGTGGCGGGCTGTTGCTGCCCTTCTTCATGGGTTTAGGGTGGTAATTGGTACTAGCAAATTTTGAGTTCTGTTTGGTTTACTTTTTTAGTTTTCATGCTTGACTTGTTCGCTGCTGTGTCATTTATGTGCTGATGCTGTAGCATTTTAATCTTATTTAGGCCATCTCTCCTATATTCATTTCAATGAATTGAGTTGATGATTTGCCGATCGAGAGTTGGCTTTTAATTGTTTTGAGTTATTTGTTTTTCAATCTTCTACCTTGTTGATGTAGAGCTCTTGTTTTTAGTTTTGGTGATTGTTATGCCTGTGAAAGGGCGTTGCATTACTGTTCTCTTTTTGTCGCAAAAATATGCATTTGTCATTATACATTCGAGATATGGCATCTATCCAATCTACAAAAGCAGTGGTTTCTAACCTACCATCAAACTCTAGGACATTGTGTTTGACACCTTTTGCAATGTCAAATGACTCATGCCTAGACTGACTTCTAGTACTTCTATGACTGCCTTTATCATCATTATCATCTTAAAATAAAGGATTATAAGTATATTCTTGCTAATGATGTCTTTTAGATGTAGATCCTATGACTTCTTTACCCTTATCAAATCTATTAGATGACCCAATAAAATAAATTTGATACTGCTACAATGCAAGTAAAGGCAAGAAAAGTAAATATGCAATGGTTTTTTTGGTTAAACTTAAAGAAAATGAAATATGAAGGCTAACTTGTAATTAAATGTAAGAGCATATAGGCTAAACTATAAAATTGAAAGTGTATGAGTTAAAGTGAAATTTAATGAAACTATATAGGCTAATAGTAAACATTGAGAATGTAGGGGTTAAACTGTAAAAGGGGTAAATAACAAATTTAAAAATTAGGACAGCAGTGTACTTATGCAAAGTGAGCGGGTTTCCAAGATATCAGGCTTGATTCAATGGCAAATAACCTGAAAGCCCTTAACTGAAAATATCAACCAAGTTTAAAAAGTGATAAAGAAGTCCCTAACCTCAAGCATTCAAAGCACTATTGGGTGGCGGCTTCCGATGATCGAATGGTGATAGCCAAACGTTCAGGCGATGGGTCAGCAATGGCAAAAGCTTTTCCGATGGGTGGTGTAAGCCGCGATGGTTTGTATGGTGGCTTCCAAACTGAATTTTGAATTTTTAGGGACTTTTTGGCAAGAATTAGTGATCGGCCAAGAAGGGAAAGTTGATGGGGAGGGGTTAATCCATCACTTGGCGATGGAGTGAAACACCATTCGCCGATCGGCGGTGATGAGCAGTGATAGTGATGATTTGTTTTTGGTCGTTTCTAGGGGTTTTCGATAGGATTCTAGTAATGGTGATGAAGGAAAGAATGATGGGAATGGCCCGATCTACGATTTTGTGTATTCAGTGATGGGTGATGCGTCAGTGGTTGGTGATGAATAGTAACTCCAATGATGAATAGTAGTTAACAATGACTATGTTTGGGGTGGATGGAATTTATGATGAATTTTGTGGAACGATGTTAAGCTTTGATACCAAATTGATGAGAAACTCGTAACAAGAATCAAACAAAATCGAAAACAGACTCAACAATCACTCACACTCACACACGATCAAACAACAGTCTGTTTGAATAATTCTTTAATATATCAAATAATCAATGTCTAACAAAATAATAATGAAACCCTATATTTATACTAATCAAGACATATTGAAATTTGACTCAAATTAGGATAAGTCAAAATCCCTCTTTGAGTCAAAATCTCTAAACTGATAATTTTTCAAATTAAATAAAACGCTAATTAAATACACTAAAAGACTATAATAACCTTAACAATGAAATAAACCATGCTACATCAAAAATTTACCTTACTGCCTATAGGAACCTAAACATCCTTATTTGAGTGGATGTCTGTTTTGATATTATGTTAATATTTTGAAGTTTCAAGGTCTGTAAATCAAGTCGGTGGACTGATGCCACACTTAACAAGGGTATTAAAGAATTTCCTTATAATGAAAACAATATTATAACATTTTCAAGCATAATATACTTTTTCACATAGTATTACAAATAAGCATAATAAGTCTATATGAAACTGTAAAATTCTACAATTCAAAACCTTATCTTGACTTCTGGAGTAAATTGAGGCCACACAATTCCATTTGAAGTTCCAAAACTGTGTAGTCCATCAAGTTCTTTTTTGACGCGATGAACTAAAACACAAATCAAAACCTATGGATAGAAGATAGTTAAGTAGATCCACAATAGCAAGAATAATAGATTCCATAATAGGGCAAAATCGTAAGCCTCTCAAGAGAAAACTCCATAGGCAAAGAGGAATGCCATCTCAAATATGATTTATTGACATTTCATAGGTCAAATTTCCAAAATAATAAGGCCAATCTAATTAGTTGCATAGCACTTGGGAAAGATAAAATCCAAAATGTAGATACAATACCTTAGCAAGATTGCCCTAGTGATGTAGGATATGAATATTTCAATTTATGATTATTGAGGTTATTTTTGTTATATGTTTGTTTTAGGGTCTAATTGAATTAGGATTTTAACTCAACTAGGGATTCTGACTTCTCCTAATTTGACTCAAATTTTAATATGTTTCGATTATTATAAATTAAGTATATTAGTTATTTGGATTCTTGGACTTGTTATGAATTGATTATTAGGAAGAAAGAATTGTTTTCCCTAGTTGGTGTTTGGTTTATTGTTGAGAGATTACTGATTGAGTGTTGAGTAGGTGATTGTTTGAGTTTGTTGTTAGTTGTTCTTGGCATTCATTTTGTTTTGTTATGGGTTCCGTATCAAATTGGTATCAGAACCTCATTCATTCTAACTCTGATCTTTGAAATCACTTCTGCAAAGCCACAAATCAATTTCGAACATTCCATATATCCTAAAAAACCTAACACAGTATCCTAGAGTATCCAAAACACAACATCTCTAACTGTTCACCATCGGAGTTACTGTTCGTTACCAAAGTCACTGTTCATCATCGCAGTCATTATTTATTGTTGAAAAACACTATTCATCATAGGAGAATCGTTGTTCACATTGGAAAATCAGACTTGCAAGGTGCTGTGGAGATATCAATTGGCTTCTTGAATTTTTGAAAAGTTTGTCAAGTCTCTCACTTTTTGAAATTTGTAGTTTAGTTCCAATGGATTATTGGAAACATCTGCCTTGATCAACTTGCTAGGGTTTGAGTTTTTTAAGGGGGAAAGAATTGATGTAGGATAGGAATATTTCAATTTAGGATTATTGAGGTTATTTTTGTCATATGTTTGTTTTGTGGTTTAGTTGAATTAGGATTTTAATGTCTAAGGATTTGGACTCAATTAGAGATTCTGACTTCTCCTTATTTGACTAAAATTCCAATATGTTTCGATTATTGTAAATTAAGTATCTTGGTTATTTGAATTCTTAGGCTTGTTTTGAATTGATTATTGAGAATAAGGAATTGTTCTCCCCTCGTTGGTGTTTGGCTTATTGTTGAGAGATTGTTGATTGAGTGTTAAGTGGGTAATTGTTTGAGTTTGTTGTTGGTTATTCTTGGCATTCGTTTTATTTTGTTACAGGTTCCCTGTCACCTGGAAAAATAAAAGTTTTTTAGTGTTGGAGACTTCAATCCACTCTTTCTTGATGGAATTTCCACTGACATTGATGTTGTTGACTTTATGTAATTTGTTCCATTATTGAGCTCAACATTAAAACCCTGACCCCCAATCTCCATTGTCTTGGGTGAATTTGATAAAGGAATCTATTTTCTTATTCAATTTAAACTTAAGTAATGAGTGCAATAAAAAGTTCCAACATAATTATTTAAAAGAGATTGTAAAATTTACCTACTTGACCATGAAATCTCAAAGCGTATGTTGTACATCTCTCTCTCTTTTTAAGCATTCGAGTTCAAAGGAGATTAGTTTCAAATTTTAATTTCAATCATTAAAAAAAAAAAAAAGCAAAGACAAAATATAAAACCTAAAAAATTTATCATTCTTCTGTTCTTCCTCTCATTCTTCAGCAATAGGTAAAAGGCCAAGAAATTTACAATGACCTCTTTCTTAACCGCTCTTTTCTTTTATTAAAATTTCTCTAGGAACTCTACCCTCCAAAAAACCTTGCAAGAATCCACTGATTGCAACAAATGCACAATGTCAAATGAGTACTTGAAATAGTTTTCAAGAGGAGCAGTAAGCTACAATTCTTTGAAAATATAGTAGTTAGAATTGATTTGCAAATGATAAAAAATCTAATTCAAAACTGTGAGATCTAAAGTTATGAATAATTACGCAGAATAGCATAGAAAACACTATTGTAAACTGATACAAGAGGTTTTACATGGTTTGATTATAAAGCCTATATCCACTGACAGCTTAGAGTTACAATTCACTCTGTTTCTTTTGTTTACAATCTTTATGAACGTTAATAGTGATGAACACACTCTCACTCACTGACTTAATCTTTGTAAATCAAATCTATTAAGGCCTAAACACTAGTGACACTAATAACTCTCTGACGCTATTCATCTAACAAATCACACTTAAGAATAACTTAACTTATGATCTAGTTACAAATTCATGAAATCCACTTAAAACCTTAAGCCTCACATGAAATCACTCAAAACCTTAATCTTCACATGACTTATAAACTACATAATCACTCAAAAGCTTGCAACTTGACACAGATATGTATAACAATGGACAAAGATCACAAATTGCTATCAACCTTGCGCTTCAATAAAACACCGTTATACACAAAGGGTAGAAACAACTCATTATATAAATTGTTGCTCGTCCAACTCAAGTTGTTCTTTCCTTCTCCTACAAGAAATAGAATTCCAAATTGGAAAGACCATTAATTAGGTAATGCATTATTGGATATAAATATATATTCCCCTAAACAATCTAGGATAATATATTGAACCAATATAATGTCCACATGCATTTTCCTATTAGATGAGGATACGAAGATTGTTATCTTATTTCCACTAGGATTCTCCTAATTAAAGCTGTAGAAATTTTAAGCAACAAAAAAGACAGGAAATATACTGACTTTAGGAATCAAATTAACTTGTGACGCTTTCCTTCATGAGATGCCAAACTAATTAGTGTTGTTCACATTTAAGTTGTTCATCGGTTTGGATCCAATAAATTTAGCTAATAACCAATCCAATCCAATATTGATTGGTTTAGTGATTTTTCGATCCAATCTAATCCAATAAAGAGTGAGATCCAATCTAATTTGACATTATAGAAACCAACATCCGATCTAATCCGATCCCATTCAAACTTAATAAACTTTTTTTTTCCAATAAAAAACATAATTTAATGTTAAATGACATAAAATATAATGATAATATATTGATACAAATTTAAATATAATTAACAGCTGACAATATAAGACATCAAAATTAATTTCTAAATTAATTAAAGCGCCTAAATAAGAATAACAATAAACATTTAAATCATCCCGACACATAGATTGAAATTTCATAGTACTCCAACGAACCATGTATAATATGACACAATTTATCTCTTGCATTAACGTCAACATCCATGGATATTATAGAAGTTTTGTATGTTTTATTTATTAACTTAGTGGTAAACATATTTTATTATATTAAAGTTATGATGGGTAGCCATCATTTTTATTTCTTAGATATTACATTTTACTCTTATTACGTTTCATTGGAATGGGTCGGTTTATGGCTGATTTTTTTAATAGGATCCGTCATCCAGTCCAATTAATTCAGTTTTAAAAATTATAATCTAATCTTATATATCCTATAAATAATAAAATCCAATCAAAATTATATTGGTTTGGATTGGATTGGTCATTTGGATGGATTGGTTTGAATTTTTTGAACACTCCTAGTTCACATGCAGTTGGACCTAACAAAAACCTCAAATAATTTTACTGATGGACTACATAAACTATAGAACATTGTTTAGAAATGAGGACACATTATCTTTTAGTCACATAGTATCTTTTGTGGGTTGAGTTGTCTGCTATAGTAACCGGAAGGAACTTTAGAAATCTCCTGTCTTCCGCTCCACTTTCACCGGGTTTCAATACAAAGGGCTTCTCCACACAAGCACATACACCATATGCTTACACTCATTATCACCAAAATCCTTTGCTTTCTTATCCCAAGGATTCCAGACTACTGTAAAGGAAGAGAACACATTAAAAATCGTAAGAAGATTGTGTTTTTCATCCCATCCATTAATTTCTATGGGAAACATCTATTAATTTAATAGAACTTTGTAGTAATGTATTAATCTTCGTATTAACCACCTATTCAAAGTGCTAAAAACAAAAAATCATCACATCATTGGATTCTTGTGGTCCTGTATTTGTTTGGTTTGTTGTTCTTTTGGGGCATCATTTTAAATTTTAAGGTGGATTTTGGTCATGTTACGGAAATTCCTAATTCTTTGAGTTACAAAGAAAAACTCTATAACTATTCCATAAAATAGTGAGCTTCTTTTGCTTTTTTCTCTTTTTTTTTCTTTTATATTTTGTCTACCTTTACCATGGAAAGAATTACAAATTTAAGAATGGTGCAATTATAAAATATAAATGTAAAATTACTATATCCACTTAAAGCAGACACTAACTCTTGATTCAATTCTCATTGCATCCCCCAGTTTAGAGTCCTGACAATCCAGTGTCTCTAATCCTTCTACCCGCACTTCACTAAAAATAAAATAAAACAAAAAAAAAACCACATACAAGTTAGATTGGCAAACAATAATCATCATTTCCACAAAAGTTAACCAGATCTACCTGATACTGGTTATTAGTGCCCTTGAGAAACCAGATCTACATAATTTCAAAAATGAATCTCGAGATGTTTATACCATATAAGCCCTAACAATCGGAATTGCATCTCTAATGGATTCAGGTGTGAGCAGACTCAAAAAAGGTAATTTATAATCTCAATTACAAAGTAAATTTTTCCATTAATTTCTTGATAACCATCTCTGCCAAACTTTCCTCACCTCTGGTATAATACTACCAATATTTCTTCCCATTTCCTAAGCTATCAGTTTCAATCTTATCTTTTCCTAAAAGTTTATCTCATCTATGTTATATATGTGTCTCTAGCGAACAAACCTTTATTCCGAGTACCCACCATAATCATGTAGTACTTAAAATGCCGAAACCATTTTCTTTTTCTTCATGCTTCTCCTATCTTTTACAATTTGCATCTTTGCTTATCCATTTTAGTTTGCTGGAGTATTATATATTTTTCATTAAATCAGTAAATAATGGGATATTATATTTTATCAAGAGCTTGCAGTTGCTAAAGATCACTCAATACGGATCCTCATGCACATATAAGAACAGGTCAAATTGCAATTATTAAACAAAAATCCAACAAAACCTACAAGCAGCTAGGCCTTCAGATAATTCAGCTAATCGTGTTGTGTGGCTGATCTTCTTGTTTTTGCAGGAACGAGTGATCCTGGCCTGCCATGACAACTATCCGTTTTCTAAGAGCTGATAGAAATTCCACCATGCTCCTAGGTAACCCATCTTCATGTTGCTCAGAAAAGTCAAAAGTTATGGGTATCCTGAATCCTAGAAGAACACTGCAATCTCCCCAACATTCCTTAAGTGTTTTTATGCTTCCTCCAGAATCATTTGAAGTTCACATAAAGCACCCTATACTTCCTGTCCTGCCAGACGTATGCCAACACGTGAAAATCGACCAAAACTCTTCTTACCCCTCCTTACCTTGTCTAACTCAAACAATAACACTTGCTTAGCTTGGATTATATAATGTAAAAGCTTCACATGTCCCACGTCTATGATTCGATATATGTTGATGAATATGCTTTGGTCAATAAGCAGCAAATATGTAATTTCAATAGCACATGAGACAAGAGCATACCCTACAGAAGCGGTTAAAGTTGTAGTTTTTTGTGTTCTCCAAAAGTATGATTATCAATGCATTTAACTTTGCTTTGTGGCAAAGCTTAGATTTGCTGCAAAGAGAGTTATAACTATTTCTTTTCTTTGTAGTTTGAAATTTATTAAAGAGACAAGTAACATTCTAATTTAATAATTAAAAAAGTAAACCCCGTGACGAGCTGAGAATAAAGTTTGGTTATCGTGCCAAGAAAGTGATGGAAAATAACACGAACTTAATAAATCAAACAGGACACTTACTAAGCCAAATTTCTCAAGACTATTTTTATGATTCAAGTGAGGTTATATTTTTATTTTTATTTTTCACATGATGCCACTGTATATATAAGTATTCAACCGGAAGAGTTTCTATTTATTTTTCCATCCTGTCCTAAATTGACTTTTATAGAAAAGCTAAAACTACAAATAATAAATAAAAAAAATACAATATAAAACCTCATATCAGAAACCCAAAAAAAAAGGTGTGATCGATATGACTGCAAATGATTTTCCATCACTACTTGTGTTTCGAATCTCAAATGAATTTTGTTCATGGGAGGCTTTTGGAGTAAAAGTTGTTCCGGCCTGGAGCAAGAAATTAATTAGCCTTCAAAATATTGCAAATCAGTTTTAGGGAAAAAAATATGTGATTCTCTTTAATTCCTTTCAATCGAATACCAAATGCTTGGATGTGTTTGAAATCCTTGAGATGACTTGCAGAACAGATCCAGTAGAAAAAAAAGAACACAGGGGTTAAAATAAAACCATAAATGTTTAGAAAGTCATTCATGAATTTCAAACTGCAACTTATTCTTTATTTTCTCTTTCTTAATAAATCAATTTTGTTTAAGGAAGAATTTGGTCTTAAAAGAGTCGTAAGGTCTTGCTTGGTGAAGACGAAAAGCGGAGAACCAGATGAAAAGAAAAAAGAACATTGTTTTTCAGATAATTGAGAAATAATTCGGTGCAAGTGATGTCCACTATTTTAGTTTTAAGTTCACTATCAACCCTTAGATAATGTTGAGATGAATGATAGTTGGTGTTTAGATTTAAGTTAAAAATTTAAGTCTCATTAGCCTGACCCATTGTAATATTATTTATAGATGTCCTCTTCATATTGATAAGTAATTATATCTTATAAGTAAATATAAGATAAATATAACATCTTAATGAAAATAGAGTGGAAGCCATAATAGATAACTTATTTATAGGAGATCAACTCTCAACTCTATGAGAGTTGATATTTATTACAACATGACCACTTCTCCTATTATAGCATATAATTGATTACTTAAAAGATTATCAGAGAAGAGATTGATTCTAATAGCGTCTAAGCTTAATTATTTTTTGGGCATTTTCTGGAACAACTAAGCTGACAAATTGGGATACCTCTTCAGGTCATTGCGATCAACATAAACAATGCCAAACCTTGAAGTGTATCCTCTATTCCATTCAAATCTGTCAAAGTGCATCTCCATTAGTTAGTAGAAGCTTTACAAAAATTTAACTTAATTAATCAACATTCGATATTAACTTACCATTTTCTATGATAACATTAGGAGGGCTGCCATACATATTTTTAATGTGCATCAAGACCTTGTACATACCCCAAGGTACATTGTTGTACATCATAGTACATAGTACAGCCAGACAGCATCCGCCTGCAAATTTCAGTTCATGACAGAGTTAAGTTAATTTTTGAAATAAGGTAATTTGCCTGTATGTGTAGTGTGGTTTCTGTATGTGTGTGCGTGTGTGTGTCTATATATGAAAAAGAAACATTGTTTAAGATAAAAGAATAAATACATTATGTGCACCAATTGGCTCTCCATCATTCTCATCTGCAAAGGTGAAAAGAAATTATTAGAAGAAATTATACATCAAGGTGAAATTGAAGTATAATCTTCTTTCAATTTTGTATTTTCCCAGAAGGAATTGAGAGAAGTCTTTCTAGTTGTTTCAACATTTCTATCATAATTGTAGCCCAATAATTTTGGAGGACGTGATAGGCCTGTTGTTATTTTTTCTTCAAGAAGTTGGTCAAACTCCTCTTTTTTTTGGAAAAAGTTACTACTCACATAAAAGAAAAAGTGAATGTACGAGATACGAGGGGCATACCTCAAGAAGATACCTAGTACTCACAATTCCAAACAGGAAATACTAATGCCCAAGGGCCCAAAACAAAACAACCTAAACAAGAGAGCCAAAGGCCCAATCAAATAGAAAACAAAAGGCGCACAGGCCCAAACCAACCACAACTAAACCAATAGCAAAACAAAGTCCAAGAACAAAGTTAATTATGCAGACCCCATATGGCACGAAGCTGAGGAGTGATCGCATACTTGACCTCCAAGGCTAGAAGCCGGGAACGAATCAAGTCAAAAATCTCATCAGTCACCTGACGACAGGTCTGATGTCGCTGTTGATACATACGATCATTCCTTTCATACTAAAGAGAATAACCGTTGCAGAGAAGATCAAACGTGCAAGGATATGTCCAAAATTCTTCCTGCCCTGGAGATGCAGAGAAGCCCATTGGAGCAAGGACATCCAACAAAAGGATGGCCAAACAACGAGAGTATTAGCTGAAATCTCCCCCCAAACAGAAGATGAGAAAGGACAGCCAAAGAAAAGATGGTCATGGGTCTCATTTGCTGAAACACAGAGAACACAGCTTGAGGATTGTAAGATACCATAACGCTATAGTCGATCCATAGTGCGAAGCCAACCCAAAGAGCCAAGCCAAAGAATAAAAGAGTGTCTTGGGACATGGCCAGGGAACCAGAGAAGATGATGAAGAGTGTTCACTGGTCGCCTACTCTGTAACAATTCCTATGCAGAGCCAATAGAGAAAATACCTGAGGTATGGCCCTTCCAAACAACATGATCAGGAGCCCCCATCGTAGGCCGGATGCTGACTGAGTCCCAAATCAACCTAAGGGCCTGACCTCCATCAGGAAAAGTCCAGTCCCCATTCTGAATAATGTTTGAGACCCTAGCATCTGAAGGAAGACCTGTGGATGTAAGAGTCCTGAAGGGTCAAACTCTTCTTCCATATCAAGTGAGTCAACTTCTTCTCCTTTTGTCGGACAAAAAATCAGAGGAAACGGATCAGTTGGATGTTGTGCATAGCTAGAACTGTACTGATTAATACCCAAATAGTCCATTGACCCCTTTAGTATTTTTTTATCTTCTTCGGTGAACCGTGGTAGTCTGGGGCCAATACTGCGTTGTATTGCTTCTGGGTACTCACCGTAGACAATAAGATCAAAAAACCTGCATAGTGATCAATTTATGATTTTGCAATTCCATTAAGTTGATTTAATGCCAATAAAGTACAGATCTTCATTTCTAATGATTAAATTCTAAAACTACGTATAATTTGGCATTTCCTTTAGATACATAGTTTTGAAGCTAATTGACCTATAGATAAGGGGGCAACACGCCCCACTGATGATTTAAACTATTTCTAAGATGCCCTCATCCTAAGAGAATTGAACACTAAACTTTTAGACTATTTTAGTTTTCTTATAGTATTAAGAAATCATTTAACTTAAAAACTTAAATTTCTATGTAAATGTACAACAGTAAGATTATGTACCTCTTTCGATTTTTTTTTAATAGAGTACTATAGTGTCGATACTAGTAGAAGATCATTATGAAGTAAGCATTTTACCATCCAGCATGGAAGGCCATTGCCCTTCGAGCTGCCAGTAGGTCAGTTTGATTTTTGGTTAAAGGTTCATACCATGTAATATCCAGGACAATTCCAATCCTCCCCATTTGTTTTGCCTGAAAATGTGCACAAGTTAAATAACTATTTGCTTCTTTGTCAAATTGAAAAACAAAAAGAAAGAACAAATTGATGATCTTACTTTATACACTTAAGGTATCTCTAAACTACTAATGCATGGACTAAAATCATGTCGTGGCTAACCGATAGGGAACTCGTAACAAGAACAAACAAAAGTTGAAAAACCAACAAACACTCACTCACTTAAATAATCAAATAACCAATCCACAGTCTTCTCTAAATAATAACTCAATTTTAAGAAAAAAATGAATGTTTGAATAACATCTAACAACATAATAATAAAAACTTATATTTATACTAATCTAACCTTATTGGAATTTCAGTCAAATTAGGAAAGTTAGAATCCTTATCTGAGTCAAAATCTCTAATTGAGTCAAAATCCTAAATCATAAAATTCATAATTCAATTAAACTTTAAATAACTAAATTATTGAAAAGACTAAATTATCACTATTGTAAGAATAAAACATTCTGCATCAATTCTCCTCCGCTTCAAAAAAACTCGACTCCTGGCAAGTTGCTCAAGGCAGATGTTGCCAAAACATGATAAAGTACAAAATCTTATCCTGCACAAATACAGGAAAGTCGTCAATCCAAGTCTACACTTCACGATAGTCTAAAAACATAGATACTAGCGTTCAACAACTAGGCAATGTTGTATTAATGGACGTCAATGTTGTTCAAGAAGCAATCAATATCACGAAGACTTCAAAATAGAGACAAGCATGCCTTGGTTTGAGCATTTATCCAACACATGATTCACACCTATAAAATCAATATTAACATCAATATTGGACTTGGAGATAACTTCTTGAAGTGGTTTAGGAGGCTCAAAAATTTTTTCTTCATGAGATAGTTCAACTTCAATATCTGGTTTGGAGTTTTCAACTTCAATCTTTGGTTTGAAGTCTTCAACTTCAATATTTGTTTTGGAGTCTTCTTTTTGAGATGGATAAATGATTTCAATTGGCTTCTCATCAACCATTGGAACGACTCCAATAAGATGCTCTTCAACCTTAGAATCTTTAACATGCAAAGACTCAAATTCACCCATAACCTCTAACTTCATAGAACTCTCTTCAATCTTGACTGCAACATCTTTAACTAGAATATCAGCCTCATGATCATCTTCACTTGGAACTTCATCATACATCGCTACTTTCTCAACATCTTCCTCAACTTCTTCTCTTGCATTTGAAACTTTATCCTCTACAAGTTCACACTTGGTAGATTGGACTTTCGCACAAAGATATGGGGTAAAGATACGACAAGGATCAATTTTGGAGGTATTTGAGTGACAATAAGGGAGTTCTTACAAAACTCATAGTGCTAGGCAATTAATCTATCTAATCGATCCAAATTAAGTTCATTATCACAATAATAATGATTTTGAGATCGATAACTTACCACTTTTTGATGCTTAGACATATATCTAGGCCTAAGATGTGAAGGTAGAAAAGTATCAATTACTAAATGTTTCTCTCGTCCCATGTTGAAAGTTTTCCCGTACTTCCCAAATATTTGCATTAAACCATCCACCATTCAAAAGCAAACTCTTTAAGTTGGTTTGCACCATAATCAACCATTACATCTTCTGGAAGATCTACATCGTAAAAATATCACTCCAAGCTTTCAAACCATTGAAGAATCTCTTTAACATAATGAGAACGGAAGTCAGGAAGAATAATTTTTACATAAGGACGACAATGAATCCTATAAAGCTTTTATCGAAGGCGATCTCATGCTTCTCATGTTCGTAGTTGCTTTGGTAAGCCTGATGAGCCATTGGGACTAAACTGCAAAATCAGAAGGTATGAAGGCTGCAAAGAAATAGGTTAAACTGCAAATCGTGAGACATTAAAGGACTCTAACGTAACTCTTCAAAGGTTCAGGGGCTCACAATATTATCCCAGCAAGCCGAAAATTTGATTTTTTTTCTTGGGGTTTTGAAGACTTTTTGGTAGGAATTAGTAGTCGGCCAAGAAGGAAAAGTTGAAGGAGAGGGCCGATCTATGACTTGGTGGCAGAGATGAGATATCACTCGCCAGTCGGTAGAGGTGAGATACCATTCCCCGGTCGATGACTGTGAACAGTGATAGAGATGAACTATTTTTGGGTGTTTTGAGAGGTTTCTGGTGATGGTGATGAAGGGAAGAATGATAGAGGTGGCCCCATCTAAGATTTGGTGTTTCCATTGATGGATGATTCGCCAGTTGCCGATGATGAAGAGTAAATCCGGTGATGAACAGTGACTATGTTTAGAGTTTTGTGTGTTTAGGGCTTATGAAATTTGGGATGATTTTGCTAAAATGAAGTTAGGCTTTGATACCAATTTGACAGGAAACCCGTAATAAGAACAAATCAAAATTCAAATACCAACAAAAACTCACTAAAATAATCAAATAATCAATCCACACTCTTCTTTGAATAATAACTCAATTTTATGAAAATAATCAATGTTTGAATAATATCTAACAACATAATAATGAAACCTATATTTATACTAATCTAATCTTATTAGAATTTGAGTCAAATTAGGAAAGTCAAAATTCCTATTTGAGTCAAAGTCCTTAAAATAACAATTTGGGTTATAATCAAATTAGGAAAAGTTAAGATTCCTAATTAAGTCAAAATCCCTAAATCATAAAATTTCTAATTCAATTAAACTTTAAATAACTAAATTATTGAAAAAACTAAATTATCCCTATTGTAAAAATAAATCATGCTGCATCACCAACCCTATAAGGTTCAGTTGCAGACGAGCCTTCCTCACAGTTACCATATGTTTGACAAAGCATCTTCTAGGAGCCATGGTACCATCGTAACAACCACAACTATTTTTGGTTCATTAAGTGCAAACCAAGTCTTAACTCTATCTCCAAATGTCTTGAAGCATAAGTCCCCATAATTAGTAAAATCTTCCCTAAAGAGTTCAAAACAATATGTATCAAAATGTTTAACTAACAGATTCGTCGTATTGATCTCATTTCGCATAAATTATGGAATTATATAATATATACAATCGCCATCTAGATGCAGCAAATTTAATCAAAAATAAAATTTAAAACTCCCTATGAAAAAGGCTAATTAAAATATATATTGAAGCTTTTGATTTTTTAAATATATGAGATTATTTTATCTAAAATTATAGACAAGGGGTATTCTTGTAAATCTTTAAACATTAACCTTTAAAGGATACTTTTATTAAATATATAAACATATAGACATGTTAAATCAAAATTTTTGGAGACCCACTAGGGGCAACAACCCCTCCAAGTCTCAAGAGCATCTAGAAGATCAAAGTGATAAATGTTCACGTATGGGGTGATACCTTCATGAAAAAATTTAAACACTTCATATATGCTTCTCTTTATTGACATAATATAAATAAAGGTCTCTAGAAGTAAATAGGTAATTTTTTTTTTTCGAAAATTAGGATTCGCTCATGCATGATAAAGATAGTTACCTCTTTCAAGTAAGGATCGAGTTGATCAATTTATTGTAGTAATCAACTCCTTTCCAATTAATAACTCTACCAGTTCCATCTAGATTAACAATGACATGACATGCATGCATAGAAGGGGTCAAAGATTAATGCCACAGAATTATTGCAATCCAAAAGGATATTAAGAGAGATTAATTATTACCTAAAAAAACTCTAGACCATGAAATTTAAAACCGATATGCATCAAAATTCAATTGTTTCATAATATCAACATCTTCCTGTAAAATCAGAAGAATAAATTAACCAAACAAAAAAGGCATTTGATTATATTATATAGGGCATAAAAATATTTTTGGAAATATATTCAACGTAAGCATGTTAACATCAAGTTGTTGTGGCAGTGCTAGTCGGCACTTCACAATCATTAATGGACCGAATTCAACTTAAGTCACCCAGTGGTCATTCCAAACTCTAAAGGACAAATTACTATAAGCTATGTTAATATGGAAAAATTAAGACTGGTTAAAAGATATATGATAAAAGAACTACCAAGCAACGTGGATTTAAAAAGGAATATCAACGTAAACTACACTTATTTATTGCCACTACACTTATATATATACTAAAGTTTCAAAGTATAGAAAGTTGACATGGCTTTATTTATTTATGACATATTAGTCATCAACATTTATTATTTTGAAACTCATATTAAGATTTTCATTCCCTTGATGCCACATCAATTTTATATACAAACTTTATATACAAACTTTGTAATTGCAGCATTATTGATACTTAAAATTCAAATTCAATATATATGATTTTTTTTTCATTAAAATTCAAATTATTAACATGCATGGTGGCAGAATTTTGAGTGGCAGAATAGTGACCATTTCTTTTTTTTTTTTTTTGTAAATCAGTCAAATCTAATGCTAACTTAAAATTTTTTTTCATAATTTTTTTGTAATTTATTATTGATTAGATTTTTTTAATCTTTGGTTCTGTTTTGTAAAACTTTGATGTGTTTTGAGTCTCAGATTTTGATATTTTATTCAATGAGAGAGAAAAAAAAACTACTGCATTCTCTAAAAATTAGGATTTCATGTGTGAATGTAAAAGGTTAATTTTGATACAAAGATGAATAGTAATTATAAAATGATCTTAAAAAGTTGCGCATTTTTAGATTGACTGTGGGACAAACAATATCACACTCAGTAGCTTAAATCCATGCATCTTTTCAGCCAATATTATCATATATTTGTAAAAGTAGTGCTATTGCCCCCATTATTTAACCAGAGAAACCCTACTTTTGTATTCCTCCTAATTTCAATTTTATCTATAACTGAAATTACTTAAAAGAGCATGTTGGGTTTTGCAGTGTATAGAAGTTACAAATAATATAACAGAAAACCATAATGTAAATCGAAATAGGATTTTTACATGGTTCGGTTATAACCAACCTATATCTATAGGCAACAAGAGTTGCAATCCACTTTGTTATATGTGTTTATACTCGACTTAGGACTCTTTACAGTGGTAGATGCCCGCTCACTCACTAACCTAATCTATGTAAACTTGATCAACCCTGATCATAACCGTAGTCCTTCACACACTCTTCCAATGCTACTCTTTTTCTAGCACGATTTTCTTAACTACATGTATTTAAGAATAACATAACACCCGTAACTGGTACAGACTCGTAACAAGTACAGACACATGTGATTACTCAACTCCCTTAAGCTCACACGATCTATAACAATTAACCAAAACCTAAAGTTTTATACAAGACAAAAAAACAGATAAAAAACGCACTCAAACTTGCTCTTGCTTGCTCTCTCTCAGTTTGCCTTGAATGCCTTGAATGCCTTGAATCAATTCCACCAAAAGCTATGAAGATAGCTTTATATAGTATTTGATATGAAGTGTAATCCTTATCATGATCCTGTAAAATATCGATAAAACTCATAAGGAAAGTTTGGATAACAATCAAACATTATAGGAAGTAATAATATACCTCTCCTAAGTAAACTTGGATACTTAAATAACATCCTAATCTAATAAGAGATAATTAATACAAATATAAACTTCCTATTTCAACTAGGATACCAAATCCAAACTTAGTCCTATTTAACTAGGATACCCTATCAAAACTTATCATATTTTAATTAAAATTCTCCTAATACAAAACATCTATATAAAATAATTGAGATCAGAAAATATCTATATTTGATGTTTTTATCACATGATGACAAATTACTCATGTGCAATGCACGTCATGTGTGTCAGCTCTAGAACCAACAGAGCAAATATAAAATAACTAAACTAACTCTTAATTTGTTGATTTTAAAAGATTTTTAACCAATGAAAATATAGTTTTCTTGAACTAACTTCTAAGATTACAACATCTATAACTTCACAATTGTTTTTTTTTTTTTATGGAAAATAAGATCTATGCTTAACGCAAATTATATAATTGATATTCACAAACTATTAGGTTTGGCAAAACCCTTATAAAAGAAGAAGAGTAATAATTCTATCACAACGGGATATCCAGCTGCAAGTTTTGGTTACAGCTTATTGGACATGGCTGCCCTTACAGTTGGTACATAGGTGTAGCAAAACTCGTTCGGTTTTATTGAGGCGTAAAACTAGTCTGTTTAGCTATTTCTTCATCTTGATTTTATTAATGCTATTTATCATAACATTGAAATACAAACAATAACAGTTGGAAAAACCTTAATATAACATAAATAAGAGACGAAAAGATATTTGATAGTATGATTTACATGTAAAAATATGTAATATGAGATTGTTTTTCCTATTGAAAGAAGATGATTGAGTAAATAGTGGAAAAATAAAGTCGTAATGAAATGGAGTGTATTAATAAAGAAAGACGATTAAAGGATATTAGCGAAATTAAATCAATGTCATTCAAAATTATTTCTCTTTAAAACTTTTTAACTGAGGGTTCATTTAGATTGTTGATGGGCTGTAACTAACATTGCCCCGACTCCTGCAGCTTGTAAGAGAGTAGAGTTTTTGCTTTTAATTTACATTAGTTCAAGAAAGTCCATATGTAATATTTTTAAAAAGGGCCCCCATGTAGACGTTTGTTATAAGCAAACTCCAGTCCACCAACAACATTTGTTAAAAAACCCTAGCCCTAGCCTGCCATGAAATACCTTTATCCTATATAATTTATTTTATTTTGTTCCACTCCACAAACTTCGTAAGTTAACATGTTTCAATTGTAAAAATGAAACTTGTTAGCTTAATTAGCTAATAGGATTGTCTCATGATTATGCTAAATTTGTTAAAAAAATACTACATCTGTTGTAATTTAAGTAAAAATGTGTGTCTTTAATTAAACAAATATATTATAATAGGTGAAATGATATTGTAGTATAATTATAGGAGACAGAAAGAGAAGAGAAATTAGTGAGATGAAACAAGAGAAAATGAGGGGGGGATTGTCATATGGCTTATCTCTTTCTAATGGCATAAATCATTATTATAATAAGTACATAGAAAGATGTGCAATAATGCATAAGACCATGTGATAAAGTAGACAAATAACATAAATAAATGATTGAGAGAGATTGAGAGAAAGGTTGTGTGTATTTCATTCATCCAAGAGGGGGTTTATATAGGAAAAATTCTCAACCATTAAATGCCCAACCACTAAGCTAGTAATGGTGTTTACCATATGTTAAATGGAGTGGTGGAGATTCACACATTACACAACACTTTCCCTTGGAGATCCACCATTTTAAGATAATAGTATTTGGCTTTACTAAGGAAAAATCCAGTAGGATAAAAAAAAAACCTTAATAAAGAAATACAATTATATGTTGGAAGTTAAAGTGATGTTGGATTGTAAGTGCCTCATTAAAAACCATACCAGTAAAACCTAGTGAGAGAAAACCTGGTTAAGGAAAAAATAGTACAATGCATATATGTGTCCATAATGCTCCCCCTCATGGCGACAATAATTTATGATATGTCAACTTAGAAGCTTGGAAAGTCTACACATGCCAATACTGTACATCAATTTTTCAAATGTTGAACTCGACAATGCTTTGGTGAATAGATCAGCAAAATTATTAGAAGATCATACTTGTTTAAGGTCGATCTTTTTATTCTATTGAAGCTTGTGAGTATAAAAGAATTTTAGAGATATATGCTTAGTTCTATCTCTTTTGCAATATCCTTCTCGAATTTGAGCAATGCAAGCGACATTATCTTCAAATATAATTGTAAGAGAATCTGAGATGGAAGGTAATTTGCATGTACCTTGAATATGATATATGACAGATCTTAGCCATATATAAACTCTCGACTTGCTTTATGAGTGCTAGAATCTCAGTCTGGTTTGAATATGTAGCAACCAAAGATTGTTTAGTAAACCGTCATGATATTGTTGTGTCATTATATGTAAACACAAACCCTATCCGTGATTTGGCTTTGTGGGTATTAGAGAGGTATCCACCATCTACATAACTTACTAGTCTTTGATTTGAAGGTGATTGTTTTGAGTGGAATAATCCCAAATCAATTGTTCTGTGGAGGTAATGAAAAATGTGCTTAATTCTATTCTAATGTCCACATGTAAGTGCAGAGCTAAATCTTGCTAACAGATTTATAGCAAATGATATGTCCGATCTAGTGTATTGTGCTAGATATAATAAAGCACCTACATTGAGATATGGTACTTCAAAACCAGTTATCTCTTCATCATTCTCTTTGGGTCAATATGGATCCTTTTTAAGATCAAGAGAACGAACTATCGTTGGGGGACTCAAGGCGTGAGCTTTATCCGTATTAAAACACTTCAGGATTTTCTTAGTGTAATTCACCTAATGAATAAATATTCCATTAGAACTGTGCTCGAGCTAGACCAAGATAATATTTTGTTTTCCCCATATCTTTTACCATAAATTCTCTTTTTAAGTATTTAGCAACTTCCTTGAGCTCTTTAGGAGTCTCAATTAAATTAATGTCATCAACATATACAGCTATAATTGCAAATCTAGATCCTACTCTCTTTATTAATACACGTGACCGTATAGGATCATTAATGTATCCTTCCCTGATGAGGTACTTACTAAGTCGATTAAACCATATTCGCCCAGATTGTTTCAGCCGATACAATGATCTTTGTAATTTAATTGAATACATATTTTTAGGATTTGCTTTATTTACTTTAAGCAATTTAAATCCTTCAAGGGCTTTCATATAAATATCGATATCCAAAGTACGATATAAATATGCAATAACCACATCCATAAAGCACATATCAAGTCCTTCAGAGACTGACAAACTGATTAAATATCTGAATATTATTTCATCCATCAATGGTGAATTTGTTTTATCATAATCAATACTGGGTCCTTGGAAAAATCCTTAAGCCACTAATCGGGCTTTAAATCTGCAGTCTCATTTTGCTCATTACACTTTCTTGTGAAAACCCATTTATACTAGACAGGTTCAATGTTAGCAGGTGTCTAGACTACAGGCACAAAAACTTTACTTTTTTCTAAAGAAGCCAATTTTGATGATTGCTTCTTTCCATTTTGGCCAATCATGCCTCTGTCAACATTTGTTAACAATATAGGGCTCAAAATCCTTATTCATGATTTCAGAGGCTACTACAAATGAGAATATATCTATAATATCCTAAATTTTGTAGTGTACATTGTATCATGTGTTATAGCTACATGTGTATTAATATGTATTAATGTATAGGTGATGTATTCAAATTGTAGTGCAAAAAATGAGAGAATGATGCGCTTAATCAAAAGAGTATTGGCCTTAATGGTGATAAAAGACGAGAGAAGGACTAAATGGCAATTTGGCCTAATATTTATTTATAAAAGGGGGAGAGTTCTAGAATTCTTTCATTTTTCCTCCTTGCTTACAATTTCTAGCTCTTCACCTCTCAAAATTTTTCACACAAATCATCAAGGACTCAATGGAAGAAAGGGAGAAGAAGAAAAGAGAAGGTAAGAACTAATTCTCTCATTATAATTCCTTGTACTATTGCCTATTTAATTTAAAGAATTTCCTTGTGTTGTGATGTGAGTATGAGAATTTGTTACTTTGTATGCTAGAAATTGTGTGGAAATGTGAATTTGAATAAGATTTGAAGGTATCTAAGTTGGTGGATGAGGATACAAAGCTGGAAAGGAGAGTTTAGTCTAAATCTTATAGTGTTTTTACATTAAATAGTGCATGTTTTGAAAGTTTCCAAAAACTAGGGAAATGTTTTCTGGTTATAGAAATTTTATAACAAAAATAGATATGTCTAGGAGTGTATAGAAATTGGAATCACTCAAAAATTTGAAGTATATAAATTGTAGTGAATTTTTGAACTTCTGGCCTGAAATTCTCACTTCCCCTGTCTTAAAATAGTGTAAGTTGAAACGAAATTGGTTAAAGGACTAAAACTTTGTAAAATTATCTGATTTTAATTATGCAAGTTATCTTTTATGTTATATATGAGACTATAAATTTTCATTACGATTGAAGCTCCGTATGAATTGATATTAATTTTTATAGTTGGGTTAATAAAGTTGGAACTTTTAGTTTCCAAAACAGGGCAATTAGAAATAATGGGGTTTGAATGACTTAAACTCCTTGAAAAGCTATTATTTTTGGTATGGAGGTATTTATATGTGTTATATACTATCCTGTAAAATTTTGTAGTCATTTTAATAGGATTTCAAATCCTATAAATTTTTAAGTCTCTACTGCTCAGTGAGATGAATGCATTGACAGAATAGATAGGTTAATGAATTAAGTTATTTTGAATTGGCATATGACCATATTTCACTCTGAAAATTTTAAGGAGACATGTTGTATGAGTGCAAAAGTTTGCTATGAATTTGTGTGGATTTTTGGAATAGATAACTATTTGTTAGAATTATATTGAGTGAGTATGTATAGAAATAGAGCCAAAAAGGGAAATTATTTCACTAATGTGTATGGTGATCCTTAAAATGATTTTTGTCTTGTTTTAGGTTAAAAACTAGCATCAACAATGGAGCTATATAAGGTAAGTAAGCTAACCGTTCTGAAGCCACAATAAACTGTGTCATATCGTATGTGATATTGTGTATTATGGCACTGTTAAATGTTAGCACTTCGATCCTTGAATTGGGATATATTGTGATTGTGCTAGAAGCTTAATATAGAGCTTCTTTTATGTGATTGATTATGAATTATGAAATGTTATTGGGATACCAAAACTTAGGATATTTAGCTCTCATAGCTTGAGAGAAGGTCTGGACCATGTGTTTCTCTATACGGGATTGGGTAGCATGGGCTCAACATCACCCAGTTTGTCTGGCTAGCCTTAACCTATTTCAAGTCTAGGTATCTATGTGTATTTGTATTATTCCGTGTGGTAGGATAGAGCCCAATAGGGCTATAGGGCCGTCACCTCCTGCTGATGGCGGATTCGTGCGATGTGAGAATGTGAGAAATGCTCACTGCGATGATGCCTTGCCTATGGATGCCGCCAATAGGTGGCTATGTGATATGGGCCCATATGTGTGATATGCCTGTGATATGAAAAGTCCTACCTTGATTAGAGAGCATTATTTCCTAAGTAACTGTGACTGATATTGTGGAAGCTTTCGAATTTTGTGATATGGACATGATATGTGTCATTAGTATGGTATCGAGTATTATATGTGATTCCTTATTGTACATTGAAATGAAATATGTGTGTATGGATATCCATATGAATAATGTAACTAGCTTAAGGAAACTCGTGTGAATGATTTATGTGCTTATGAATGCACATAAGGATGTGATGAATTAAGAAAGTGAATATGAAGTGAACTTACTTCTGTGATAGTGAATGAGAATGTGTAATGGCCGTAGATAGGAAATTGTCTAAATAAAAGAAGTGCGATTGGCAAGTGAGAAAATGACAAAAGAAGTAGGCCAATTATACGGAATTGGTGCAGGAGCGCAATCCATATGGCGTAGGAGCACATATTGAACTGACCTAAATGGGTCGAGACAGTAAGTTGGCACAGGAGCACAAACTATATGGCGCAGGCTGGCCAAGTTAAAAGTGAAACCTAGTGTCAAACCAGAGACTTGGCGCCGCTGCATGGATTCACTAGCGCAAGAGCGCGACTCTTGCACAAGGATTTCTATTCTGTAACTTCTTCAACAATTTACTTGAGCCTTGAGTAATAAGAAGTGAACAATATCTATGAATAGTATCTGTTCTGTAACTAATATGTACTATTAGTGAATAGTGTATCACATCCATTAAGCTTACTTGCTGAGTTTTATTCATTAAATTTATTGTGTGCCTCAGGTGATCAATAGTCTAGGAGCTAGATGGAGGACTTTTGTCAGTACTGATGGAGTTCCCTTGACAACCACGGACTGCTGCAGTATTATATTTTGACCACTTATTGTAGAATTCCTTTAATTTTTAGATAGTACATGTATATAGTGAAATACTATGGTTGTGATTAGGAACTCCAGATTGATATTATTTAATGAGATTTTCGAAAGAAATATCAGAGTTTACATACAAATAACTATTAAATGCTACTTCCTTAATGTATAGTATCATGGGGTGTGACAGTAGTGGTATCAAAGCCTAGGTATAAGGTTTTGTAGATACTTCTACTACAAGTATTCAAGGGAACTAACTTCAAACCAAGTCCTCCGTAGTAAGTAAGCTAATTAGTTCCTGAAGTTATACTAGACTATATTTTATGCCATGTAAGATGTTGAAATATGTGGCATTGTGAAAACAAGTTTGATAATTGTTTGATTTCTATGTTGCGATCCATAAGATGTTTGAATGTGAAATAATGGCTATGATTCTGAAATGAAAACATGTATGGAAATGTAAAAAAGAATATGAATGCGGAATACTGATTATTATTGTTACATTGTGTTTTATTCTATTTTGATGACCAAAATTGATAACCATGTCTCGACCCGGACGACTAAAGAGAGCTGATAACCTTACCATAGAAGAGAAGAAGAGAGTGAGCTCTACGTCCAGAGAAAGAAGGACTTCGGAGTTAGATAAACCTGCAACGATTTAAAATTGAAGAACGAAGAGACAAGTTGGGACTAGTAGCAGCTCATGGGCTTTGGACACTATAGTCTAGGAGTTGGTACAGATTTTGACGAACATGAGATGAAAGTCTGCACAACCTAGTTTTGCTAATCATGACAATGTCCAAGTTGTGGAGTAGTTTAGAAGACTCAATCCTCCATCCTTTGCGAGCTCAACAGATCCATTAGTTGTAGAAGAACAGGTTTGTGAAATGGAGAAAATATTTGAGCTCATGGGTTGTACTGATGCATAAAGACTCACATGCACTACCTTTATGTTAAAGGGTAGTGCAAGTTATTGGTGGGATATAACAAAAAGAGCCCATAGTGTGTAAGAGGGAATGCTCACTTGGGCTCAGTTTAAGGAGTTGTTTTATGACAAGTATTTCCCCCAATCGTTGAAGCATGATTGCTGAATTTGTGCAGTTAACTCAAGGATCTATGTCCCTTATAGAATATGAAAGGAAATTTGAGGCTTTATCCAAATTCACCCCACATCTAATCAGTTCGAAAGAACGGAAGGCCAAGTTCTTCGATAGGGGCCTAAAACCAAAAATTCGAGAACATGTGGCGATGTTGGAATTAAAGAGCTATAGTGCAGTGTTAAGAAAAGCTCCAATCTTAGCTAGAGATGAAGAAATGGCTGAAGCTAGCAAGTTTAAAGAAATGGATCGGGGTCTCAAGCAAGAAAGCTGTGGAAGAACAATAATAAACGGTTCGAGAAAGACAAGGGAAACAAGAAATAGAATACTGGCCGAAAAGACTTTCTCATATGTGATACATGCCACAGGCCGTATAGAGGAATGTGCTATTTGAAGACTAGAGCATGCTTCCGATGTGGCGAAATTGGACACTTTGTTTCTTCATGTCCTAAAGCTAGTAGAGCCCCAAATGCTCCTAGTAGAACTCAGAATGCTCTGGGTAGAGAACAAAGAGCACAAGCAAGAGTCTATGCCCTCACCACCGCCAAAGCTCAGGAAGCTCTATCAGTTGTTTCTTGTACTATCTCTGTTCTTGGTCATAATGCTCATGTATTGTTTGACTCAGGTGCTACCCATTCATGTATGTTTTGTACATTTGCTAATAAAGTGAAACCAGTGTCCTTGATTATGGATGTTGAAATATGTATTTTTACTCCTTCGGGAAGTGTGCTACGGAAGAGTTGAGATCCTGCCCAATTAAAATAGATAGTCAAGAGTTGGATGCCAACCTAATTATCTTAGAGATACGTGATTTTAATATGATTCTGGGTATGGATTGGCTATCTAAATATCATGCAGATGTCAAATGTTTTGAGAAGAAAGTGATATTACATACTCCAGCTGGATTTGAGTGTAGTTTTACTAGGACAAAAATACTTCCATTACCACAGTGTCTTAACCTTAAAAGCTCATAAATTCCTTCGGAAGGGATGTATGGGTTTTTTGGCATGTGTTATAGAGATAAAGAAGGAAGAAATGAGTATTCAAGACATTTTTGTGGTTCACGAATTTACGGATGTATTTCTGAAGGAATTGTCCGGACTTCCTCCTGATCGCGAGATTGAATTTACTATCGATCTCTTACCAGGAACCACTCATATATCCAAAGCTCTACATCGAATGTCACTAATAGAACTTAAGGAATAGTTACAAGAGTTACTAGACAAGGGTTTCATTAGTTCTAGTGTCTCTCCTTGGGGAGCACCAGTTTTGTTTGTAAAGAAAAAGGATGGAATAATGAGATTGTGCATTGATTATCGTGAATTGAACTGGGTGACTAAAAAATAAGTATCTCCTTCCATGGATTAATGATATGCTAAATCAATTATATGAGGCAAGCATGTTTTTCAAGATTGATCTTCAATCTGGATATCATCAATTAAAGATCAGAAAGGAAGACATTCCCAAGACTGTCTTTCAAACAGGGTATAGGCATTATGAATTCTAGGCGATGCCCTTCGAACTCACGAATTCCCCAGCAGCTTTTGTGGATCTTATGAATCATGTTTTTAAGGAATTCTTGGACAAATTTGTGATTGTATTCATTAACGATATCTTAGTATATTCCAAGGATTCCGAAGAATATGAAGAGTACTTAAGAATGGTGCTACAGATATTGAGGGAGAAGAAACTATATGCCGAATTCAAGAAATGTGAGTTTTGGCTTAATCAGATTTCCTTCTTGGGTCATATTGTTTTGGGTGACAGAATATCTGTAGACCCAAGTAAAGTGGAAGTGATTGTAAAGTGGCCAAACCGAAGTATGAAGTTTTTTGGGATTGGCTAGGTACTATAAAAGATTTGTTGAAGGTTTTTCCAGGATAGCCTCGCTATTAACACAGTCAACCAGGAAGAATATAGCGTTTGTGTGGTCAAAAGAATGTGAAAAGAGTTTCTAGGAACTTAAGAATCGATTGGTGATAGCTCTAATACTGACTATTACTTTTGGTTTAGAGAGGTTTGTGATATACAATGCTTCTAAGAATGGGTTGGGGTGTGTCTTAACGCAAAATGGAAAAGTTATAGCTTATGCATCTGGGCAATTGAAGAATTATGAAAAAAACTACCCTACCCATGATTTGGAATTGGCGGCTATGGTGTTTGCATTAAAAAACCGGAGGCATTACTTGTACGGAGCAAGATGTGAGATCTACATTGACCACAAGAGCCTTAAATATTTCTTCACTTAGAAAGAATTAAATATGAGGCCGAGGCGATGACTTGAATTGGTCAAAGATTATGATTGTGACATTAATTATCATCCTGCAAAAGCAAATGTGGTGGCTGATGCCTTGAGTCGAAAGTTTTCAGGACATATGGCTACTTTAATCACCACACAATGACCAATAATATAGGATATGAAGAAATTTGCTATTGAGATTGTTCAGCCAGGAATAACTACACTTAGCTTCATTGATCATGTAAACCACTATTATTGAGAGAATTAAAAGGAGTCAATGTGAAGATACATTTTGAAGAAGGTGATGGAAGAAGTTCCATCAAGAAAAAGGCCAGGTTTCTCTATCTCCACCGATGGGGTTTTATATTTCGAAGGAAGATTGTGTGCACCTAATGTAAAAGAATTGATACGAGAGATTATGATTGAAGCACAAAATTCTCCCTATTCAGTGCATCCTGGTAGTACGAAAATGTAAATGCGGTTCCTTATTGTACATTGAAATGAAATGTGATTCCCTATTGTACATTGAAATGAAATGTGTATATGTGTATGGATATCCATATGAATAATGTAGCTAGCTTAAGGAAACCCATGTGTGAATGATTTATGTGTTTATAAATGCAAATGAAGATGTGATGAATTAAGAAAGTGAGTATGAAGTGAACTTACTTATGTGATAGTGAATGAGAATGTGTAATGGCCTTAGAAAAGAAATTATGGAAATAAAAGAAGTGTGATTGGCAAGTAAGAAAATGGCCTAAGAAGTTGGCCAATTATACAGAACTGGTGTAGGAGTGCAATCCATTTGGCGCAGGAGCGCATATTGAACTGACTTAAATGGGCCCAGACAGTCAGTTGGCACAGGAGCACAGACTATATGGCGCGACTGCGCCAAGTTGAAAGTGGAATCTAGTGTCAAACCAGAGACTTGGCGCCGCTACGCAGATTCACTACCGCAGGAGCGCAACTCCTGCACAGGGATTTCTGTTGTGTAACTTCTTCAACAAGTTACTTGAGGCTTGAGTAATAAGAAGTGAGCAGTATCTATGAATAGCATCCATTTTGTAACCAATATGTACTATTAGTGAACACTATATCATATCCATTAAGCTACTGCTACAGTATTATATTTTGACCACACATTGTAGAAATACTTTGATTTTTAGAGGGTACATGTATATAGTGAAATACTGTGGTTGTGATTAGAAACTCTGGATTGATATTATTTAATGAGATTTTTGAAAGAAATATCTGAGTTTACATACAAATCACTGTTAAATGCTGCTCCTTGAATGTAAAGTATTGTAGGGTGTGACAATATCTTCGATGATTATTTCCCTGCAATTCCACATTTCCTTTATATATGCATAATTAATAGCTATTTATTTACTTGTCTCTTTAGGGACCTTTTCCACTTTAGGGGTTATCACTTATGGCATATGTGCCACTTGAAAGGCTTTTGTCGCTTCAGGTACACGTGTCACTTTAAGGACTTGTGCCACTTTAGGGGCTCGTGTCTCTTTTGGAACATTTGACTTTGCAAGAGCAGATATGAAGTTCGATTTCCCTTTTCAAGGATCAGTATCTTTGGATCCAAGCAGTTTGCCATGCTTCTAGCGTATAGCAAGTAATTTATTTGATGCCACTTGAGTAGATGGTTTAGAAGGTATTATAATTCTTCCTAGAAAATTAGCTGTTGCTATTTGGGATTTTGTCACCCTTGTTGTCTCTATGAATAAATCAAGCAATTCAGTAGTAATCCTTTGGAGATGGATTATCTTCATACTTTATTTTCACATTGAGTGATGCGAGAATCCATATGAGAAAGATTTGATACATTCCATAAAACTCCATGCCTAACTTCAGGAGGCATTATCTTATTCCTTAAAGATGGGAAGACTATCTCATCAAAATGACGATTTGTAAATCGTGCAGTAAAAAGTTCACTAGTTAAAGATTCAAGATATCTAATAATTGAAGGGGAATCAAAACCAACATAAATACTTAACTTGCATTGAGGACCCATTTTGGGGCATTGTGGAGGTTTAATTGATACTTGCACCGTACAACCAAATACTCTCAAATGAGATGTATTAGGTTGATGACGAAGAATAGGTTGAGAAGGAGAGCATTGGTGATAAGTAGTAGGTCATGGGTCGAAAACAAATTAATGCCACGACATGCAAGACACATGACCCTAAGTAAAAACTGGTAATTTTGTACATAATGATAAAGTACAAGCAATTACCTGAATTCGCTTGATTAATGATTCTGCTAATTCATTTTGTGATTAATGATTCTTCTAATCCATTTTGCATGATTAATGATTCTGCTAATCCATTTTACTTATGTAAATGTGGAACTGGGTGCTCAACATCAATCTCAACTAACATGCAATAATCATCAAATGTTTGAGATGTAAACTTTCTAACATTGTCCAGTCATATTGACTTGATCGGATAGTCTGAGAATTGTGCCAATAACCTATCTAACAAAAGCGATATTACAGATAGATAATAAGCAAACATGTGACCACATGGCCAAAACATCAATTACGATTATAAAATAAAGAAATGGTTCACTAGATGGATGAAAAGGTCCACATATATCCCCTTGAACTCTTTGTAAAAGTGACGGGGATTCAAGACTGATTTTAGAATGAGATGGTCTCACCACTAATTCTTCTTGTGAACAAGGAACACAAGTGTTTTCATTGGACAAAAGAATCTTCAGGTTCTTTAATGAATCTCCATAAGAATTTTCAATGATCCTACATATCATAGTGGATCCTGGATGTCCAAGACAATCGCGCCAAAGTATTGAAACCTTTGGTTCAGAAAACTTCTGGTTTATGACCGCATAGGCTTTAATCGTTTTGATGACCGTATAATATATTCGATATGATAAAGCAGGAAGCTTTTCTAAGACTTGCTACTGGCTAGAGACATTAGAAGTAATATAAAGAAGTTATGTATTATTCTCATTTGTAGTTTCAATATGATATCCATTATTTCAATATGATATAAAGCATTATGGATTAATATTTTGGTTCTACTTGCTAATAGGATCATGGCTCTTCCGAAGCTTTCTATCAGGTTAGTAGGTCATGAAATGGTATTTACTTTTGCTTTAATTAATATCAAGTTTAGAAAAAATTTCTTACTTTGAAGAATAGTGTATATAGTTGCACTATCAATTAAACAAATGTCATCACCATTTGTTCTTGAAAATGACATGATGTCCTTGAAAGCCATATCCTTTCACTAAAAAAAGTACATTATATAACATAACATAAAACATGAAAATACATAAAACATAACATAAATAAAAATAAACAAAGTAAAGCAACAAATATTAAAGCTTAATTGGTATGAACATTTCCATCACCAACTAAGTGATCAATCCTTCCATATGCGTCTATAAAGAAATCAGAAACATCAAGATGTGTTAGATCAATAAGATCCGAGTGATCAACAATATTTGTTTCAACTTCTTTTTCTTTTTCTTTAATGGAGGCTTGATAAAGTTCTACCAAATGTTTGGACGTATGACAAGTATGTGACCAATGCCCCTGCATGCCATATCTGTGACAAGCATTTTCATATTTCTTGGCAGATTTATTTTGTGGATTTCCACTCTTGAAATGCTTCAACTTATAATTTTCCCACTTTTGGTGGGCATCTTTAGCATTTCTCTACCCCACGAATTTATGACCACCATGACGATAACTATTTCTGTGGCGCCATCCTCTTTGTTAACTTCGTCCTTGACTATTAAAATTATTGAGATTTGCTTCAAGAAATGGTTGTGAGCCAGCAAAATGTGAATAGTGATTTTTAATCAATAGCTCATTATGTTGCTCAGCAAAGAGAAGACGAGAAATCAATTCTGAATATTTTTTAAAACGACGCTCTCGATATTGCTGCTACAGGAGCACCTTCGAAGCATGAAAAGTAAATAAAGTTTGATTATCAGATCATCTTTAGATTTTTTTTACCATATAGTTTCAATTCTGAAACAATGGTACAAAGCGTAGAATTGTACTTAGAAATTGATTTGAAATCTTAAAATCTCAACTAATCAAATGCACATTTTACCATTGGGAGATATACATCCCTTTGGTGGTCAAATCTTCCTTTTAAAATTTTCCAGGACACTATTGGATCCTTTTCATAAATATATTGGATCTTCAAGTCCTCACACAATTGGTGACACAAAAAATTCATTGCTTTAACCTTTTCTTGTGGAGTTGCTTGATTATCTTCCATTATAGTATGTTCTAAATTTTCTACACACAAATGAGATTGAACATTTGTGAACCATATTAGATGCCCTTTTATTTCTAAAGTCAAGGCAACAAATTTCAAGCTTTTCATGTTTGACATTTTTGTGAAATTTCTAATTCACTTAATAATTTCATAACTTCAAGTTCTTTATTTTGCTTCCACTTGCAAATTTTATGTTTGCAATGATATTATATTATAATGTGAAATAAAGCAAATAAACACAAAGTAGAGAAATAATACAGCAACAAATTAAGTATAATAAATATAAACTAATTAAATTATAAAGTATCATTAGTTTCTAATGTAGAAAGTAATTATGGAGAATTAGCTAAAGAATATGACACAATATTTGTACAGTGTCTGCATAAAACTCTAATAGTCACACCCTTAAGAAGCTAACAAATTATGAAAAGAAGGAGAAGTCTATTTTGGCTGCATGCAATAGAAGACCAACATAGCTGGATTAAACCAATAACTTTTCAAGTATTTACAATTCAGCTAACCAATATTTAATTGTAAATTGACAAGGCTGGGCTAATTAATATGGGTTGGGCGAAATCTTCACTCCAACTTATGGGCCAGTCTTGAATAAATTGCTCAGTGTTGTTGTTTAAGGCTCTTTAGATCTTTATCTAAGCCCCATTTTCCAAAAAAATTGTTCAAAAATTATATTTAATAAATATATCAAAAGTACCCTTTTCTCTTTCTTCTAAATTTAAACTTTTAATTTGTTGTATAGACATATTCCAACTCTGCAATTAAATGTTTACAAAGAACATAGATTCATTTATTGATTTTGCAAGAGAATCCTTTTTGGATGTGATTTTATTATAATTAATCCTTCTTCAAGTAATAAACTTTATAATAAAAGCTATCACAAAAAATCAATAAAATCTTCATTTTTTGTTTTCAAGAAATCATTTACTGTCAAATTCCTTCCACTCTGCAATAAAAAAACAAAATCAGACTTTCATCAAATCAAATTATTTCAGGCTGATTTCATCATCAAATCAAATCTATAGTTTGTTATTGTTGTTCGGGCTGAATAGTTTGTCTTCGAAGGGTTTCATCAAATCACATTTTTGATGGGACGCCCGAGCAAAGCTATTAGGCATCTCTTTATTTATATATGTAATAAAATTATGGCTAGTTAAAACACCAGTTAATGAGTCTTCGATAATAACAAATTCATCAATAGAGTTTTTAGGTTTTAGGAGCGTTTGGTAATTTATATTTTATACATATTTTAAATTTAATGAAAATTAATGAGATGGGCTTAGAAAGAGATATAATGGAGTTCAAATAACAACGGTCTAAATTGTTGGACTCACAAAAGTCGTCACTCGATCAAATTAGGAGTGATGTTATTTGTACCCCACCAAAGGACCAAATAAATCGCATCTCTTAATTTTAAGAAGGTAAGACTCCTAAATAAAAATAAAATGGCTTTAAAACCCCATTCATCATCAAATCTTCCAAACCCTATCCCTCGTGATACAAAATATTGTGTAATTAACACAAATAATTAGTCCTCCTCTTTAGTTCTGTTAATTAGATCACAATTAGTATATCCTCAATTATAATTTTCCAACAAATTAATTAGATCATAATTAGTATATCCTCAATTAATTATACTATGCAAACGATATGGACGGCTGTCCGAGAGGGCTGATTGAGTTGCTTTCCATTTAGCCTTAACTTAGTTAAAAAAAAAAAAAAACATTGTTGTCACTGGCTATGGTGAGGGGGTTCAAATTACAATTCTATTGATGATAGTCCACGACATCTATTTACCCCTTTTATTCCACCAAATACGACTTTTATATAATTTAAATAGTGTAGGGACAATCTTGAAAATATGAATAGTATAATCGGCTTTGCATTACAAACTTTATGCTTAATTTGAAGCGATTAACGACTATTATACCTTCTTCGAGAAATTTGCAACCTAATTTATGATTTTAGAATATTATAGGTATTGCCTGCCTCTGGTTAATAGTATCTTTGTTTGCGACTCCTTATTACTGTTTATCAATTTTACACATTTATATACATGTTTTATTTCAAACTTGCCATTTTTGCACAACACTTGACAAGGTCATTTTTTGAATAATGAATAGTTAATTTTGAAAAATCAACAGTGCCACGTTACGACTTCTTATAGGCATTTGCGCCTTAAAAGAATTATTTATAGCCTTTTTGTTCCCTTTTTTGAGTTTATAAAATTTTAGTTTTCCTCTTCTCGTCATGAACAACGACTTTTTACGATTTTTCCTGCACGTTTATAACTTATACTTATTGGCTTACTCCTATTATTCGTAATAAAATATTTTTCACAAGTTTGCCTAGTGGCCAGTTTTTTAAAAAATAAATAGTATTTTAGGCTATAAAATGATAAAATAGATGTGTGGATGTACACTTTTTTTTTAATTGTATTGGCAACTTGTTTATCACGTTTGCACAGAGGTTTACCAAATAAGAAACTTTAAGTTTTCGACGGCTGCCAATGAATAGTAATGAACAGTAATTTGGCTGACGTCTACGTTCTCTTTACGACTTGTATTTTTTTTTAATGGGTTTTATTTATAATTTACGATGTTTGCACAATACTGCTAGTCGTACATGGAATGATGATTACAAATTTGGCCTACCACTGGCTAATAACTACATTCAATTGTCGTTGACTTTCTTTTATTACATTGAAGATTTATACGTATATGTTTACTGATTTTACTCTTAGTCTACACAATCTTCCTTTTCTTCGTTCTTACTAAAATTTGGTAAAAATAATTTTAATTTTTTATTATAAGTTACAATATTCTTATTTATTTAATTTTACTTTCTACCATATTATATTACTTTGACAAAATTAACTTCAAATTTTATATTCTTACATTACAGTGCTAGACAAAATTTATTTTAAATTTTTTTCTTAATATTTATGTTATTCATATTTATTTATTTAATATTGTTGCATTTTACATTACTTTCATAATATTTATTTATATTCGTTTTCTTAGATCAATAATACCTTCATGTTATTTTTTTTTACGTATATTCCTTTATTTGTATTTATATATCTTCAATTTATTTTATTTTTAATCTTCCATATATAAATACTTATGTAAAATTATCTTAAAATTATGACATAATAAGTTCTACATTCTTTAATTTATATCTCTTAATTTTATTTTATTTTTTCACTTCCATTAAAATATAAATATTATTAACAACCTACAAATAATTAATTTACTTATTTATTTTATATTTCAATAATTAATGTAATTTTTTGAGCGGGCTTCGGGAGAACAGAAACTTTATTAATCTGCAAATAACTGATTTACTTGTTTATTTTATATTTCAATCATGTAATTTTTTGGGAGGGTTTTGGGAGAACATGAACATTATTAATCTACAAATAAGTAATTTACTTACTTATTTTATATTTCAATAATTAATGTTTTTTTTTTTTTACGCACACTTCTAGAGAATAGGATAGGCGGCAGGGCTGCGATTATAGAAACTTGTCGTGGCCGGTTTTTTGTTTTGTTTGTTTTGCTTGATTGGAGCCAATTGTTAAATAGCCAGCAGCCCAAGGTACAGCAGCAGTTGTACCGGTCCAGCTGCTGGACTAAAGCAAAACCTATTCCTTGACTCATGTATTACCTCAATAAGTCAATACAATGATTTGATCCAATTATTTGTTTTCTAAAATTTTTTATTTCTCATTTTTCAACAGAATGTGTGCATTGTTCATAAAAAATTATCGGATATCACAGGCATCTAACAAGGATTCTTTCTCCTGATAAATGATAATTGTGATCAGTATTAGTGAGAATTTTGAAGTTGGGAACTCCGCTCGGTATAAGAACCCACTAAAACAGCGCACAGGTACTCTGCTGGTAATGAAGCTTTATGAACTGGCCCAATTTGTTGAAGCCATGGCCCAATACAGCCCATAGATACGAATGCCCTCTCTTAAAAAATTTAGTTCAAAATAAATGTGATCAAGTCAAGCTTAGGATTAGAATGTATCGTATTTACTTTAATATTCGAATCAATCGAACTCTAACAAACAATTTAATTGGAGAGTTAGGTATGACTGCTTTAATTGATGTTGAAATAATAACCAAAAAATTAGAAAATTTAAAGAAATTGGGACTTCCCTTGTTGGCATAATGTTAGTGCAAGATTGGAGGGACTTAGAGGACTCTTAGTGTCACTATAAGTTTTATGCTATATAATTGTCAGCATGTGTGTGGTTGTGTCATTTTATATGCAATGGAATTTGGTTTGGATTTCTCAACCAGAATTATGATGATCCTAAATATTTTTCTTCTTTCTATTTACATCTTTTTAATTAAACTTAAGTGATGATACTGGATTTTGTGGCTTTAGCTGGCATATTCTTATGAGGATGAAGGCTCCCAAAGAAGGTGCTTGTGTGTCCATTGCACCCGTCGAGCTTCCATGATCCTTTACATGCATTTAAGCGTGTCTCTGCAGGAGATGAGATCGACGAGGTAATATAGGCTATGCTGCCTCCTGTGAACTCCTTAAAATGTATTTGATATCAAGGTAAAATTTTCCATTTTATAAACAAATGTCTGACTGCACCTCAGGAAGGCTACCATACATTTCCCGAGGGGTTGTGGAATTACTTCAATATGGGTAAGTGCTTCTAATGCACAAGTTTCAAACTGTTGAATTTTAGATATATTTTATTTTATTTTTAAGTTTTAAATTTGATTTCCTAATTACGAGTACCTTTTAAACAGAGTGAAATTGGTATAATTGTAAGATGACATTTATTCTTTCACATTCTTGGGCATTTTCCATTTAGTTTTTTATTTCCTTTATTTGTTAGCATTTAATCAATTTTACCAATGAACATCTGGTATAGATAAGGATGTATAAATAAAAAATTATTAAATTTAAACAGCATTTGTATATTCTTAGTTGATATAAACTTTATACAGATTTTTACCTAAACTTAAAATTCTGTGGAGATGCAAGTACCTTGTTTCAGTTGCAAAGTTCTATATCTCTAGTATCTTACAACTGAAATTGAGAAAAGAGGGTAGAATCTTCTTAATCTTACATTTATAGCTTTCTTTGGTTTAATCTTTTATAAGAATCTTTTTTCCTTATACATAGAAAGGTGTTGCAGGTTTTTGACTTGTTGCTTTCTGGTTTCATATAAATAACGTTTTCTAGATGAAAACCACTTTTATATTTCCTATTCTTTCCAGGAATGGATGGCCAAGTACCATATGCATTTCATTCTGAACGAAAGTTGAATCCTGAAAAATTTATAAATTAGTTAGTTAATCAGGTATTCTGATGCTCTTTGTGTTTTTTTTTTTTTTTAATGATGCACAAACATTTAACAGGATGATCACCGTGTTTTTCATTGTGTCCTTAATTATTATGCCACGAAATTGTAGTGGAGCTTTCAACATTGAATTGAGTAATGTTTAAACTAGTTTAAGCCTTGAGGGTAAACTATTAAGAGTGGTCTTAGTTGCTAGCTTATTGCTATTTGTGAAGATGTTAACCTTTAGTAAATGAGTGAAGGATACTAACAGAACTAAAGAGGAGGACTAATTATTTGTGTTAATTATGCAATATTTGTACTAAAAAAGCACATCATGCTACTTCTGTTGGATCTCATCGAGACTATCCTGCACATCGTCTTCTTCCACTAGATCTCATTGAGATTATCTTGTACATCGTGCTACTTCTACTAGGTCTCATCAAGACCGTCTTACGCATCTTGCTCCTTCTATTAGTTCTCATCGAGATTGACTTGCACATTGTGTCTGAACTAAGAAGCCTCATCCAGACTAACTTGCATATCATGCTGCTTCTGTTGCTATTCCTTTAAATGTTGAGCCCACTTCCTTTACGGTTACCCCCAGTATTTTATACTGCTTTGTGATTCTACAGAATTTGGTCACTTTTGGACTACACTTCATTTTGGATCATGCTTCCTACAATAAAAGGATTCATGATTCATGTATGCATGATGTCTATTTTTCTAATTATATGCTTCTTGCATCGACTAAATGGGTCACCTGCAAATCCAGTGTCTAGAGTAAGAGGTTGAGCGTCTTCAGGCTCAAATTGCTGCTTCTCCAATTAATGTTGGTGATAATGAGAAAGGACTGTCACCATCAGCTTTCTCAATTTCCTTTTACCTTTCTTCATACCTTCCATTGTCTCTTCTCACATTTTCTAATATATCTAAGGTCTTCTCAAGAGCCCCAACCACTTTTGAAGCCTCTAAAGGATGATGACTAAAAACGACTCGAATCCATCGGTCTCTATCACCTGAAGTTCCTTCAATATATAAAGCTTGATGTCCCTTTTCTAAAGGAATGAATGATCTTCTAAGATCGTCATGATCACGTCCTGTGCTTCAATGGGCAAGAGCTTTGCCCTTTGTATGAGAAATTCTCTACCATACTTGATTGTTACCGATCCAGTTCTGAGAACATCATTCTGTCGACTGCCAAGATGACCCATCCAAAAAAAGATTATCGCCCAAGTATAGGAGTGTTGAAGTAATAAATCCGGTGATACCTGGGTCGATCCACGAGGAAGGGATTTAGCGGTATAAACTATAAGGTAAGCAAATGTAATATGAATAAATCAAATAATTAACAAGATGATATTAACAAATAAAAGTAAAGATGGTAGGCGGTACTGCCAACCATTCAAATGTAAAGCTAAAATAAAAGGTGGTAAAACCATCCATAGAAATAGGACGTAAAACCTACCATAGCAAATAAAATAACAATTTCATAAACAATAAATTAAAATATGCAAGAAAAAGGAATTAGCACAATAATAATGAAAGGTAAGATTAGGGGATTCGCCCTTGATATATCAAATAAGGATAAACAACCCAATTATAACTCAATTGGAGTTCACACATCAAGGAGGTTCCACTCGGAAGGTATGTCATTTAAGTCCATTTTTAGTTATATGAATTATATTTGTTTCGTTACCATTATTTATACCATTTCTTATAAATGGGTTCAAGCATCCAATGTGCCAATCACCATATGTCTACAACAAATCAAAATTCCTAACTATACTTGTGTCGTAAGGAAGAACCATACGACATCTAGAAATGATACGACCTCTAGAAAGGATCCAAGCATTTGATGTGCTAAGGATTATCTAAAATGGATCAAGACCTCCACTTTACGAGTGGTGTCAAGATTGATTATGGACATAAATATAAATCATATAAAGTAAATAACAAAAGATTATGGTTATTAAGCATATATCAAAGGGTTAGAAAATCGTCATTCTCGTATCAAGGGTTTCACCCTTTCACCTTAGCAAAAAGGAATTTAGCAAGACATTATGAAAGAAAGAAAACAAATTGCAAGAAAAGAAAATTCATTAATAACATTAAAACAAAAGAAAGAAAAACACAATAACAAGTGATCTGAGCCAAGGCCAAGATGCCATAATGGGTCACAAGGTACCTCTATTTATAGATATATTTAGGGGCAAATTTGTCAAATTACAAAGGAACAATTGTCAAATATTATTTTATTGACAATTGGGATCATTAGGTGCACCAACTCTGACCACCAATTTCGGCATCGAATTATTAAGAATTTTGATTACATGTCTTCATGAAAGTTGTAAATATTTCTCTCATCTTTCTATAACAACTTGATTCATATGATTTGGATATGTATATCAAGAGATATGGTCAAAATACTAAGGCATGGTCAGGCTGGACCAAAACTACAGATGGGTTCACTTCAAGCCCATTTTTTGTCCATTAAGAGCCCAAATTTGATTATGCTTGTGAAATATAGTCTTGTAGATAATAATCAGGATTTGAACCATTCTAATATATAAATAAAAAGATATGCCCATTTTACCAAACCCACAACAGAACAAAATTTAGAGAAAGTTAATTCAAAAGATGCAAGGACTACAAATATGTAATTAAGGAATTTAATGACATTATTAATACAATATGATGAATTAAACTCTTATTAAGCATACATATTTAAGCGTTCATCACAAGACACCATAGATGTTAGATCTTGCCCACTACTTCGACTTCCCGATTTCTATCATGGGCATTTATACCAGAAGCGACAGAGTGGCATTATTTTCCATCATGCCTTTGCTTGAGATGATGAATAGGAACTCGTCTAGTTGGCTTCGCCTTCTTCAATGCTGCCTTCCTGCATAATTTCTACTGAGTTCACCATATGGTCTCAGAGATCGACATCTTGTAGCCATCATTCCTCGTATGGGAACTGGTTTCACCACAGTTCCCTTGATTCTATCTGAGACATTGATTGAATTGGATTGAGTCAAGATTAATTAGAGGTTCGGTGGTAGCTAGTCTTTTACTTCTTCAAGTTTTTCTTCTAACCCTAAATTTTGCCTAGGCCTACCTTTCGGGTTTTTGACTTAGTGGGTTCTTCTTCTTCTTCTTTCTATTTATGGTTTTTGCCTAAGCCACCCTTTCAGGTTTTCAACTAAGCTAGCTTGCCTTAACTTTTATCTGAGCAGTCCTTTCCAGGTTTTCAACTCAGTGGACTTTTTTTTTAATGCCCTAACTTTTGTCTAAACTGCACTTTTCGGTTTTTTAGCTTGGCGGGCTTGCCTTAATTTTTGCCTAAGCCGCTTTTTCAGGTTTTTGACTCAGTAGGTTTTTTCTTATTTTCCTTTTATTCTTCACATTTGGCTACAAGAGTGTTTGTCTATTTTAGCATCATTTTCTTATACTTCATCTAGGATGATTGATTTTATTCCTTCTACCTTGATTTTCAAGATGTTTAAGGGAATTCTTTACCCCCTTGCTTCTTTTTTTTCTCAAGATGAATGGGTAATTCTTTGCCCCCTATATGAAAAGTTTAGTATCATCTTGGGGAATTTCTTCATCCAACTTCAAAGGCAATATCCATGCGAGACCAAATGAATAACTTCTTCCATATATCATACTTCTTCACTGTTAATAGTAAAGTTGCTTCTTTGATACCCTTAATGGAAACTGTTGATAGTTTTTCTGACATGTTTTCAATAAACCGAACATCCTCCAATAACAAGTTGAAATGTTGAATGTAAGTTGTGCATCAATTTAATTCACATTCAAGTTCCTCAAAATTTTCTCAAATTCAATAGCTCAATGGTAATGTGTTGACAACATGATTGTTCACAATTTCAACTCTAAGCCAGAATTGCTTTATTCAAAATTTGTTATGTGTGTATGTGTAGCCAAACATACTTCACTTGTTAAGACTCAGATAACTTTATGCAAATGAAAACTAGCGATCAATCTCTAAAGATAGAAGAACTACCATAAGCCTGCTTTTCACATCACTCTCCACTAACATAGGCTCATCACAACATCAATAATCACTAGGTCTTTATCAAGCTTGTAATGATAGGCTAGAGTTAAGGTATGATAATGGAGACTATAAGGCTATCTTACTCACAGTCATACAACTATTCTAGGTTTTAATTGAGAGCATTAACTTCTTTCATTTGTACCCCCAAACTTTGAGTTTTCACTCACTATATCTGCTTCGCTTTTGATTTTGAGTGCCTACACCCCTAAACTTTACAAGCAATGGATTAACACTCTTCTTTTTCTTTTTCTTCTTCTTCCTTTTTTTCCTTCTTTTTTTCTTTTTCTTCGAGCTCAAAATTGCAAAAGAACTTATCAAATTCCTTTCATTCTCTCGTAAGCATGGCCCTCAATTCTCTTTTCTAGAATGTTCATATGCTGTGAGTGAAAAGTACTATAGAAGGAAAATTTTTCAAGTTTAGGTTTATTTTTTTGGTTTGACAAAGAAAAGGCTCGATTAGGCTCAATGAGTACACTAGGGATAACAAATCATGATTAGATGGGCTTGAAAGGCTCAATCGATCCAAAGAAAGCCTAAATCACTTCCCTTATGTTGTGAAGCCTAGGATTTAGACTCAAGTGGTGATCAAATAGGTTCTAGAGTCTTATAAGATCTCAACATCAAGCTTTATTCACCTAAAGTTTATTCAAGTGGCATTACGTTCCATATTCAAGGCTATTATACTCAAATGATTGAAAAATCAAGAATGAAATTCATCTATTGAAAAAAGAGTCAAGCATGCAAATAACACAATCTCATCTATTACCAATAATCTATTTTCAATGACTTTATCAATGATCATCAAAAGAGCAAACAACTCACAAATATAATATTCTTAAAACATCATTATTCTTTCTCTAGGTCAAGAATTCTTCCATTATCAATTAGTTCTTGTATCTCATGTCGAAGGTGATGTCATCTGTTGGTGACATGACTAGTTGTTGATTGAAATCACAATATTCATGATGCTTATGGTTAGCTGGTTCTGGGTTTTACAGAGGCTTTGGTGTCAAGGGGAACAACAAAAATTGGGCATAGAGCTCCTCAAATACTTTAGATAAGGGTCATCCCAATTGACTGAACTTTCTTGGTTGATGCTCTTCTACATCCTTGTCGTTTGACCCACTAGTTTGGTCACACTACCCTTGATTTTGACTAGGGTAGCCATTAGTACTTCTCTTCTATCTAGACTCTAATTCTTTTATTTGGATGCCTGAGTGATACAAATCTTCAAATGTTTTGATAGGGAAACCCGCCAGTCTACCATTGATGAAAGTATGGGCTTCATTGATCACCATCTGGACCTGCCTCTTCTTCGCGAGACTTATGGTCATCTTTGTAGCCTTGGCCCTTAAACGAACTAAGTACTCCGAAAAGGTCTTGCTGGGCTTTTGTCTCATCATCTCCAAATCCCTCAATGTTACCCCCAGTTGGGTATTATGCAGTACTATTTCACAAACTGTTGAGAAAGTTCCTCCTAATCTTCTTAAACTTTCTTTGGGAGATCATGATACCATGCTATCGCATCGTCTTCTAAGGATAGCATGAAGTATTTCAAAATGTGCTCCTTCGTCGAAGAAGTAGTTGCCATGATGGCTGCATGCTACCTAAAATGTGTTCTGAGGTTTACCTTTCTGTTGAACTTAGGTAAGTCTAGTAGGCAAACTTTGGATGCAACTCTTGGTCCCCCATAAGCAAGATGTCATCCAAGGCTCAACCCCTTTCAGTCCCTTCTTCTTTAAAACGGATTAGACTTTTTTCATGTCCTTGGCCAATTGCTTGACCGATTCAAGTTCTTCATGGTTGATTGGGCTCTTCCCTTTATTTCTTGCCTTGGCTAGTTTCACCATTACCATCACCATTACCCTCGGGTGGAGATTGGTTCACATGATTAGGCCCATCCCATAAAGCTTCAATAAGTTGGGCCACTTGCTGTTAGAGCGTGGTGATGTCAGCCCTCACTTGAGCCATTTCAACATAGTAGTTATTTGGTGCAGCCATCTCGTCAATTGATTCTTCTTGTCTTATCAAGCGACCACCTTGTCTAACCCAAGCGATGACGGCTGCAAAACAAAGGTGTTAATGTCATGCATGCATGCATGTATGCATGATATGATGCGTGCTCATACAACAGCATAGACATGCTTTCAGCCTTCCAACCTTAGTCCTTCCACACACGTGAGGTTGAGTATATTTTTCTAGGATTTTAGGCTTCATTTCTAAGACATCATCATGAGATGTGGGAATGGGAGATTCTCTCTCCTAATTCTAATATACATTGGATTCTTCATGATTATCATAACATGGTTTTCAAAGTGTCATGACAACCCCAACTCATGGCACATGTTCTCTTTTTTGTTCTTATGGATGACTTGACATGTGACAGTTATTCATGGTTTCATGAGGTTCGAGTTGATATGATTCTAATCATGGAGAATTTTACATCTATGGACATGCATTTCTACATGGGTTTTGGATATTCATCCTATTGAAAATTTCTAAAGCCATCTATATAGGCTTGAGTCTCAAGGGTCCAATGGCCAAGGCTCCTTGGAGCGAGAGATGCTTCCTTGCGCTGTTCTCTTTTTATACCAATTCAATGGTACGTGCTCAAAGGTGGTGATACCAACATAAGTTGTCTAGGGTCGAATAGAGCCAAAGACTTCTCATGCCAATGCCATATGGCTAGTTTAGGCATTTCGTACTCATTGTGTGCCAAAATGTAGTGATGGAAGGACTCATTATATGAACACGAGGTACTAGGATTTAGTATTCCCATTGGAATCAACTTCTCTTATCCCTAGTGGAGTCACTACTATGAACGAAGCTTTTATCCCCCTAGAGTGTTTGCGACCACAACACTATGTCAAATCCTCTTTCAAGACTTAAGGGAGCACAAACAAGCCATGGGCACGTCTGGAGAAAAGAGTCACCACACAATTATTCAATTAGGAACAAATGGGGGCAATCTTATCTCTGACTTTGGGACCTAAACTACCCTAATCCCCTCAGAGATAGATTCGGGAAGTTTGGTATGAATCTTTCAACCTGCCCGGATGTATCTCCGGCCTCCACTTGAGAACTACCAAATAAGAATATCTCATAATGTTACTTAGTCCAATTAAATGGTTCATTTTATGCACACATTCTCATTTTTATCTTTATTAAGCATGTTAGGTGATTATTCAATCAATGACAATTTGTATATTCATACAAAGAAAAAGGGAGGAGAATTGATTACATTTTCTTTCAAACATTGGGGAATGGGAAGAGGATTACACCGTTTGTAATAAAATAATAAAATATTCTATACATTTGTATATTACATTCATTCTAAGTAATGGTCTCTCACTATCAATGTGAGTCCACCACCACTTCATGATATCATATAATCACACTTCTAATCATGATACATTCATAAACGATCAAACAAAACCATAATCTAATATCATGGCATTCTAGCTTAGATTTTAATAAATTTTATTATGGTAATTCTACCTATTGCTATTCTAACATTATTCATGTCATGTATCATCATGGCATTCTAGCCTAAATCATAACACATAGGGCATATTCTAGCCTAGTTCATAGTATTCATGGCATATTCTAGCCTAATTCAAACAATCACCAATCATAGTATTCAAGAGCAAAATGGTAATTCTACATATTCTATGCTATTTTCTAGCATTCATCAAAGCGAGTAAGTTTCCTAGCATGATTCTAATCATGTGCTCTTAAGCATGATTCTTCTCGTTACTATATTTTTAAGCAATTGCGAAGAAAATAAATTTCTAAGCATGATTTAAAAAAAAAAAGTTCACATACTTATCTTGACACGCTTACCCATCTTGTAGAACAAATAGGGTTAGAACAATTCATAATAACTGTAAACATGCTCCCAAGTATAAAATAAAACCCTAAACATGCTTTTTCTAAGCGAGAAAAATAAAACAGAAAATAAGAGGGAGGAGAGAATTCTACTCTAAAGACTTACCCTTTCCAGGTTTAGAGCAATATGATGAACACTTAAATATGCATCCTTAATAAGAGCTTAATTCATCATATTGCATTAATAGTGTCATTAAATTCCTCAACTTAAGCATATTTGTAGTCTTTACATCTTTTAAATTAACTTTCTCTTAATTTTGGTTTTGTTGTAAGTTCGGTAAAATGGGCATAACTTTCTATTTATAGATCAGAATGGTGCAAATCTTGATGTTTTGGAAATCTGATTAAATTATCTACAAGACTATATTTCACAAGCACATCAAAGTCAGGCTCTTAGTGGACCAAAAATGGGCTTGAAGTGAACCCATCTGCAATTTCAGCACAGCCTGACCATGCCTCAATATTTCATCATATCTTTTGATATACATATCCAAATTATATGAATCAAGATGTTGTAGAAAGTTGAGAGAAATATATACAACTTTCATGAAGACATGTGATCGAAATTCTCAATAATTCGATGCCAAAATCAATGGTCAAAGTTGTTGCACCTAATGATCCCAATTGTCAACAAAATATTTGATAATTGTTCATTTGTAAATTGACAAGTTTGCTGCTGAATGTATCTGTAAATAGAGGTGCCTTGTGACCCATTAGGGCATCTTGGCCTTGGCTGGGATCACTTGTTATTATGTTTTTCTCTCTTATATTTTTATGCTATTTTCTTGCAATTTGTTTTCTTTCTTTTATAATGTCTTTCTAACCATTGATATGCGCTTAATAATCATAATTTTGTGTTGTTTATTTTATATCATTTATATTTATTTTCTTAATAATCTTGACACTGCTTGTAGAGTAGAGATCTTGATCCATTGTAGACAACTCTTGGCAGATCAAATACTTGGATCCTTTCTAGATGTCATATGGTTCTTTCTTACTGACACGAATCTAGTTAGGAACCTTGATTTGTTGTAGACATATAGTGATTGGCATATTGGATACTTAAACCCATTTACGAGAAGTGGTATAAATATTGGTAACGAAACAAATATAATTCATATAACTAAAATGGGCTACTTATCCTTATTCGATATATCAAGGGTGGATCTCCTAACCTTAGCTTTCATTATTATTATGTTAATTCCTCTTACTTTTGTACTTTAATTATTCTTATTTATTGCTTATAAAATTGTTCTTTTATTTGCTATGATAGGTTTTACCTCCTATTTTCATGGATGGTTTTACCACCTTTTGTTAATATCATCTTGATTATTCATATCATATTTGCTTACACTTTAATTTGTAGAGCTAAAATCCCTTTCCTTGTGGATCGACCCCAGTCTCACCGGATTTATTATTTCGACACTTCTATACTTGGGAGATAATCCTTTTTTGGATCTATCGAGTTTTTGGTGTCCTTACTGGGGAAGGTAAAAATTGGCGTGAAAAATTTTAAGTATTCTCTTTTCTCATTTTAGATCTTAATTTTTTTCTATGTCGTTTGTTCATCTTTTCTTCTCTTTTCTTTTCTCTTTCTTGTATGAAAATTTGGTCACGAACATCTAGTGGTAGACTTGTTAGAAAAATATCATCTTCCTCAGAAAATATGGCCGACAATCAAGTGGAAAGGTTCACGGATGAAAGGGACAATCGTTCCCAACAAAATGATCAAAACCAATCAAGAACCCTCTGAGATTACATGAATTCGGTAAGGACTAGTGCACCATCTTGTGTAGTTTCTCCTCCCGATTTAGTCCGTTTCAATTTCAAACGGAGTTTTGTTCGACTTCTACCTACCTTTCATGGCCTTGATATGGAGAACCCATATTCGTACTTAAAAATCTTTGAAGAGGTGCGTAACTCCTACAATGACCCAAATTGTAGCATAAACACCATTACACAAAGCTTTTTCCTTTTTCTTTAAAAGATAAAGCTAGAACATGGCTACAAAATTTGAGGTCAAATTCCATCAGTTCATGGGATGAGATGAAACAACAATTTTTGACAAAAATTTTTCCTACCCATAGACCAAATTCTCTTAAAAGACAAATTTCCATATTCACTCAAAACAAGGGAAACCATTTACCAATGTTGGGATAGGTATAAGAAACTACTTAACACTGTCTTCACCATGGTTTTGAAACTTAGAGAATAGTTGCACACTTCTATGAAGGGTTAATACCTCAAGATAGACAACTAGTGGAGTTAATGTGTAATGAAGAATTTGGAGATGAAGACCCTAAGGAAGCAATTGACTACCTCGATTCCTTGGTAGACAAGGCTCAAAATTGGGACACTACTGGCACCTATGAGGTACCAAGCAAGGCCCCAACCTCGACATCCAATAGAGGCATTGACAACCTTAGGGAAGACCATGACCCTCAAGCCAAATATGCATCCCTAGCTAGAAAAGTCGAGGATTTAGAAATGAAAAAGAGTGGTCAATTGAATTCTATTCAAGAAATTGTCTGTCACATTTGTAATGATAATGACCATTCTGCTAATAATTGCTCAACTTTGCCTGCCTTTAGCGAATGTCTTCATGAATAAGCCAATGCCTTAAACACTTTCAAAAGGCCAAATCACAATCCATACTCACAAACCTACAATCTAGATTGGAGAAATCATCCAAATTTTAGTTGAAAAAATGACAATCATGCACAATCTTCACAAGTGCATTTTCAAACACGACAAAATTTTTAAAATTCTCATGATCATCCATATGCTCTTCCTCCTAGGAATGACCTTGAAGAGACATTGTATTCATTACAAAGCAAGAGACTTTCAATAGTCAAATTGCTCAAACATTAGCAAATTTGTTAAACACTCTTGCAAAATTTGCATCTACATTTAGCATCCAAGAAACAAGGAAATTTCCTTCTCAAACATTGCAAAACCCCAAAGATCAATCTAACTCAAATGCAGGGAGTTCAAGTAACCATTATTTTGACCAAGCTAAATCAGTCATGACCTTTTGCAATGGTAATTGAAAAACACATTCCTAACCCTTATGAAAAAGAAGAAGAATCGACCTCTAAAGGGTAGGAAGAGGTTGCCAAACCAACACCTAGCAAAGAAGAAACCAAATCCTCATCTATGCCTCCATTTTCTCAAGCATTAGCCATACAAAAGAAGCCAACTCACAATTCTGATATCTTTGAAATTTTCAAACAGGTAAAGGTCAAACAGGTACCTTCTTATGTAAAATTTTTGAAAGACTTATGTACTGTGAAAAAGAAATTGAATGTGAAAAAGAAGGCCTTTCTAGTCGAGCAAGTAAGTGCTATTCTTCAAAACAATAATAAAGTGAAATATAAGGATCCAGGTTGTCCTACAATTTCATGTGTTATTGGAGACCATAAAATTGAACAAGCTTTACTTGATCTTGATGCTAGTGTAAATTTGTTTCCACACTCGTTTTTTTAGAAACTCAATCTAGGTGAGTTAAGATAGACTTCTGTGACTCCTTTGCTTGCTGATAGATCAATTAAAGTACCAAGAGGAGTAGTAGAAGATGTGTTAATTCAAGTTGATAAATTCATTTATCTAGTGGATTTTATCGTCTTGGACACGCAATCAATGAAACTATGCAATTCAATTCCTATTATTTTAGGGCGTCTATTTCTAGCTACCTCTAATGCTTTGATTAATTGCAGAAATGGAGTCATGAAGCTATCATTCGAAAACATGACATTGGAACTTAATGTTTGAATTATGTGCAAACAACCACATGAAGAAGATGATGAAATTGAAGAGGCTAATATGATTGAAACTATTGTGGAAGAGCACATCCAAAAAGGGATAGAAAAAGGCTCAAAATCACGATTTGAATAAGTGGGACAAATGAATGAAAGCAAGGAAGAGGAAGCTCCCAAGTTAGAATTGAAGCCCTTACCTGAAGGACTAAAATATGCATATCTGGGGGAGAATTAGACATATCCAATGGTAATTTCTTCATCTCTCACAAGCGAGCAACAAGGTGAGTTGATACACATGCTTAAAAGGCATAAAAATGGAATCGAGTGAACCTTAAAAGACATAAAAAGCATTAACCCTTTGATTTGTGCACATAGAATACATTTAGAAGAAAATGCTAAAACATCCCAACAGCCTCAAAGGAGATTAAATCCCCACATGAAAGAGATGAATAGCGCTGAAGTTCTCAAACCACTTGATGTGGGAATTATCTACCCTATTTCTGATAGTAAGTGGGTAAGCCCTACACAAGTAGTACCTAAAAAATCTGGCATTATAGTAGTTAAAAATGAAAAGGGAGAATCATTGTCAGCCCGAGTCTCATCTAGTTGGAAGATGTGCATTGATTATAGAAAATTAAATGCTATCACCAGAAAAGACCACTTTCCCTTACCATTCCTTCACCAAATTCTAGAAAGAGTAGCAGGGCACTCCTACTACTACTTTCTTGATGGATATTCAAGCCATTATCAAATTCTCATTACACTTGAAGACCAAGAAAAAACCACATTCACGTGCCGCTTCGGCACTTTTGCATTTAAGAGAATGTCTTTTGAACTTTGTAATGCCCCAGTCACTTTTCAAAGATACATGTTAAGCATTTTCAGTGACATGGTTGAGCATTGTTTAGAAGTTTTCATGGATGATTTAACTGTCATTGGAAATTCTTTTGAGAATTGTCTTGAAAACATAGAAAAAGTCCTAAAAAGGTTTGTAGAAAAAGGTATTATTTTGAATTGGAAAAAATGTCATTATATGGTCATTTCGAAAATTGTCTTGGGTCATGTGGTGTCTTCTAAGGGAATTGAAGTGGACAAAGCAAAAGTGTAATTAATTTTCCATTTGCCTATACCAAAAACAGTTAAAGAGGTCCGTTCATTCTTATGGCATGCTGGAATTTATAAGAGGCTCATAAGAAATTTCGGTACTATATCTAAACCTCTTTGTAACCTCTTAATAAAAGACACTTTTTTTGAATGGACTCAAGAATGTCAAAATGCCTTTGATAAGTTAATTGGACTTTTAACAACTGGTCCAATTATGCAATCTCCCGATTGGTCCTTGCCTTTTGAATTGATGTGTGATACAAGTGATTTTGCCGTTGGTGCTCCCCTTAGGACAAAGAATAGAAGGTAAGCCTTATGTGATATACTATGCAAGTAGGACTTTAAATGATGCACAAATGAATTATACAACAACTGAAAAAGAACTACTTGTAATAGTAATTGCATTGGACGAATTTTGATCTTATTTAATTGGTTCTCCAACGATTGTTTACACTAACCATGCAGCTGTGAGATATTTAATGTCTAAATAGGATGTAAAACCTGGATTGATACGGTGGATCTTATTGCTCTAAGAATTCAACATCACAATAAAGGATAAGAAAGGAGCCGAAAATGTCGTTGCAGATCATCTTTCAAGATTAACGACAGAGACATTAATTGAAACTTCACCCATCAATGACACTTTTCTTGATGAATTTTTATTCTTCATTGCTACAGTACCTTGGTTTGCTAACATTATAAATTTTCTTGCAACAGGAGAAATGCCACCTCATTGGAATGCTCAAGACAAAAGAAAATTTTTGACCGAGGTGAAAAATTTCTATTGGGATAACCCATATCTGTTCAAATATTATCCAAACCAAATAATTAGAAGATGCATAACTAACGATGAGGTAACTAGTGCCATTAATTTTTGTCATTCCGAAGTATGTTGAGGATATTTTTCATCAAAAAAAAGTTGCTAAAATCTCGCAATGTGGATTTTATTAGTCCACCTTATTTAAAGATGCACATGCATTTTGCAAAACTTATGAAAATTACCAAAAATTGGGATGCATTTTAAAACGAAACATGATGCCTTTGAATCCCATTCTTGTTGTTGAAATCTTTGACTGTTGGGGTATTGATTTTATAGGACCTTTTTCACCATCATTTGGTTTTGTGTACATTCTTGTTGCAGTAGTCTATATTTCAAAATGGGTCGAGGCAATTCCATGTCGAACAATTATCACAAAACAGTTATCAAATTCTTGAAAAAGAATATCTTGTGTAGATATGGAATTCCTTGAGCCATTATTAGTGATGGGGGTACACATTTTTGTAACAAACCATTTAAAACTTTAATGAAGAAATATGGAATAACCCATAAAGTTTCTGCACCTTATCACTCGCAAACAAGTGAACAAGCTGAATTAGATAATAAAGAGATAAAACAGATCTTAAAAAAAACGATTAACCTAAATCGTAAAGATTGGTCTTTAAGACTTAATGATGTACTTTGAGCTTACCGAACTGCTTTCAAAACATCATTGGGAATGTCTCCTTACAGATTAGTTTATGAAAAACCTTATCACCTGCCTGTGGAAACGGAGCATAAAGCGTATTGGGCCATTAAAACATTTAACTCAGATTTGGATAATGCCTGCAAGTTACGTAAACTTCAATTGAGTGAAATTAAAGAAATCAGAAGTGAGGCTTATGAAAATTCTGAAATCTACAAAAAAAGTGAAGGTTTTTCATGACAAATTCATAGTTAGAAAATCTTTTGAACCTTCACAAAAAGTTCTTTTGTATGATTCAAGATTGCATTTGTTTTCTGGTAAACTTCGGTTTTGTTGGACTGGGCCTTTCATTGTTAAAAATGTTTTCTCTCATGGAGCAATTGAAATTGAAAACCCAAAGAATGGTAATGTTTTTAAAGTTAATGCACAACAGTTAAAGCCATTCTTTGATAATTTTGATCAAAATGACGAGTCCACTACTTTAGTCAATTTTTCTTAAGGATTGATTTTTTCCAGTCAAGTGGCGGATATAATACTCCGTGACTTTTAAAATCAGTTTTTCAGTTCCCTAAAAACTATTGCTCACCTTGCATTCATTTTCTTTTCTTCTCTCTCATTTTCTTCACATAGACACCATTCTCTTGAATCTGTACAAACGTTTTCCCTCTCTTTCTCAAAATAATTTGCTTAAAATTTACAAAGCTCACGTAGAAAGATAAGGAAGTTGATGTGCAAGGGTATTCCTACTGATTTAAGATGGTTAATTGAAGCCAAAGTTCGAATTTCTTGTGAGTTTTCAAATAATCTTGTTTATCACATGCCAGGTTTGGAAAAAAGCTCTTACGCCAAAAAGCGAAGAGTGAAAAGGTTGCAAGTTTGTCACAAATGTGCAAGATGGACTTGTAACCAGCATTGCCACTCCTTGGGATATTTGTCTAACAATCGAGAGGATAAGCTACAATTCATCAAGAATGGAATGAGTAGGGAGTCTTTGAATGATATCTGATTGACTCTTGAGATGCATTCTTGTGGAATTATGCAGCATGAAATTTTGAAATTATAGACACAATTTCAAGATAAGCACGAACATTATAGTCTCAGGAACTTCAAAAATATGACATCTCTTGTTCTCCTCTTCACACATAGTTAGAGAGTTGTATAGACATGGAGGAACTTCAAAACATCGAATCCAAAGGATATGTGTATTCTGTGGATCTCGACCAGGTAAACGTAAAGAGTTTGTAGAAATAGCAAATTATCTTGGTAGGCTATTAGCTGAAAGAAAGATTCATGTGGTTTATGGGGGAGGTAGCCTCGGGTTAATAAATTGTGTGTCAGCAGCTATACATGTAGGAGGTAGTCAAGTTTTAAGAGTTATTCCTAAAGCTTTGGCTATAGAAAGCATCATTGGAAAAACGGTTGGGAAGGAGTTACAAGTCTCCTCTATGTATGAACGCATGGCACATATGCTTATCAATTCAGATGCCTTTATTGCTTTACCAGGTGGCTTTGATACTTTTAAAAAAAAAATTCAAATTGCCTCTTAGGCCCAACTGAATCTCCATAAAGAACCCATAAGTTTGCTGAATGTTAAAAATTTCTTTGATCTTGTGATAAGTTTTGTTGATACAGATGTGGAACAGAATTTTATCCCTCATTCGCTGCGACAGATCCTTGTTTTTGCCACTTCTGCTAGTGACTTACTTGATAAATTACAAGCAATTGAGTATGAACCTGACCCGGCTATAACTCAAATTAATTGGTTAGGGGGACAAAACAAAAAGTGCAAATTGGATCTGAATCTCCATTTATAATTTTTTTCTTGTCTTATTTTTATCATTTTATTTTATTAGTCTTTCAGGTCGTCTCTCTTAAATAACAGAAGCTTCAGCTAATATCTCATATACTTTATCTCTCTACATTTAAACATTGAGGACAATGTTTCATTTGGTTAGGGGGGAGGATAGTAGAGATAAATGTGTCTTAAATCTTCTTTTTGCCCAAAAAAAAAAGCGAGCGAGTTAGTAATTAGATTCAGAGTGCAATGTGGAGTTCAAATCCTATTGAGACGCATTCTGCATCAGGAATGGCAGAGTAAATAGGGCCAATTTGAACTCTTGAAACACACTCTGACCAATTTGTTATTTTGTTTTGATTTTGCATTTTTGAAGACTCATTTTAGGTAACTTGATGTTATTTAGTTTTGATTTTTTAATTTTATAACAAGGAGGTCTTATTCATTTCACTTTGAATTATTTAAATCTATCAACTCTCACAACCTTATCATTTAATAAACTGTGTGCTTATGTTCTCGTTAAGCAAGTATTCATGAACCTTCTTTACACACACATACCTTGATGCTGATTGTGGGTGGCGAAATGAAATGTTGTAATATTTGAGTTCTTTTGTTTTGTTTAAGATAACAACAAAGGAAGGGGAAAGTTAAAAAAAAAAAAAAGAAGAAAAGTGAAAGCAAAAAAAAGAGCAATTATGGATAAGTTTGGTGTCGTAGCCTCCTTAATTTGAGCAATTAAGCTCGAGGGATACCTTAACACCTAATACCCTAAGACCAACTGGTTTGAGAGCTATTGGCCCAAATCTCGTTACATGAATTAAGGAGAAAACTTAATGGAATTGAACATTGCACTATCAACAAGTTTCTAAGCAAAAATAAAGCATTGACAACTCGAGTCGTTAAGCTCGTAGGGGTGTCTTAACACCTAATGCCCTAAGGCCAACTGGTCTGGGAGTCATTAGCCTAAGGCTTGCTACATGGGTTAAAGATGCATTCTTTCAATATATATATATATATATATAATGATGAATGAATGCCCCCCACCTAAGGTTGTTCTTAACAATTATTAGAACCGATATGGCTTCTTTCTAATAAGCTCCATATTCATGTGTCGACTAAACACAAAAAGAATGTTTGTTAATATCTTGACTGAAGGATACATGAGTCATTTTAAAAAAAAATCGGTTAAGAATTTGTTTATTTCGATAAAATCAAAGAGACTGCAATAACGACCACCTTGGATGTAAGATTCTATAAATCACTTCTAAATAATAATCATCATATTGCATTAATATTGCCATTAAATTCCTTAACTTAAGCATATTTTTAGTCTTCGCATCTTTTAAATTAACTTTCTCTTAATTTTGGTTTTGTTGTAAGTTCGGTAAAATAGGCATAACTTTCTATTTATAGATCAGAATGGTGCAAATCTTGATGTTTTGAAAATCTGATTAAATTATCTACAAGATTATATTTCACAAGCACCATCAAATTTGGGATCTTAATGGATCAAAAATGGGCTTGAAGTGAATCCATCTGTAGTTTTAGCCTAGCTTACCATGTCTCAGTATTTTCACCATATCTCTTGATATACATATCCAAATCATATGAATCAAGATGTTATAGAAATCTGAGAGAAATGTCAACAACTTTCATGAAGAAATGTGAAGAAATTATCAATAAATCGGCGTCGAAATCGATGGTCAAAGTTGGTGCACCTAATGATCCCAATTGTCAACAAAATATTTAACAATTGTTCCTTTATAATTTGACAAGTTTGCCCTTGAATGTGTCTATAAATAGAGGTGTCTTGTAACCCATTAGGGCATCTTGGCCTTGGCTGGGATCACTTGTTATTGTGTTTTTCGCTCTTATGTTTTTATGCTATTAATAAATCTTCTTTTTCTTTCAATTTGTTTTCTTTCTTTTATAATGTCTTTCTAATTTCTCTCTTGCTAAGGTGAAAGGGTGAAACTCTTGATATAAGAATAAGGATTTTTCGATCCTTGAAATGTGCTTAATAATCATAATCTTGTGTTGTTTATTTTATATGATTTATATTTATTTTCTTAATCAATCTTGACAGCACTTGTAAAGTGGAGGTCTTGATCTATTGTAGACAATTCTTGGCAGATCAAATACTTAGATCTTTTCTAGATGTTGTATGGTTCTTCCTTACCGACACGAATCTAGTTAGGAACCTTGATTTGTTGTAGACATATGGTGACTAGCACATCAGATGCTTGAACCTATTTATAAGAAGTGGTATAAATATTGGTAACAAAACAAATATAATTCATATAACTAAAATGGGCTACTTATCCTCATTTGATATATTAAGGGTGGATCCCCTAACCCTAGCTTTCATATTATTATGTTAACTCCTCTTACTTTTGTACTTTAATTATTCTTATTTATTACTTATGAAATTGTTTTTTCATTTGCTGTGGTAGGTTTTACCTCCTATTTTCATGCATGGTTTTACCACCTTTTATTAATATCATCTTGATTATTCATATCATATTTGCTTACCTTTTAATTTATAGTGCTAAAATCCCCTTCTTTGTGATTGACCCGGTCTCACCAGGTTTATTACTTCGACACTCTTATACTTGGGAGATAATCTTTTTTTGATGTGTCACAATAGAACATCTAAAAAATTATATTGAAAAAGACCTCTCAAATTCTTGAGACTGTCTTCAAGAGGGAGAGAGACAACTGTTTTTGACAATCGGCGTGACTTGATGAACACTTAAATAAGTATGTTTAATAAGAGCTTAATTATTCATATTATATTAATAGGGTCATTAAATTCCTCAACTTAAGCATATTTGTGATCTTTGTATCTTTTGAATTAGCTTTATCTTGATTTCATTTTTTATTACAAGTTTGGTAAAATGGGCATAACTTTCTATTTCTAGATCAGATGGTACAAATCTTAATTTGTTAGAAAACTGATTAAATTATCTACAAGATTATATTTCATAAGCATCATCAAATTTTAATTTGGGCTCTTAGTATATCAAAAATGGGCTTGAAGTGAACCCATCTGTAGTTTTAGCCCAGCCTAACTATGCGTTAGTAGTTTGACCATATCTCTTGATATACATATCCAAATCGTATGAATCAAGATGTTCTACAAAGCTGAGATAAATATCTACAAATTTCATGAAGATATTTGATCAAAATTCTAAATAATTTGGTGCCGAAATCGGTAGTCAAATTCGATGCACATGATGATCCCAATTGTGAACAAGATATTTGACAATTGTCCCTTTATAATTTGACAAGTTTACCCCTGAATGTATCTATAAATAAAGGTGCCTTATAACCCATTAGGGCATCTTGGCCTTGGTTGGGATATTTTATTATTACGTTTTCTCTCTTGTGTTTGTTCTCTTAATGTTATTAATAAATCTTCTTTTTCTTGTAACTTATTTTCTTTCTTTTATAATATCTTGCTAAATTCTCTTTTGCTAAGGTGATAGGATGAAACCTTTGATATGAGAATAAGAATTTTCTAACCCTTTGATATGTACTTAATATTCATAATCTTTTGTTTTTTATTTTATATTATTTATATTTATTTTCTTAATCAATCTTGACACCACTCGTAAAGTGAAGGTCTTGATCCATTATAGACAATCCTTGACACAACAAACGCTTGGATCCTTTTCAGATGTCATATGATTCTTCCTTACTGATACAAGTCTAGTTAGGAATCTTGATTTATTATAGACATATAGTGATTGACACATTGCATGTTAGAACCTATTTTCAAGAGGTGGTATAAATATTGATAATGAAACAACTATAATTCATATGGACATAAAATGACATACCTTCCAATTCAAACCTCCTTGATGTGTGGATTCCAATTGAGTTATAATCAGGTCACTTATCCTTATTTGAAATATCAGGGGCCGATCCCCTAACCTTAGCTTTCATTGTTATTGTGTTAGTTTCTCTTACTTGTGTATTTGATTTATTCTTGTTTATTATTTGTGAACTTGTTCTTTTATTTGTTATGGTAGGTTTTACCACCTATTTCCATAGATGGTTTTATCACCTTTTATTTTTGTTTTACATTTGAATGGTCAGTAGTACTACCTACCATCTTTACTTTTATTTATTAATATCATCTTGTTATTTGTTTACATTATTCATATCTTATTTGCTTACCTTATAGTTTGTATCACTAAATTCTCTTCCTAATCGACCCCGGTCTCACTGGGTTTATTACTTTGACACTCCTATACTTGGGAGATAATCCTATTTTTGGATTTGTCATGACTTGCAAAGTGAGAGGAGCTGGGTTTATATAGGAGAAGGGGTGAAGACGAAAAAGAAAGTTTCATAAAGAAATTTCCAAAAATAAACCAACAAGGGTTGGGCGGCCTTCTTCAGACAATCGGACAGCCATCTGATGGATGGCCGGCCATTGAACAATCGTTAGAGGTGACAATCTTAGACGGTCGGGCGCCTATCAAATGGTCGATCGATCAATTTCCCTTCAACCCTTTCCTTTTTTGTCTTCTTTCAGTATAGCCCTTTTGAACCTTTGTTTTTTCTATCATGCATAATTTTTGGAATTCAACTCTGATTCACAATCCATAAATTTCTATGAAAACTAGACATCCGTAGCTTCGCAACGATATATGACTCATCATCGAATTCCTCCCAGATTAATTTCTATAATTTTTCAAAGTCAGGTGTCATTTTTCAAGACCATTATCAACTTCTTCTCTCCCTTCTCTTCTTGATTTTCAAGGACATTTGATCATTTTTATTGCTCGACATTCATCTTCATTCCTTCATTGAGTCTAAAAAATTAAGTGTCTACAGGTATCATCAATGGCTTTAACAACCTATATGGTCTTTGACGTTCAACTTTGACTTGTTGGCAAGTCAAACATTGCTATACAAATTGAGCTATCTCTTTCTTCACACTCCCCCACCAATAATTTGCTCGAAGGTTGTGATACATCATTGTACTACCAGGAAGCACCAAATGTGGGGAATTATGTGCCTTATTCATAATTTCTTGCTTCCTATCACTGGACATAGCAAATCCTGGTCTCTTTCCTAAAAGGATCTCCTCCATTACTTTCTTCAAAAATGCATCATCACATTGTTTCTTCTTAGTTCTCCAAATAATGGTAGATTGCATAATCGATGATGCCAAATGTAAATACTCTTCAAGCTAAACAATTTCAATATCAAGCTTCTCTAGATCTATTTTTATCTGTTTTTGTGTGGTCATTAAGATAGTCATATGTCCCAAAGACTTCTGGCTTAATGCATCAGATACCACATTAGCTTTTCCTAGATGATAGTTGATCACACAGTCATAATCGTTAACCAACTCTAGCCATCACCTTTGTCTCATATTTAACTCCTTCTGAGTGAATAAGTACTTGAGACCTTTGTAGTCACCAAGACTTTTTCTTCCAACTCTTGATAACACCACACCAAGAGTTCTTCTTGATGAACAACCTCACCAAGGCAACTTCCTTCAACTCTTGATAACAGCACACCAAGAGTTCTTCTTGATGAACAACCTCACCAAGGCAACTTCCTTCAACTCTTGATAACACCACACCAAGAGTTCTTCTTGATGAACAACCTCACTAAGGCAACTTCCTTCAACTCTTAATAACACCACACCAAGAGTTCTTCTTGATGAACAACCTCACCAAGGAAAGATTTCTCTCAAGGATAACTTTTATCCTTTACAAGAAGATCTCACTCTCACCACAATACAAGAACAAAGTAAATTTTTACAACAAAAGTACAACTCTCTTCAAAGAGTAGATAAAGAATATAAAAGCTCTCTAGACTTGATATTTCCCTTGTTTTTTTTTTTTTTTGCTTGATAAAAATGCTTCTCTTGCACTTATTGAATGCATGGTAGAAGGGCTCCTTTTATAGGCAAATGGGAAGAACTTAATCAAGTGAAGACACTAACTCCAAATTTTCTGCCCACCATAAAAACCGTAATTTTGTCTGCAATTTTTGTCAATGTTCTGTTTAAAATTTGAAAATATGCAAAACATAAAAGATCTGAAAAATTGAATAATCTTTCCAACTCATTAAAAACCAAGTCATTTGGATATCTGTAGCTTAAGATATGGCCAAAACACCATTCGGTGCTCATGTGACTTAATTTTTCTTCCTTGTGTCAGTCCATCGAATTGAATGATAATTCTGTCAGCCTTCCGTTTGAAAATTGAATTTCTTAAAAACATAAAAGATCTGCATATTTCAATAATATTTCCAAAAAATTAAGAATCAAAGCATTTGGATATCTCTATCTCAAGATATGGACAAAACATCATTCAGTGCTCATATGAGTTGATTTTTCTTCTCTGTGTCAGTCCACTGAATTGCATGTCAATTATGTCAGCCTTCCATTTGAAATTTGAATTTCTTCAAGACATATGAAATGTGACTCATTATGTTCTATTTCTAATGCCGCAAGAATCAAGTCATTTTGATTTTTTTAGCTCAAGATATGTCTAAAAGAGTATTTGGTGCTCATGTCAGCTGCTTCTATTTGTCTTTCAACTTGCATGATGATTTGGACAATCTTACACTTGAAATTTAAATTTCTTTAAAACATATGAAATGTTATAAATTGACAAATATTTCTAAAGGCTTAAGAATCACATCATTTGGACATCTGTAGAGAAATATATGACCAATTGATTGAACATTGCTCATGTGTCACATTCCTTGAATCAAACCTTGTTCTTAAACTTTGGTGCCTTTAACATGTAGTCTTCTCCTTAGCTTCAACACTTCATTTTAATAAGCCTCTTCTTGATTTTATAATTATTTCAATGATATTACTCTTGCACATAAATAAACATGTTAGTAAATCACAATGAATCAATGTGTATTGTTATCATCAAAATTATCATGTAGCCTTAGGGCTAACATATACCTCGTCCGAAAAGTAGTCTTGGGGATGTCTTCCTTCTTGATCTTCAATTGATGGTTTCCAAAACGAAGATCAATCTTAGAAAGCACGCTTTCCTTATGAAGTTGATCAAGCAATTCATCAATTCTAGGAAGTGGATACTTGTTCTTTACAGTCACCCGATTCAGCTCTCGGTAATCAATGCACAACCTCATGGTTCCATCCTTTTTTTCACAAAAAGAACTGGTGCTTCCCAAGGAGAAACAATAGGATGGAATCCTTTTATCTAGTAATTCCTGTAGTTGCTCTTTTAACTCTTTAAGTTCTTTTGGTGACATTCAGCAAGAAGTCTTAGATATACGAGTCGTTTCGGGCATGAGATCTATGGTAAATTCAATCTCACGGTCTAGAGGAAGTCTAAGTAACTCTTTTGGAAATACATCCACAAATTCATTAACCATAGGTATGTCTTAGATGTTCAATCCCTTATTCTTTGTCTCAATGACACATGCTAGGAAACCCATACACCTTTTTTTAACAAGCTTTCAAGCTCGTAGGGCTAAAACAATCCTTGGTAATAATGATAGTCCAATCCCGACAAAGATAAATTCTAATACATTCGAAAGTTGAAACACCAATTCCTTTTCATAGAACTTGACATTTGCACATGTGAAGTCCGTGGCTCATCTTGTATAGTGCAGGCAAAGAAGTCACGTAGGCGTGCAACTGAAACGGTGCCGAAGCACCAAATATGCGTCAGATGTAGCATCAAACATGCAGAGACAAAAGGTTGGCGTACTCACGTGAATCTCATTGTGCAAGAGCATGAAATGGTACGGGAGTGCGAGTAATTTGGCGTAAGAGCATGGATTCTGGGTTTGCAGATGCATCTGGATAGAGAGTTAGCGCAGGGTACTTTGACGCAGGAGTGCGAGTCTTTGATGCAGGAGTGCGAGTCTATTTCCTAGTCAAAATGGGATTACTTGTTACGCAAGAAGTTGGCCTATAAGCCTTGGACTATAAATAAAGGACATGTTTTTCAGTGCAAAAGAGTTCTATGAGGGCTAGAAAAGAGAGAAAAGAAGGAGGGTTAGGGCTTAGAGAGATTGAAAGCCTTCTTGGAGTGTGAGAGGCTAAATTTCTTCTGGTTGTCCCTAGTAAACACTTTGTATCTTTTGTATCTCTTTTTTTTCATCATAGTGGATTGATCATTACTAGCAATTGGATGTAGGATCACATATTGTGATATAAACCAGTCTAAATCCTTATGTTCTTGTGTTTTCTTTGTTTTTACTTTGCTTGGGTTTGTATTAAATCTCCCAAACTAATTCCGCATTAAGTCTCTTGTGAGTGTGGGTGCCACTATTCTTCACAATAGCACGATGTTTGGATAACCAATCCATCCCCAAAATAACGTCAAAATCATGCATCTCTAAAATTATCAAATCATCATCTATCAGCCATATTGATCTTGCAAGCCTTCAACTCCTCACTAGTACACAGTGACATTCCTGAAGGGTAGAGACACACAATTCAACATACAAAGTCGAAGGTACTACATTCACTTTATTAGCAAAAACATGAAATACAAAAAAGTGAGTAGCACCAGAATCAAAGAGCACACATGCATCGTGACCAAGGATAGGAATAATACCGGTAATTACTGAAAGAGTCTCCCAAGCCTCCACATTGGTAAGAGCATAAGTCCTTCCTTATATCCTCTATTCTCTCTTAGAGGCATTATGGCTCTTACTGGCTTCTAGACAAGATGAAACAAAATGGCATATCTAACCATATCTAAAGCATGCCCCTATCTTTTAGAAGCACGTACCCTCATGCCACTTATGACATGTATTACACAATGGAAGGTCTTTCTTCTCCTTATTCTATCTCTTTTTCCTTTTGCTACTTTCAAATCTTCTATTATTCTTCCTTGAGGGCTTCTTTTGTTGAGAATTAGAGGCGTCCTCTTTAGAATTGGAAGCTCCCACAAGCTTATCATCTCGGGCCAAAATCTTAGCTTTCCTCAACACAGCACCATAAGTCTTTAACTCTAATACCACCACATGCTTTCTAATTTCTGGCCTCAAGCCGCTCTCAAAAAGCTTGGCTTTCTCCTCTTCCGTACCAATGAGATATAGTGCTTCGAATTTTCTCCTCTACTCCACGAGAGGCATGGAACCTTGAGTAAGTTGTACGAGCTCTGCTATCTTTTCATTCTTCAAGGACTAAGAAAATATTTGTCATATAACATCTCCTTGAATTTCGTATCAAGTAAGAATATTCTCCTCTGCATTGTAAGCTCTCTTAGTCATCTCCCACCAATATCTAGCACTACCTTTTAGCATAAAGGTAGTGTAAGTAAGCCTCTTAGTGTTAGTGCAACCCATAAGATCAAATATCTTTTCCATTTGTTGGGCCCACTCTTCGTCCACCAGCAGATCCATTGAGCCAGTAAAAGATGGAGGATTAAGTCTTTTAAACTACTCCACCACCTGTATAATATCTGAAGCGATATACCTTGCTAGAGGAGCTTCTCATCTCACATCAGTCAAAATCAATACTAATTCTTGTATAATGCTATCACAAGCTTGGGATTCACCACTAGTTCTAATTTATTTCCTTGCTCTTTTTCTTCTAGCTGAAGGTGGCTCGTTTGGCTCAGAGGTCTATCTCACTTTAGAAATAGGGACTATCCTTCGTGTCTCCTCTACGGTGGGATTATCAATCCTTGTTGTTTGACTAGAACGAGACATGACTATTAATTTCTGATCAATAAAACAAAATATCACATATAAAGTAATAGTTAGTAATTCTCACAAAATGACTTACTAACTCGAATTGTTGAGGATTTGGCATAGGACGTGGTTCCCTTGACTGCTTACAACAAGATATTTACAAAATCTTAAACCTAGACTCTGATACCACTATGACTATACCCTATATCCTGAGGATCCTGAGTACGACTATATACATTCACTCAGAACAATAAGTTTGAAGATTGTAACAATGGTATTAACTATTTTTAAGAAAAGCAGAGTTTCTGTATAGTCAACCACAGTAAAGTAATATATACAGTTGTATTAAAAAAGAATCAAAACAATGATTAACACAAAAATGATGTTGCAGCAGTCTATGGTTGCCAAGGAAACTCCATTGTCACCATGCCAAAATCCTCCATAGTCTGAACATCATCAATCACCTGAGGCACGCAATAGGTTAATAAGTATAAACTCAATAATTAAGATAAACGAATGCATTAACAATGGCCAACTAAGAAAGATCCAATACAGAGCACAATCATTGTTCATTACTTATCATGCAAGCAACGAATTTCTTGTTATAGAAGTCCAACAAACCATATTCAAGTTACAAGGGTTGTGCTCCTATGCAAGGTCCCTGTTTCAATGCAGATTTCAAATTAAGAGTTGCTCTCTTGTGCCATATAGGTTGCACGCCTGTGCCAACATTCTGTCTAGAATTTCTAAGTTGACAAAAGTTTCAGTCTTGCACCACATAGGTTACACGCCTGCATCAACATTCTATCTAGAACTTCTAAGTCGATAAAAGTTGCACTTCTACGTAACCACACTTGCACTTTGGTGCAAACTTTCTATCTCACTCGCCTTTCATAGGCCATTTCCTACTCTTATACACCCATACATTAACTTATCACATTTAAATGTAACCTTAAGGACATATAACACATATCATCACAAATTTGATACTAGTCTGACAATCTGGGTGATACTGAGCCTATGTCACTGAATTCTACACTAGGAAACACATGGTTTAGACTTCTCCTGATCCAATTAATCACAAAGATTTGCATGTAGCACTTTTCATTATGTGGTGCTTTATGGTTACCATAACCTTCAAGAGGTAACCCCCACAAAATTTCAAGTGGTGTCCACCATGTGTCAATTACACATTTAGAGTTTAATGTCCCAAGGTTCTTAGGCAGGCTTTCTACTTTCATAACACATCACAATTACATAAGCACAAGCTCACAATCAAGCTTTCTATCCATCACAAACATAGTACTTTAATTAACATAACATTTGTATTCCCCAAAACCACATGGCACAACTTATTTCATAACACAAGTAACAAGTAATTTGTGACCTCAAAACAAGTTTGGTTTACTTACCTGATTCAATTATGCTGTAGGATCCTTACTTCAACCTAGAAATCATCAAAAATTTCTTTAAGGGTCATCAAACACAACAACAAAAAAATAAGTCCTTTATTGACTCAACACTACACACACTTGATTGAATGATTTCTAGAAAGTGACGCTTGTCTCAAATCCTATGAAAATTTTAGAAATCATTTAAACACATAAAACATTCCTCATTCAAATTATAATGACAAAATAATGTCATAGGCCCCTCCAAATCACCTAGTTTAATACACCATCAAATTATGTCCAATAGTCCCTTAAACTGAGCAACTTGACTTTAGAAATTTATAAAGGTCTCATCAATGATCAAATCAATACAAAATTTCTAGACTAGTATAAGACACATTTGAGATTAATCCTTCCAAAAATCATAGCTTTTTGTTAATTATGGGCCTGTCAAAAGCAATTTGTTTTGCATAGTCTATTCTAAAGTTGGAAATTGCAAAATTGCAGACCCAACTTTGAGAAAATCATAATAATTTCTATAGAGCCTCAAAAACCATAAAATTTTTAAGTTTACAAGCAAACATGCTCAACATTTCACATACCAAAAATCATGGCTTTTCATGAAGGAAAAGTCCCTCGTATAAAATTTGTTCCCCTTGCTCTGTTTTGAAATAGGGGATGCACATATTCATTTCAGCAAATTCAAAAATTCTATATAATCATTAACATGTCTAATTTAACATATTACAATTTTAGAGCCAAAAAGTGACCCTATAATTTCTAAGAATTTAGGGATTAAAAGCTGGTCAACAAAAAGGCCTTGTAGAGTTTGGATTGAAGCATCATTTCTAACTTCCTATCATTAGCCAATCCTTTTATATCTTGCATAACTCGTCATAAATCATGTTCTCTAATAAGTTTTAGAGTTTGCCTAATACAAAATACCATAAACCATGCTATACTACAACAATTCCTTACAAAAACATATGTACCAATACAAGAGATTTGAAGAGGAAAATGTGTTCTCCCTCTTTCCTTCTTAACTTCTCCTTTTTCCCTTTTCAATTCTAGACATCGAAATATTGGCAATTTGAAGATACACTAGGTTTTGGAGTAATTAATAATCATGTACAACGTAGCATGGCACAACTGCGCTAGATAACAGCATCCAGCAGCTGTTTATATGTGGTGAAGGGTCAGATGCCTTTGAATATTCGATACCACTGTTATAGAGTTCTCTTTTCTATTAGATGCTTCTATTCATTTTCTAAAGATGATTGTGTGAAAGATTGAACTTTTGAAGGTAGTGCATAGAAATTATAATTCAATAGTGGACTTATGAAGTAATGAATCAGAGATAAGTTTATCGTGAGGACATATCTAGATTTCTTGAATTCTAGATTGGCGACGGTTGAATGGTATAGTAAAAAAATCTCCATTTCCTGAATTCTTTTGGTTTTCCCTTTTCATCTCTACCCTTCCGCACGGATGTTCTGTAATTATCAGAGCCAACAAAATAACTGATTATATTTATTCTTATAAATTTAGTGTTGATCATGCATCTCTTCTATTAGTTTCCTTTTTTTCGTTTCCCAAAGATTTGCAATTTTAAAAATGGTAGATTCAAATTTTCCAAAAAGACCATGGGCGACATTCATATTCCATAAATTATGTCAAACCAATGGCTTGAAGGACCGAAATACTGAACAACAAGAAACAAACGTCAGTATCATTATGGAACATAACAACTCATCAACCAGATAAATTGCTGGAAAGTGTCAAGAAAAAAGAAAGTACTTATCAGTTTCGCAGCTCCACTACGTAACGTCAAATGCATACTGAAATCATGATACCATACTACATAATTGTTAGAATTTGGCTTACTCTGATACCACTTTATTAGAGAATAATTACTCAACCAATCAAGCAACACAAGAATATAATGAAGAAGAAGATATTGACTCTTGAACACTTATTAACTCTTTATTACTTCTTAATAAAATTGACAAATTACACCGACTTATATAATAGACTTAATTATAATCTTACTCAAACTATAAATACTAATAATTCTAAAAAAACTAAATAATTAATCATTATCCATAATTTATTAGGATTATTAATCCTCCCATAATATGTCTTCTAATCTAATTAGGACTCTAATCTTATTTTAATTTAGACTTTAAATTCAAAATAAACTCTTCAGCTTTGTTTAAACTTCCAACAATAATAACATCTCTGGCTGGTAATCCAAGTCCCCACTTATATATAAAATATTTGTAGTGAAATTAACCAAACAATGGGTCAATCTACAGTATATCTAATGTACTAGTTCAACCCTTTTTTCAGCCAAAAGCTTGTAAATGGGGTAAAACTTTTGAAGCCTCTCTCAGCCAAAAACTTGTAAGAGCTGCGGTGCATCCAGTACATCGACTGTACCGAAGCTATTCCCCCAACTAGCAAGCATGAAGATTGGCAAAAAAAGTTCCAAATCCGATAGTACCACAGGTCCACAGCACAAAAAAATGACAACTAAATTGAAACCAAAGAACAGGGATGTTTTACATCAAATAACACAACAAAAAAGCGCAAAAGAAAAAAAAGTGGCCGTAAAAAATCGTTAATTAGACATTACTCGGACATTTTATCATTGATGCCCTTTAATTAGGGGTGGCAATCGTGTCGTGTCGTGTCGACCCATTTAATTATTCGTGTCAAAATATGAAACCCAAACCCACCCGATTATTAAACGTGTTACCCACGTGTCGTAATCGTGTCATATTTAATTCGCATAATTTACTTAATTGTTTAATTTAGTTATACATAATATATTATATTCTCTATATTTAAATCAATTAAAATTATTTTTAGAATATAAACTATTGTTAGTATAAAATACTATTAAAATCATCATAATTTATTATTTTATAAATTAATTTATTTTATAGTATAAATATTTTAATTTTATAATATATATATTGTAAGTAGGTAATAATTTATATCATTGAATGAATTTACATATTAAGAATGTACAAAATATATTTAACTATTCGTGTCATTAAACGGGTTGGCGTGTTGAACACCTTCAACACTAACCCGACCCATTTATTAATCGTGTAACGTGTTCGTGTCGTGTTTGTGTCGTGTTCGTGGGTCGTGTCAAAAATTGCCACCCCTACCTTTAATCACCTCCGGCAGGGGTTGATGTAGATGGTGCCCAGGTCTGCCATGGCCCCCCAAAATTATGAAATTTCATTAAGTCGCGGTTCAAAATTTATACTGTGCCCAATGTTTCCCCCTATTTTCTGATTTTTTCTGCTTGGTCCCTCGCAATTATGAAATCTGGATCCGTCCCTGGCCTCCGGGAACTCTTGAAACAGGGAAGGAAAGCTTTTCTAGTTTCTTCATCCTTCCACTGTAGATTCTTCCACCACGCTTCTTTTCCTTCGATAACGATTTGACGATACCCTGCACTATTGGAATTGAGTGGTAGCTCCTTAAGGACTGGGCAGTCATAAACAATCAAGTGCTCCAGATATGGTAAAGGCAAGGCATTTTGACAGATAATTTTCAAAAATGGCAGCCCCTGTAAAGTAAGTTGCTGGAGTTTTGCGAAGGGGTTCAGAACTCCCATGTTCTTCTGAAGTACACTCAATTTTTTTTCGCTGATTATTTCTTGCATACGAACGCAACCTTCTATATCAATTGTCTTGAGGTTTGGAGCAAGAATAAGCCATGTCAGATCAGGCAAGTTTACGCAAGATATTATTCTTACTGTATGAATGCTGTGGAAACCATGAGTTTCAATATTGAAGACTGTGTTTACACAGTCAACCTTCAACTCCTCAAAATCACAATAATACAAATGTAGTGTATCGAGATTCTTCATGTCTTTTAAAAATAAAACGTCAACCAGTGTTAAATCACTAAACCAGTGAAAGTATAAAGTTTGAGTACAACTCTTCAAAATATGGGAGGTCGAAAATGTTTCGAGAGCACGCAAACTTTTTAATTCGATGCTCAATGCATTTAAATATTTCAAACCACGTAATTCTTCTACCAATAATTCATAGCCACCAGATAAAATGCTGTCCTCCCTTGGCCTGCCTATCAAACAACAATGTATTAATCTGAAAACTCGTAACTTTTTGAATTCACATACTAGTTCTCGTGGAATCGTACAAAGATTTTCAGCATTTTCCAACTTCAAACATTTAAGATTGACCAAGGCACTTAACTCTTTTGGCAATTCACTTACACCCGTACCTGATAGATCAAGATGTTGTAGTAAAACCAACTTTGAAATTCCTGATGGTACTTGCAGAAGAGACCTTAGTTTTGACAAGTCTAAAACCTTGAGAGAAGGCATGTATCGGAAGAAGTCATCAGGGAACGGAAAGGAAAAGTTTTCATTAAGAAACAAAGTTTGGAGATCAAGATGTGTACCAAATGTTGGCAGATCACTCTGAATTCTATTGTTCATTAATGACATCCTCTTGATTCCTTCCCACTTTCCACCTTCTGGTGCTTTAGTTAACCCAATTCCTGCTTGAACCAAACAATTTTCCATCTCCCTTTCGACACCACATGCTATCCATAAAGTCATGTCCCTAATGACATCATGCATTTTTACTTTATCCTCATCTACCTTTTCCAATAAACATGCTCGAACAAGATTACTAATAACGACCTCTCCATCACTATATTCACTTAGAAAACCCTCACTTATCCAACAATCTATCAAGTGCCTTACAGAAATCTCATAATCTTCAGGATATAATCGACAGTACAAGAAACAGGATCTAGTTGTATCACTAGATAGATTATCATAACTGAACTTTAAACGAGAAAATACCTTTTCCTCCATATCTTCAAATTCAGCTGCTGATGTTCTTAAGACATGAATTGCTTTTTCCCATTCTGAGCGTGTGTCTTTACCGGCCATGACTCCACCAACTGTAATGAGTGCAAGTGGCAGACAATCACATTCCTTGACTACGTCAACCTTCTTGTCAGCTTCCATTTTGCTACAAACATCAGACTTGCGAGTTGTGAAGATTATTTTCGATCCACTTTGTAAGCATTGAAGAGGAATGCCCAACTCAGTTAATTCGATCCGCTTCCATATATCATCAAATAAAAACACAAACTTTGACTTGCACAAAGTATCGGAGATGTCCTTCACTTGATGCTGGTCCTCGGACAAACCTATCCTTCTTGCGATTTCTTTTTGAATATTGTCAAGATTAGGCGTGCTAGACACAACTAACATGATAATAACTTGAAATCCCAGCGGCTCTTTGCAGAATCTATTATTGATCTGTTTTAACAGGGTGGTTTTGCCCACTCCTGGCATGCCAAAAAGGCCAATCGTTCCACATTTTTCTTCTCCGAGAAATCTCCAAACTTTGTCAAGCATTGATTCTTGGCCAACTATTATTCGCTGATCAATCGGTTCTTCACGAGCTGGAGCTGCCGCCATAGTCACGTCTTCAGAAGCTTCTTCTTGACGTTTTAGATCGGTCACTTGTTGACCAATTACTTTTGGCTGATCAATCGGTTCTTTACGAGCTGGTGCCCTTACCTCCACCGTCACGTCTTCAAAAGCTTCTCCTTGACGCTTTAAATCGGTCACTTCTTGCAACAAATTCTCCACTTTTCTCCCGAACTGGTAGCTTGACTTCATGTTCTTCGAACAGAAGCCTGAAAGACATAATTTATCAACTTCTTCAACTCTATCTTTTAGCTGGTCAGCAACTTTGCTTTCCGCACGTTCTACATTCTCAAACCATAACTTCACTACTGCCCTTCGTCGCCTGGAGTTTTCTTCAGCTACAATAACCCTAGCCATCACATCCTCGCGTAATGCTCTTAATCCAGCCAATGCCTGGTCCAAGGCATCAAGATTAGCAGGGAGATTCCTAGAATATTTTGTTTTTCCATCAATGCAAGAGCAAATGGAACCGATTGCAGATGCTATTAAGTTTGTGACGCAGTTTGCCAAGGTCTCGGCCATAGCTGCTGCTATAAGATCAAGGAAGTGAAGAAAAAGAAGAGAATGAGGAGTATAGTGCAAAAAGAGAAGTGAGAGTTTTATTGATTAACAAACTGATCAAGCTGCTGATAGAAGAGGAAATATGTATGTGGAAAAACTTGAAAGCTTAGTTATGTAATCGGAAGGGCGAAGTAGGTCTATACATACTTGCAGAGACATTGGACAACTAAAACGACTGAGACTGTGTTAAAATAATATTCCAGTGACTGGCAGACAGCTCATGCAATACTTTATCTTTTTACTTGGAACTCCAACTTGACTCGTTGGTGATCTTAAACAAATGATACGAACTTGATAGTGACCCTAAACAATATTTTACGTCAATTTCTTTGCAAGAGACAAAGAATATGATTAATTGATTATTAGTTTCTGATCATCATGTCTCCCGCGTCTTTGAAGTCTCTGTTCGAACTTGTAAGTCTTTGTGCAGGGTTTAGGAATTATGCTCAAAGTTTGAGGGGTATATAGTAAACCCCCAACTAATTGGTTTAGATGTAGAAATCCCTTTGAATTAGAAACTAACAAAGACCCCCCAACCATTAGTCTTTACTAATTATTGACCTACTATGATAAGTCAAATACCAATTTTATTTGATGAGTAGTCTCAACATGTGGCTAAAGACTTGTGTTAGGCTCTAAAAAATTGTCTAAATTCTCTTTGAAGATTGTGTAAATTCTCTTAAAAATTGTAAATTCTCTTAAAGATTATATAAAAATCATTGAATTCATAAATTTCACGTGAATATCCAAAAGTCTTTAAGGGCTTAATATGTGACCTTTAGACACAAGTTAAGACTACCCTTTGATATATATATATATATATATATATATATATATATATATATAGTATACTATATTATGTATGTAGTATGTATGTATGTATGTATGTATGTATGTATGTATGTATGTATGTATGTATGTATGTATGTATGTATGTATATATATGTATATATATGAAAATAGATTTTTTTAACATATTTTAAGAATACAAATTTCTAATCATTAATCTCACCAAATCCAATATTTAAGATTTAATGCTAAAAAGTTTAAGTTAATGATGCCAAATCATCAACTATCCCAATCATTAGATTAGTTACTTTATCCAAATAAGTTGGGAGTTAATGATAATATCCCTATATTTTATAACAAAATTTTATATAAAATTCCTAACTATGATTAATTAGATCAGTTAATTATGGTCAAATTCCAATAAATAATACTACTCTTCCCAAAATTTACTCAAATGTTGCATGCTAATTGATGCTTAACTAAGATTGTGAAGTGGAGTGTGAGATATGATGTAATGAATGAATGGGTAGCCTTAAATTCATGTGATATCATTAATTAAGATGCATAATTGGAAATTAAATTCTAAGATGCATAGTTCGATTCAATTTCAATCACTTGAATTTTTTTTTTTTTAACCATGATAGATTAATAATAAAAGTTTAGATTACTTGCTTTGCATGTCCAATTAGTTGGGATTCAATGATAATATCCCTACATTTGATAACAAAATTTTATATAAAATTCTTATGAAATCAGTTAATTATGGTTAAATTCCAATAAATAATACTACTCTTCCCAAAATTTACTCAAATGTTGCATGCTAAGTGATGTTTAACTAATTAAAGAGTGTGAAGTGCGAGTGTGAGATATGATGTAATGAATGAATAGATTGCTTTAAATTAATGTGAAATCATTAATTAAGATGCATAATTGGGAATTAAATTCTAAGATAAATAGTACAATTCAATTTTAATCACGTGAGGTTTTTTTTTTTTTTCTAAACCATGATAGCTTGATAATAAAAGTTTGCTCAAGATTGTGATAAAATTCCAAGGCACATGGTGCAAAAATCTTACCACCCTCGAGTCCTAAGATTCTATTAAGTTTGTGAAGCAGGTTTGAAGTAGGGAAGCATTATGTGAAAGAGAACTAAACACCCAAATTTAATTTTTTCCTATTTCTTAAAAATTAAAATAATAAATATTAATTATTTTAATATTCTAATTTTATATAAAAAATTTTATTTATTTTTTAATTATATAATTTTAATTAAACTTTAATTTTTTAAAAAATTGTATATATTAGTATTTTATGTAAAAATAGTCAACACTACCAGACGCACGACATATTTTAGTATTTTCAATTTTTTAAGATTTTAAATTTCATGAAAAATAAATAAATAAAAGATTTTATTTATAAAATTATCTATTTAATTCATCAAAATATATTTACCATGTTAAAGAGTATATGTATTTTTATAATAAGTAATTTTATTATTAATGTTGATTATTATTGTTATTGATATCTTAATTTAATTTTGTTAAGTATTTAATTTTTAATATATAGTCTATATTAAATACTACATATTAATATTGAAGATAAAAAAGTTTTTTTCAATTTTCTTTCTAATTTTATGAGAAATAATTTTTAATGATATTGTTAATTTGTGCATTCTATTTGTTTATATATTCACTACAAGAAATTTTCACATATTTGTTGCTTTGTATTTTTTTATTTGACTTTTTTTTTAAAAAGTGAGAAATATAACATTGATTTGGAAGTCAAACCCATATTTTTTTCATACTTGTCACTTGTTGTTTTGATTATATTACATATTTCTCACATTTTTCGATAGTGACAAGTAATTAACAAGTAATTAGGATACATATATAAACAAATAAAATATTTAAACTTAGAAGTAATTTTTAGGGGTGATTATGATAAATTATAATATATTAAAAATTCACGTAATTTTACTAAACCATATAAACAAAATAATTTCCAAAAACCTAATTACCTAAAACCTAACGTAAGCCCTCTCTCTCTCGTTCTCTCCAGCGCTACAGCACCTGCTCCGCGACTCGCCGACTCTAGCAGCCCCGGGCCTCCAACAGCCCCGCCTCTTAGAAGAGATAGTTATTAGTTGTCTTGCACTCTTTAGCAGCCGATAGAGCCCTAACCATGGCGAGCTACGACTTGACGCAGCGCATCGCTCCCAACCTCGATCGCCACTTAGTCTTTTCTCTCCTCGAGTTCCTCTAGGAGCGCTAGCTCTACCCTGATGAGCAAATCCTTAAGTCCAAGATCGAGTTGCTTAACAAGACCAACATGGTCGACTATGCCATGGACATCCACAAGAGCCTCTACCACACCGACGACGTCCATCAGGAGATGATCGACCGGAGGGCTGAGGTTGTTGCCAGATTGAAGGCCTTGGAAGAGGCCGCTACCCCCCTTGTCTCCTTCTTGCAGAATGCTAGCGCCATCTAGGAGTTGAGGGCTAATAAACACTACAATTTGCAGATGCTCAACGAACACTACCAGATTCTTTTTTCTTAATTTTTTTCTAGGTTTTTTTTTTAAATGATTAGATGGGAAGTTTGTGTACTTTTTATGAATTTATTAGTTTCTGCTTTCGTGGGTATGGTTGAAATTCGTTGTTTCATTTATTATTTGTTGAAAGTTTTTTTAGTGCGAGAAGCAAAATAGAAATCAAAAGATTTTTTTTTTTAGAAGTTTACTATTATGTGGGTTGTTATCTTCTAGTTGTGTTTCGACTTTATTTTATTTAGTGAGCCCAAACTAGTGGGTAACGCTTTAGAATTGCTCAATGTATTACTTGGTTGTTGTTGTTGGATTTAATTTCTAGTTTATACAATGTTAGGGTTTGGTAATTCTTTGTAAGGTTGAAGAATTTTTCACCTTTTTTTGCCTGAGAGTGGTACACTTATGCTTATGCTTATCGTTTTATGGACTTTTGACGTTTCTAGTATTCAAAAAAAAAGTTATCTAAATTGGTGAAGTAACATTTTTTTATGGATTTTTATGTCTTCTGAGGAGTAGAAAAAATTGGTCCTAGTTGGCAGAATTTTGTTTTAGTCTTGGCATCTGTGAATGTTGGGAGGAGTTTGATGATTTACTTAGTAATGGTGTTATGCTGTTGGGGTTAAAGTGTAAACTTTTTGTTTTAATGTGGTAATAAATGTGCATTTTCCTTTGTACATAGATTAACTTGTTTCGTGTATTATCGCTTTTGTTTTGCACAAATTGGTCCAGACTAGATAGAGGCGTTATATTAGTATGCCAAATTTCAATATGAGTGTGGGAACTACTCTGGCGCTGCTGACTATCTGTATCAGTATAGGGCTTTGTGCACAAACAGTGAAAGAAGACTGAGTGCACTATGGGGAAAGTTGGCAGCTGAGATATTAATGCAGAACTAGGACATCGCTCTTGAAGAACTTAATCAATTGAAAGAAAAAGTTGATGATTCAAAGTTCATTCTTTAATTATTGTTTTTTATTTTTATATTATAAAACCCTTTTGTTTGTTTCAGTTTAAGTTGTATAATAACGGATTGTTTTTGGTATAGAGTTTCACATCACCTTTGAGTCAGATGCAAAGTAGAATATGGTTGATGCATTGGAGTCTCTTCATATTTTTCAATCATGATAATGGAAGAACACAAATCATTGACCTCTTCAATCAGGATAAGTATGTCATTTGTACTTTTCTCTTGGAAGCAAAGTGAAACCATGATGTTTTATCTGCTGCTCGGTTTCTTGTTGCTGTTTTTATTTTTTGCCATGTAATCTAAGATGGGAATTTTAAATTTCAGGTATCTGAATGCCATTCAAACCAATGCTCCCCATCTCTTACGTTACCCCGCTATTGCATTCATTATCAACAAAAGGAGGAGACCGCAATTCAAAGATTTTATTAAGGTTATTCAGCAAGAATAGTACTCTTACAAGGATCCCATTACAGAGTTTTTGGCATGTGTGTATGTCAATTATGACTTTGATGGGGCACAAAGGAAGATGAGGGAGTGTGAAGAAATAAGTTTTCTATATTTGTATCTACATTAAAGTACTTTGTATTAGCTGCTAAAATTATCTCTTTTTTTGCACCTAAATTTTTTTTTAAGTGGCTACTAAATTGTTAGCCTGAAGCTTAGGTTTCAAATTGTCCTAACCTTATATGTGAATATAAGTGATATTGAATGATCCCTTCCTCAGCAAAACGAGTAGAAGAAGGTAACTTTTCTACTGTGCCATTGAGAGATGAGTTCCTTGAAAATGCCCGGCTATTTATCTTTGAGACCTATTGCAAAATTCATCAGTGAATTGAGTGGTAAGTGTTTACAAGAATTTGATAGCTCAAGGGCGTAATGGTTCTGGGAAGACCACTTGTTTTATGCTTGGCATGTTGAGTCGGGTCGATCCAAACCTCAAGGCACCTCAAGCTCTCTACATCTGTCCTACAAGGGAATTGGCTATTCAGGTTAGATTTTTCCTCTTTTTCTTCTGGTTTAGTTGTTGATGTTGTATATATTTGGTTGGTTAGATTGTTTTAAGGTGATAATTGTTTCGTTTGTTTCCCTTGGAAATACAAAGAAACTCCTCGTTAGTTATTCAGATCCGTTTCTTAAACACTTGCTTTTAAGCTGTTACAATCTACAAAATACTTTTTATACCTTGATTTTAATTGCTGTAAATTAATTTTGTAGAATTTGGAAGTTCTGCGGAAGATGGGGAAACATACCGGTATAAATCAGAATGTGCTGTGCCAATGGACTCCACCAATTACAGCGCAAATTGTAATTGGCACTCCTGGTAAAATCAAGAAATGGATGTCAGCAAAGAAATTAAGTGTCAGTTTTAAGAGGATTCTTGTTTTTGATGAAGCTGATCACATGCTTGATGCGGTAATCCCATTATCCTGACTATGTGGTTTTTATGGTTTTCGATAAAATTATGTGTTTATTTTCTTATTTCACAAGGAGTGGAACAAACTTTCTGATTCTAGATCCTATATTATTGGTAATTACTTTTTTTAGAAAAGTTTCAGAGATTCTAGCATGCTTTATCATTGGTTTCTTATGAGATTCTTAATGTGCAGGATGGATTCAAAGATGACTCATTGAGGATTATGAAAGAAATTCAGAAAAGCTGTGCTCATGCCAGGTTTGTCTAAATAATTTGATGTTAATGTACTTATAACTTATTATGAGAGGCGTGCTATGAGCATTATCTGAATGCTCACTTCTGCATGTCTTCCCAATTTGTGACCAAATTTTAATCTGGTTAATGTGTCTAGATTGATTTCTGAATATTAAAATCATCCCTGATGATATGTGTGTGCTTTTATAACAAATGTCAGGTCTACCTCTTTTGTCCTTCAATAACTAAAACTTGTCTTTGAATTGCTAGATTGCTTCTAAGTTCCTTAAACCAAATAACAAAACTATATATCTTGTCGACAATGAGAAAATGAAGGCTAGCAAGAATGTCAGGCATATTGTTGTTCCCTGTACTAGTACAGCGAGATCTCAAGTTATTCCTGATATCATTCATTGTTATAGCAGGTTAGTTGTTTGTAATGTTAATTATAGTTTAGTAATTAATATGTTTATCTGATATATTCTTTATTGGATTGATTACTTTATGTTAAATTTTTTATTTTTGGTTCATTGGAGGCCACACAATTATTTTCACTGAGATAAAGGAATCTGCTTCACAACTTGCTGATTTTTTGCCTGGAGTGCGGGCTTTACATGGGGACATAGAGCAATCTCAATGTGAGGTAAATTTTCTATGCTCACTTTTTGTACTTCTATGCAATACACCCAGAAAAAAGGCGATTTCTTGACAAGTTCTTGTTTATTATTAACTGACTCTACTTGCTTTATTGAATTATGACCTTTTACTTGCAGGTTACTCTTTCTGGGTTCCGGTCAGGCAAGTTCATGACATTAGTGGCCATAAATGTGGCAGAACGGGGATTAGACATCAATGATGTTTATTAATTATCCAGGTTTGTGCCTTGTGTCTTGGAAATCTTTATACTACGTTTATGTGCGAATATACTGACTAATGTTTATGTTTTAGTGTGAACCTCCTCATGATGTAGAAGCCTACATCCATCGATCTGAACATACAGGAAGAGCACGTATGTGCGGAGAGAAGTTGGCATTTTCTTTTTGTTTTAAATTCACTAAGAGCATATATATTTTATTTGGTTGTACAAAGTTTGTTGGGGACTTTAGATGGATTATCATTTTTTCAGGCAATACTGGAGTAGTTGTAATGCTTTATGATCCTAGAAGGTCAAATGTATCCGAAATAGAAAGAGAATCTGGTGTGAAATTTGAGCACATATCTGCTCCTCAGCCAACTGATATTGCTAAAGCTGCTGGTGTAGAAGCAGCTGAAACAATAACCAATGTTTATGATAGGTATCTTTACTATCTTGGTTCCTGTAGATGCTTAAGATGATTGTTCTCTATGTTTTTAATATCTATCTACCTATTGAATTGCGGCGTAATTCCTGTCTTTGAGTCGGCTGCTGAAGAGCTACTGAGCACTTCAGGTCTATCAGCAGTAGAACTGCTTGCAAAAGCACTTGCTAAGGCTGCTGCAAGTTTTTTGGTTTCTTCTTGTTTTGCATCAATCATATGTGTGTTGTGTAATATATCTTTTTGAGGAAGTAATTTTTCTTACTGAACACTGTGTGTATTGGGAATACCTAACTTATGACATATTTCGTTTTGCAGGGTTACACTGAGATAAAGAGCAGATCACTTCTTTTATCTTTGGAGAATCATGTTACAGTGCTTATTGAAGCTAGAAAACCGATCTACACCGCGTCGTAAGCTCCAAAATCTTCCTGATTTTAAGATCTTTGATGTGACATTGTACAATAAATTGGGGAGTTTAATAATGTGAGTTATTAGAATTGTTTCGATGAGGAGTATGAGTTTATCTGATGAGGGTGATGACATGTTTGTGTGCCTTAACAGGCCTAAACTAAGCACAATATTTGATGTTGGACTAATGATCTGTGTTATTTTTTATTAGAGTCTCTGATTGTCTGTAGAAGTAAAATTAACAAGATAAAAGGGTGCCTTTCACCTTTATTTGATTGAAGGTAGGAGGCAAATTTGATAATTTATCCCCAATAATTAATATATCCTCAACTTTTCCTACAAAATGCATTAACAGAGAATTATGGTGCATATTTGTTTATACTCAAAATTAACCCTAAACGGCTAAAAATTGAGTATATATATATTTTTTAATTTTTAAAATTTTTTATACTTGGCAATCAAAAATAGCCAAGTATATATATATATATATATATAATATATATATATATATATATATATATATATATAATATATATATATATATATATATAACTATTATACTGGCGGTTTTTGACCGCCAAGTATATATTTTTTTAATTTTTAAAACTATTATACTTGGTGGTCAAAAACCGCCAGATATAGTCGGGAGCATATTTGGCATATTGACCAACCGTCAAATATGTCAAATTGACTATTTTTTATGTTGTCATTGGTAGCATTTTTAAGACAGCCAAATATTAGCATTTTTCTTGTAGTTATTAGTCATTTTTTTGTGTTTATGTCATGATGATGTGCAACTCCTTTTCAATTATTTTTTGTTCTTATTTATTACTTTTCTTTTCATGGGATTACTCATTATACATGTGTTTTATTTGTTAAATAATAAACCCAAAGGGTTGTAAAATAAATTCGCAAAATATATAGATAGAGAATGAGAAATGAAATAATTTATATTAAAGTAATATTATATTTATAACTCGTTTACAATCAATCTTTTCTATAATTTGAGTTGATAAAATATCATTGAAAATGTGAAAATATATGAAAGATGTTAGATCACATAACTTAATAATTTACCAACTTATATTATAAAATAAATTGATTGTAAATAAATTTTGGATATATATTACTGTTTATATCGCTTCTATTATTACTTCTCAAGATGCAAATTCAGTTAATACAAAGGACTTTCATATATCGGCCTAATGTGAGTTAAAGAGAGTTAATAAAATATGGACAAGTGGCATACTGTTGTCAAGCAAAGGTAATAAACAAAGACATGTGGCAAAAACCACAGTACCACGTGCGCAAAGGGTGCAATGCCACCTATGTTACAACATTATTTTCTTTTATTTTATGTTAAAGGCACATTACAAGAATTCAAATTTGGAGGCCTTATTAAAAGAAAAGATACATCCAAAAAAATTTATATGTCATGATCAATTCGATAATTTTTTCTTTTTTTTTTTAAATATTAGTTCTAGTAGATTGACAGGTATCAAACACTAAGAGCAATTCATAGCAATAACGGACCTAAAAATTTTATTTAGAGTGGACACCACATAGTTTATAATTAAAATAAATATATAACTAAATATAATAATTAATATTTAATTATATTTAAAATAATTTTCAGATAAAAAATTAGATAATTTTTTTTATTTTTGATTTTATATATATTTGTATTTGTGTGTAAGACTAAAGTAATATATTATAGTTTGAAAAAGTTTTCTATTATATAAGTCTTAAAGTCTTTTGGTTATAATGTTTTGAATAACATTGTTTTAATAGTTTATATTTAATATTTGGATTTTGATCTTCTATAGATAGAGAATTTATTTTTTTGTATTGTTTGATTATCTAAATTGAGATTCTATGTGTGTGTATATACATATATATATATATATATATATATATATATATATATATATATATCATGATATTTCAATTATACAATAACACAAAATAAATGTACATAATTAAACCCACCTAATTATGTCACTCTAAAAGAGTTTATTAGAAACAACATTTAAAGTTAAAGATGAATATAATATCATGAGGTATAATTGTTAAAATTAGAAAATATTTATAAAAATGTATATTTATTAAAATAAAGTAATTTTTATATAAGGATATATTTGTGATAATTGAAACTTAAGGAGATAATGAAATTTTATATTTTTAGTAGGGGCCGAGCTCCCCTTATCCAAGTGTAGGTTCGCCAATGATTGATAGGTACCTGCTTTTAAGACTAACAAACCAACAAGTATTAATATCCAATAAACAAAATACACATATTTTTGTCCAATTATCAAATATAATTATAACGTCTAAATTTAAGCATTTGGGTTACCTTTCACAGGCACTCCTTATTTCCGGGTCATTTTGTAGATCTTTCCAGATTTTGCATTTAGGTAGACGAATGTTAATGCTAAAATAAACTGCAGTTAAATTTAGGGGATGGCTGTTAAATCCAAGGAATCTTGCACAGTCTTTGATCACGTGGTTCCCTCCCTCGTGCTCCAATCACGTGGTGTTGACATATTGCACAGTGTTCGAGTCCTCTTTGCTGAAAATTTCTCGAAATCTAAAATTAATTATAGTGAATAGCTTGCCCTAGCCGAAACATCACCAAGAAATATTTAATTGTTAAAGAAAATGATTTAAAAAAATTAACATGTGATCATCCTTTTTTTTTTTAAAAAAAAAATTCTAAAGAATATTAGTCGTCTGGGCTACGATTTCGCACTTAGGTTAGCGAAACTTGATGTGTTTCCACCCATGGTAATTGCTCTTTCATATTTCATAAGCTGAAATTTGAAAATTTTCTGATTTTAGTTACTCATATATTGCTAATGCACTTAGCCTGTCACACCTTAAAGATTCCTCTCATAAAACTCGGCGAACAAAATATCAAAATTTCCAATTTGCCATAATAGTAATTGTAATAATTAAGAAATTCCCTGTTGTTTAATGGCATCTTTTTATGGCCAAAGTTTCAAATTAAGCTTCTCTCAAAAAAAGTAATATGGATCATAATATTAAGAGTAATATAGTTTTTACAAACTTTTTATAGAAACTCACTTTTACGAACTAATATGACATGATTTGACTAGACGTATAAATACTAATAAAAAATTATATTAACTAAGATATTTGATGTCGAAATCATATAATGATATCACATCAATTTGTATAAGTAAGTTTGTAAAAGTAGCATCATTTGAATATTAATAAAAATTTGCTTAACATCAATAGAAACGTGGTGTAATTATAAACCTTGTATTTAATTCAAAAGAAATACCAAGATGCGTTTGATAGGCAAAATAATATAAACAAAGAAATTAACTATTAAACAAGGTGAATTGGGTTAAGCTAAGTTCAAGTTTTTCGGTGACAACTGGACATACAGCTTTCTTGTCTCGGAGTCTCTTCGACAAAGCTGCTGTACAGTTAGACCATCAATGGTTCTCTATAAATTCTCCACTCCAAGATAGAAAATATCAAGGCGATCAAGTGACCAGATAAACTTGAAAAGGTGAAACCTAATAAATTGAATTGAATAATTGAAAATTGTAGTTTTTATTGTATAATTAGTGAGTTTTTAGATGAAAGAATGAAAAGTCGATGGTGGTCAAACTAATTAAGTCAAATATGGTTAACCCAAGTGAGGAAGTGTCCTGCCCGTTGCAAAGTGATAGAACAGCCTTTAATGTATAGGTTGAGGTAATTCTTATAAAGCATATAAGCCGTCGAAATGAGTTAACATGTGACAATCTGGGGCTGCCAATGGGTGCATTATAGCTGACAGCCCAGTTTTTATTTAATCACGTAGAATCTAAGCTACTCATAAACTGCCATACCAACTGGATCCAATTCCCGAATTTGGGAATCACAGCTTATAGATTGGCTTCATAGTTTGAAAGTATTAATCAACTTATATATATATATATATATATATAGCTGACAGCCAAGTATTTATTTGAACAATGTAGAATCTAAGCTAGTCATAAACTGCCAAATCTGGATCCGATTCCTAAATTTGGGAATCACAACGTATGGATTGGATTCATAGTTTGCAAGTATTAATCAACTCGGTATATATATTGACACAGCCAAGTTTTTATTTAATTATGAAGAATCTTAGCTAGTCATAAACTGTGAACTGGATCCGATTCGCAAATGTGGGAATCACAACGTACATATTGGCTTCATAGTTTGCAAGTATTGATCAACTTGGATTTTAACATAATTTTTTTAAAACAAAACTAGTTCAGATAATTGATAAGTTAACAATATTAAATATACTAATTTAAAAGTGATGTTATTTGCATCCCACCTATAAACTTAATGTCCTCCGTCTTTTTATTTGAAGAGGACAAAATTGTAAACAAAAAACTAAATAGTTAGAAGAAGATCGATGATCTCCTTTCTTTTTGTCCCTCATCAAAAATTGAAACTACAATACTTTTATCTTCATATTTCTATTTTTCGTCTCTAGAGATTTTTCCTCTTATGTGTTCATGTTTCTTTGCAATCACAAAATTGAGTTAAATAAATTGAGTATGAAAGCCAGGTTCAGTAAGACGAATGGAATGGTTTCTTTTATCAAGTCGAAAGTCATATGACTTATAAAATGGATCAGCAACTATAAACCAATTTATTATCCAGACTTTTTCCCTTGTGGTTCATCGATTGTAGCCTTGTAGGATATTTCTTTTGTCACTTATCATCACTTTCTTTATAAACAATGTCGAACTCATCTTTTCCCTTGATATTCGTCAAAATACGAGTGTCCATGCCCTTGCTCATAGACTCAAAGCTGTTTTTTAGTGTTTTGGATTTGGCTTACAAGATCTTTAAGAAAATAATAATAATTTCATGGATGGGGTTTGAAAATTACGAGGGATAGGGTTTGGAAGATTTGATGATTAGTGGGGTTTTGAAGCCGTTTTGTTTTTATTTACAAGTCTTCCCTTCTTAAAATTAAGAGCTGGGAGTTATTTAGTCCCTCAGGAATTCAATCAAGTGACGATTTTTGTGAGTCCAGCAATTTAGACTGTTGTTATTTGAACTCTATCATATCTCTTTCTAAGCCCATCTCATTAATTTTCATTAAATTTAAAATATGTATAAAATGTAAATTACCAAACGCTCCTAAAACCTAAAAACTCTATTTATGAATTTGTTATTATCCAAGACTCATCAACTGGTGTTTTAACTAGCCATAATTTTATTACGTATATAAATAAAGAGATGCCTAATAGCTTTGCTCTGGTGTCCCATCGCTCGGTTTCATGTTGGACAACACGAATACCTGGATCAGGTGCCTTAGCCGATCAAAAATCTTATTTGATGAAACCCTTCGAAGACAAACTATTCAGCCCGAACCACAATAACAATTAACAAACTATAGATTTGATTTGATGATGAAATCAGCCTGGAATAATTTGATTTGATGAAAGTCTGATTTTGTTTTTTTATTGCAAAGTGGAAGGAATTTGACAAGAAATGATTTCTTGAAAACAAAAAATAAGATTTTATTGATTTTTTGTGATAGATTTTATTATAAAGTTTATTACTTGAAGAAGGATTCATTATAATAAAATCACAGTCAAAAAGTATTATGTTGCAAAATCAATAAATGAATCTACGTTCTTTGTAAACATTTAATTGCAGAAATGGAATATATCTATACAACAAATTAAAAGCTTAAGGGTAGTTTTGATTAATTTTTTAAATATATTTTCTGAACAATTTTTTTAGAAAGTGGGGCTTAGATAGAGATCTAAAGAGCCTTAAATAACAACACTGAGCAAATTTATTCGAGACCAGCCCATAAGTTGGAGTGAAGATTTCGCCCAACCCATATTATTTAGCCCAGCCCTGTCAATTTACTATTAACTATTGGTTAGCTGAATTTTAAATACTTGAAAAGTTATTGGTTTAATCCAGCTACGTTGGTCCTCCTCTTGCATGCAGCCAAAATAGACTTCTTCTTCTTCTTTTTGTAATTTGTTAGCTTCTTAAGGGTGTGACTATTAGAGTTTTATGCGGATACTATACAAATATTGTGTCATATTCTTTAGCTAATTCTCCATAATTAGATACTATACAAAATTTTATGCAAACTATACCATAGGAATATTGTGTCATATTCGTTTTCAAATACATAAAATTTTGCGATTGCTTTAGTTTGAGAAATATAATAAAGGTAAATAGCACCACTTTGACTTTTAAATTTACGTCCACTTATATAAATTTATTGTTAAGTTTAAAATAAGTACCTTTTTTATCCCATACAGAATATGACAAAATCCTAATATGGATGTGTTTATATAAATTTATCGTTGAGTTTAAAATAAGTACCTTTGTTATCCCATACGGAATACTAGAAACTCCTAATATGGATGTGGCAACTTCTTAAAGGTCTCACTGCATAAATCCAATTTGATTGAAAAAGAAAAGTAGTTTAATTATACTTATTTTTATCACTGCACATATATGGATTAATTGTTAATTTTTTTACACCATCTATGACTATTAATAAATGCTTATCTCATCCATTTATTAATATTAAAATCCATGTATCAACATATACTCAAAACAACAATTAAACAGGAAAGTAGGTGACTCAACATTTAAATAGGAAAGAAAATTAAATTACTAATTTAAAGAAAAAGGAAATGTGAGAAAATGAAAGTTTAGTTAGAAGTGGAGACCATTTGATTAAGATATCTATTTTATCCACTAACCGTATCTATATTGCTTAACAAAAGCTTTTGGGGAGGCCAAAGTAAGGAGTTTCATTGTATTCACTTACAAGTTATAGAAGTATTAAGTACTTTAAAAAAAATCATTTTAATTTTGGGTGCACCAAGGCCATGTTTGGTCTGAATGTGGCTCCATATATCTCCTACACACACATGTTAAACGATTTCTAAATTAATTGATGAAACAGCCTAATTAATTGATTACTTAATATTAGAATTTAGATAGGGTCAATATTAAATTTAAATAATAATTTTTTGCATAAAAATTATTCCTTAACTAAAATTTAAAATTTTATTAACTAGCACAAATTTAGGGGTAAAAAAAATTGAATTATATAATTTTTACAATTTCTTTCAAAATTTAGAAGTAAGAAGAAATTCATCTTTATTTTAAAATTCAATATAATAAATTTAAGGATAAAATTAAAAATTTAACAAGCATGGAATAGTGACAGTGAGAGAATAGTGGCAGCAGTGGCAGGTCCAGAAATTTATGAGAGAGGGGACATTTTAGATATTTGAATATTTATAATTTACTTGATAAAAGTTAAGGTGAGAGAATATATTAAAAACTAATAAAATTATATATAGATAGAAAGACATTAGAATTATAAGTTTTCAAATTTATAATTTATAAATAGTATTAATTTTCTTTGAACTTGCTGTCAACGAACAAGTATATTTTCTTTCAGAATTTCTATTTGTAATTGTTCAAAGAAGGTTATTTACAATATTTTTTTGTTGAAAAGACTACAAACAAATGAAATAAAATAAATTTCTCTCATATATAATTTTTTAATGATATTTAATTGTATTAAAAATTATAAAAAGATTTAATTATTATTGTTCATCAAGATTTTCAAATTTATACTCTTCTAATAATAATTAATTAATTTTTTAAGACTATAAAAGAAAAGATAAAGAAAAACTTAGAATTTATATCAAATTAAATAAATAAGAATTAAAAACAACTAAAATTCTATAATTAAATAAAAAAGTAACAATTAATTATATTAATATATAAGATTATATTGTTATATGAATGAAAAGTTTTTATATATGAAAGAATTAAAAAATTAAAAAAATAATATAAAATTTAAAATTAATTAAATTTTTTAAGAAAAAAATATAAGAATTATTATATAAAATAAGGAGAGTAAGATGAATTATTTCAATTTCATAAGAGCCAGACCGCCTGGAACCCTACGCAGAGTGTACGTAGATAGAGAATTATTTAAGTAAAAATAAAGAAAAAGTAAAAAAGAGTTGGACCAGTTATGATTACTGGCTTTAGCCCAAATTCTGAAGTTTCATATTCTATTAAGTTGGATGTGTTAAAGGGTAAATTGGTAAATCTCCAACTAAATTTCTTTATATGACCAAATAAACAAAGCCATACAATACTTTTTTTTGTTAAATAAACTATGAGATTTTGCTTTCGTCTGCACAACTCAAATCTCCAAAACCCAACCACAAGTTAGTTTATTAATTGATAATATTTTTGCTTCAATATGTAAGTTTGAGGTAATGTCAAAAACCACATTGGCCGAGTGGATTGGTCCCTTGTTGATCGCATAAACCGTGAGCACAATCCTCGTTCAATCGCACAATCACTTGCACACAACCCCCGTCCCCTTTGATCGCACCACCCCTGCGCATAACCCCTCTCCCAACAAGCCCAAATTCACTTCTCAATCTCGATATGGTTTGGTCCAAATAATTATGATCTGAGATTAATTGCACCCATCTTGGTGGCTTCACCACCTTCCCATGATCTTCCTCCTGTCAATAGCTTGTAAAGAATTAAGCACTTCCAAGGCAGAACCACTTTCCTTCCAGATTCATCTTCGTAAATATTGACCACATCAACCTCAAAAATCGCTAGCCTTCACAGCAAGAATAAAGATGATGAAGGAGAGAGTATATGAGCAAGAGAGATGCGGGTAGAGACAGTGTTTAGAGAGTGTATGGAGAACATAAAAACATCGCAGCAGCTCCATAGCAACAACCCACACTCCATCTCAAACCCAAACCCAAACACAGTAAAAGGGAAAAATACCCATAATCATCGAAGCCACACAACCACAACCCACTGCAAACACAAGACTACACCAACCCAAAGCCCCATAGGCAGTCGGGCACACCACCACAGTAAAACCTACAAAACAACCACTCACGCAAAAATCCCCACATATCCGTGATCAAAATCTGATTACACACCAGCCCACAAAACCCGATTACACATCAAAAAAACTACCATCGGTGACACCACAATACAACTCCATAAGGCAACACCCACCAGCCTATAAATCGATCTAACACACCGCACTCCACAATAACACTATCACCGCCAAAATTATCCACGTACCAGACAAATAAAGAGGGGATTGAAAAAAAAAATAGAAAGAGAGCCAAGAAGAGGGTTCGATGGCTTTGGTGTATAGTTGATTTTTGGAATGCAAAGAAATCTTGCAACTGAAGGATTCCAAAATATGACCAAGAGACCGAAAAGAAAAGAGAGTTGAGGAGAGAGAGAGGAGAGAGAAATTGATTTAGACTAGAGAGTGGACAGTTTAGAGCCGGCGTTAAAATTAGGGGGCAAATGGGACGCAAAAATTACCATCATTTTGTTTATAGACTCTTGGAGGCTATATAAAAGTAGGGGTTAATATGTTACTATCTGAAACGTTGGAGGCAAACGGTACTTTGACCAAAAATAGGGGCCTTTATGATTCCCCTACAATGATTATCCTTAGTGCTCAACTTACAGTTGGCGCATACAATGGTGACATAATCAATCGCTCAAAAAATCCTTCGGTTTGATGATTCCACCTTATCCCTTTCCCTCCCTCCAAAATGCACAAAATCAATTATAGATTGAAACGGAATAGCTTCGGTCTTAAATTGAGATACGTACACTAGGGATAACTATCTTCAACAGAAGTTCCGGTTTTGATTTATTTGTTAAGGTTTATGTGTTCTTCTAAAGTTAGTTCTCAGAAATTTAATGCTATAGGGCGCACCAACTCTCTTTCCTGTATGAGGATCCTTCAACACTTCATTATTATATATGTTACCTGTAAAATATACTCCTAGACAGTTATATATTTTCCATAATCTCTCTTTTCTTGAATTGACACCTTCGAGTATAATTGAAACTTTATCGCGTACGCTGAGCCATTTGCTTACTAACTGTTCCCCGGATATTATATGCAGCCCTGAGAAAAGCTATACTTTCTTTACTGCTGGTTCTGAATTGACTCATTGTACCAATTGGAAGTATCAAATTCATAACCTGCAATAAAGCCAGGTGAGGAGAAAGACAGAGAAATAGAAGAGCACATGAAGTGATAGACAAAGTGTATAAGCCAAAAATGTACAAATAATCATATAGTCAACTTCATCAAAATCAAATGGCCAAACATTCCGCATCAGAGCTAAATAATCAAAATGATGGCTTTCCTCTAGTGACATAGAGGCCAAAGCCAATTTATGGCTAGAATTGATATAGATCTTTAGGTTTAAATTGAGTTCCTGCGAAACAGAATATTTATGCCACGTTTTGATTTAGCCACACTTTGTAAAAGTAATTGGTTGGAATTTCATGCATACTTATCCAAAGTTTTAGAAGAAGCAAAAGTTGCCTTACTGGCTACGGGAACCTAAACAAAACCTAATATTTGAGTGGATATATGTTTTGATATTGTGTTAATATTTTGAAGTTTTCGAGGTCTCCAAATCGGGTCGGTGGACTGATGCCACATTTAACAAGAGAATTAAAAAATTTCCTCATAATGAAAACAATGTTATAACATTTTCAAGCATAATATACTTTTCACATAGTATTACAAATAAGCCTAATAAGTCTATATGAAACTGCAAAATTCTGCATTTTAATTCAAAACCTTATCTTGACTTCTGGAGAAAATTGAGGCTACACAATTCCATTTGAAGTTCCAAAACTGGGTAGTCCATCAAGTTGTTTTTTGACGTGATGAACTAAAACACACAAATCGAAACCTATGGATAGAAGATAGTTTAGTAGATCCACGATAGCAAGAATAATAGATTCCAAGAAAGGGCAAAACCATAAGCCTCTCAAGAGAAAACTCCAGAAACAAAGAGGAATGCCATCTCAAATATGATTTATTTACATTTTATAGCTCAAATTTCCAAATAACAAGGCCAATCTAATTAGTTGCATACAACTCAGGAAAGATAAAATCCAAAATGTAGATACGATACCTTAGCAAGATTGCCCTAGAAAAACAAGGTTTTCTTGGTGTTGGAGACTTCAATCTGCTTTTTCTTGATTGAATTTCCACTGACGTTGTTGTTGTTAACTCTTTGTAATCTCTTCCATTATTGAGCTCAATATCAAAACCCTAACCCTCACTCTTCATTGTATTGGGTGAATCTAGTAAAGGGATCTATTTTTTTTTTCTATTTAAACTTAAGCAATGAGTGCAATAAAACAAAAGTCCCAACATAATTATCTAAAAGAGACTGTAAAATTTGCCTACTTGACCATGAAATCTCAAAGCGTATGTTGTACTTCTCTCTCTCTTTTTAAGCATTAGAGTTCAAAGGATATTAGTTTCAAATTTTAATTTCAATCATTAAGAAAAGAAAAGCAAAGAAGAAGTATAAAACCTTAAAATTTATCATTCTTCTGTTCTTCCTCTCATTCTTCAGCAATAAACAGAAGGCCAATAAACTTACAATGTACTAAAGACCTCTTTCTTAACCGCTCTTTTCGTTTATTAAAATTTCTATAGGAACTCTGCCCTCCAAAAAACCTGGCAGGAATCCACTGACCGCAACAAATGCACAATGTCAAATGAGTACTTGAAATAGTTTTCAAGAGGAACAGAAAGCTACAATTCTTTGAAAATATAGTTGTTAGAATTGATTGGCAGAGGATAAAAAATCTAGTTAAAAACTGTGAGATCTAAAGGTATGAATAATTAAGCAGAATAACACAGAAAACAATAATGTAAAATGATATAAGAGGTTTTATGTGGTTCAATTATAAAGCTTATATCAACATACGGCTTAGAGTTGCAGTTCACTCCGTTTCTTTTGTTTACAATCTTTAGGAATGTTTATAGTGATGAACGCACTCTCACTCACTGACCTAATCTTTGTAATCCAAACTATTAAAACCTAAACCCTACTGACACTACTAACTCTCTGACGCTATTCACTTAACAAATCACAGTTAAGAATAACTTAAACTTACAATCCAATTACAAATTCATGAAGTCACTCAAAACCTTAATCCTCACACAACCTGTAAACTACACAATCACTCAGAAGCTTACAGCTTCACACACACATGTATAATAATGGACAAAGAACACAAATTGCTACCAACCTTGCTCTTCAATAAAACACCGTTATACACAAAATGTAGAAACAACTCATTATATAAATTGTTGCTCATCCAACTCAAGTTGTTCTTTCCTTCTCTTACAAGAAATAGAATTCCAAATTGGAAAGAACATTAATTAGGTAATGCATTGTCGGATACAAACATATATTACCCTAAACAATCTAGGATAATATATTGAGCCAATATAATGTCCACATGCATTTTCCTATTAGAATAGGATACCAAGATTGTTATCTCATTTCTAGTAGGATTCTCCTAATTAAAGCTGTAGAAATTTTAGGCAACAAAGAAGACAGGAAACATAATGACTTTAGGAATCAAATTAACGTGTGATGTTTTCCTTCATGAGATGCCAAACTAATTAGCCATGTGCAGTTCACACTTGAGGTGTTCATCGGTTTAGATCCAATATATTTTGCTAATAACCAATCCTATCCAACATTGATCAGTTTAGTGATTTTTCAATCCAATCCAATCCAATAAAGAGTGAGATCCAATCTAATTTGACATTATAGGAACCATCATCCGATCTAATCCAATCCGATTCAAACTTAATAAACTTTTTTTAAAAAAAGTCCAACATGGTCCAATAAAAAAACACAACTTAATGTGAAATGACATAAAACATAATGATAATATATTGATACAAATTTAAATATAAGTAGCAGCTCATGATATAAGACATGAAAATTCATTTCTAAATTAGTTAAAGTGCCTAAATAAAAATAACAATAAACATTTAAAACATCCTAATACATAGATTGAAATTGTAAATAAATTCATAGGACTTCAACGAAACAGGCATAAATATGACACAAATTATCTCTTGCATTAACGTCAACGTCCATGCATAGTATAGAAATTTTGTATTTTTTATTTATTAACTTAGCACTAAACATATTTTATTATATTAAAATTATGATGGGCAGCCCTCACTTTTATTTTTTAGATATTATATTTTACTCTTATTATGTTTCATTGGATTGGATCGGTTTCTGGTTGATTTTTTAATAAGATTAATCATCCAATCCAATTAATTCATTTTTAAGAATTATAATCCAATCTAATCCTCTAATTAATCAAATCCAATCAAAATTGGATTGATTTGGATTGGATTGGTCGGTTTGGACGGATTGGTTTGGATTTTTTGAACACTCCTAGTTCACATGCAGGTGGACCTAACAAAAACCTCAAATAATTCTACTCATGGAATGCGTAAACTGTAGAACATTGTTTAGAAATGAGGACACATTATCTTTTTATCACATAGTATCTTTTGTGGGTTGAGTTGTCTACTATAGTAACCGGAAGGAACTTTAGAAATGTCCTGTCTTTCGCTCCACTTTCATCGGGTTTCAATACAAAGGGCTTCTCCACACAAGCACATACACCATATGCTTGTAGTCATCTGATAGGTGTCTATTTATGTATTACTTTTATATCAATTCGTCCATGTTTCTTTGCTATATTCCTTGGTATTTTTATGTTTTTGTGTGGTTTTGATGTTTGTAGGGGTTTTGGAGCAACTTGCACAAAAATGGAGTAAAACCCTTCATTTTCACCTCTGCTAGTCAGTGATCTTCTCGGATTTAATTGTATTGATATACAATGAACCCGATGACATGTTATATACCGTTGGAAAGCTCTCGAAGTCTATTTTCTGGAGAAATTTACGGTTTATAAATCCATTCAGTGTACCAAAAGTTGTAATCAAAACAGTGTGAGATGTATAGAAATATAATTCCACAAGCAGTAGCATGTATAATACGGGGCACTGTAGCAAGTCACTGTAGCAGAGTATTTAAACACATTTTAGGGTTTTATTTTCATAACTTGAAGAGGGGAAAACGTGGGAGGAGGCTGCATTTCTGGATTTCTCTCATCCCTTGGAGTTCTTGAAGGAGAAAGAAGATTTTGAAAGAGGAGGAACTACAATTCCAAGAAGATTCATCTACAAAGAAGATTTTCAAAGAATTTGCTAAGTTCTTTCTTTCCTTTTCAATTCTGGAATTTCTCTGTATTGTATTTGTTATTCTGATTGAATATGTGTAACTAAATCTGAATTGGTTGAGGGTGATTTCAAAGCCCTTGATATGGATTTTGTGAGTTGATTGTGTAAGAAATTGTTATCCAATTCTCTAATTGAAGTTGCTTGTATTTTCCCATATCTAATGCTTATGATTGCTTACTGATTGTATTTGGAATGGCCAACTGAATATAATCTGTTGTTGTCTATTGCTAGATTAGAAATCTTGATCCGTAATTGTCATGAATTTCCAATCATTAGTAGCAAAATTGTGATCAGAGATTGCAATTGGAAAATACAACCTAGGTTAAATAATCTGAACTTGTGTGATTATTGCTTAGATCAACCTATCTTTCTCATCGTAATGCTTCCATTGAATTAAACTTAGAGAGCTTGTTCTAGGTTGTTTAATGGATAGAGATTAAATAAAGAGCTTGTTATATTTAACAACAAAGTAAGGAAAGATTGGGATAACAGAGCTTGTTGTTATCTACGGTTGATAACTTCAATGCTGTAATTGGATTACAATTCTATGTTAATTCACAAATTCATATCTTGTGGCAGAGAATGAACTCTTAACCAAGTGTCTCTCATTGATTTTTCACTCCATTTAACTTTGCTTTGTGTTATTCTTCATTTGCTTTCGTATTAAGTTTAGTTAATCAATCAACAAAACCCCCCCTGTTTAGTTTATTATTGCTGGAAAATAACAAATTCAATTAGAATCAATCCTCGTGGGAACGATATCTACTTATCACTTTATTACTTGTGCGACTAGTATACTTGCTAGTTTCGAACGCATCATCATCATCACCAAAATCCTTTGCGTTCTTATCCCAAGGATTCCAAACTACTGTAAAGGAAGAGAACACAATCAAAACCATAAGAAGATTGTGTTTTGCATCCCATACCATTAATTTCTAAAGGAAACATCCATTAATTTAATAGAACTTTGTATTAATGAATTAATCTTCTTATCAACTGCCTATTCAAAGTGCTAAAATCAAAAAATCATCACATCATTGGATTCCTATGGTTCTATGTTTGTTTGGTTTGTTGTTCTCTCAGGGTATCATTTTGAATTTTGAGGTGGGTTTTGGTCATGTTATGAAAATTCCTAACTCTTAGAGTTACAAAGAAAAACTATATAATTATTCCATAAAATAGTGAGCTTCTTTTCCTTTTTCCATTTTTTTCTTTTATATTTTGTCTACCTTTACCATGAAAACAACTACAAATTTAAGAACGGTAGAAATATAAAATATAAATGTAAAATTACTATATCCACTTAAAGCAAACACTAATTTCTGATTCAAATCTTATTGCATCCCCTGGTTTAATACATCGCTCTTTATCCTTCAAGTTGTCTAGACAATCCAATGTCTCTAATTCTTCTACCCGTACTTCACTAAAAAAAAATAAAACAAAAAAAAACCACGTGGAAGTTAGATTGGCAAAGAATAATCATCCGTTACACAAAAGTTAACCAAAACTACGTGATACTGGGTATTAGAGCCCTTTAGAAACTAGATCTACATAATTTCAAAAATGAATCTTGAGATGTTTATACCATATAAGCCCTGACAATCAAAATTGCAACTCTAAGGGAATTATGATGTTGTGAGGCTGATCTTCTTGTTTTTGCAGGAACGAGTGTTCCTAGCCTGCCATGACAACTATACTTGTTCTAAGAGTTGATAGAAATTCAACCATGCTCCTAGCCAACCCATCTTCATGTTGCTCAAAAAAGTCAAAAGTTCTAGGTATCTTGAATCCTAGAATGAACACTGCAATCTCCCCATCATTCTTTAGTGTTTTTATGCTTCCTCCAGAATCACTTGAAGTTCATATAAAGCACCATATACTTCCTATCGTGCCAAACATATACCAACACATGAAAATCGACCAAAACTCTTCTTACTCTTCCTTATACCTTATCTTACTCAAAGATTAACACTTTGTTAGCTTGGATTATTTAATGCAAAAGCTTCACAAGTCCTATGTCTATGATTCTATATATGTTGATGAATATGCTTTGGTCAATAAGCAGCAAATATGTAATTTCAAAAGCACAAAAAAAAAAAGAGCATACCATGCAGAAGCGGTTAAAGTTGTAGTTTTATGTGTTCTCCAAAAGTATGATTATCAATGCATTTAACTTTGCTTTGTGGCAAAGCTTAGATTTGCAACAAAGAGAGTTATAACTATGTCTTTTCTTCATAGTTTGAAATTTATTAAAGAGACTATTGTGAATTTTGGGCTTTTCGCGAAAGCATTGAATTCAAGATATTGACAAAATTATGATGAAACCATAAGCAAGAAAACAAACAAGAAAATAAAGAAGATAGGAACACCAGATTTATAGTGGTTCAGCCAATTAAGCATATGTTCACTTTGGATATCTCAGTAGCAGCTTTATTCCGATCAACAATAAAAGAGAATTACAAAAATATCAAATACAATAACAAGAATTTAACTTTACAGCCTTCCTATGCATATCAACAAGATAACTACTAATCTTCAATATATTCTTCTAAGGAAAGACTAACAGCCTTCCTATGTATATATCCCAGGATTACCATCAATCTATGATATATACTCCCGATGAAAGATTAACAGAGAAGAACTTTCACTAGTACTCGATCTATACTCATGGTTTTCTATCCCAAACCGTAGCTTCTAAGATCACGATCTTGCTGACGATTAATGACTCGAATCGTAGCTTCTCATATCACTCAAATGTTGACGTCCTTATTGTCTCCCAAGACTCCTAAAATGTTTATTATTGTCTTCTTTCAATTTCTCGATATCTTGATTGATTTCTCGATATCTCTACACTCGTACATACAAGACTTTATATAGGGCCAAGAGTTTCTTTCCTAGTCTAACCATGATTGCTAGACCAAAAATACAACCAAAACTCTTTCTATTTTAGTTTCCTTGTCAAACTATGAGTAACCTAGATTATCCAATTAAAACAAATTACAATCAAACTCAACTTTCTAGTTTGATACAAATCCCTATTTTTTTTAGTTCTAATCTAGAAATAAATCCTCTATTGCCTAATATTCTAACAAGATAAAAACATGCATAACAGAGACAAGCAACATTCTAGTGTAATAATTAAAAAAGTAGACCATGTGACGAGCTAAGAATAAAGTTTGGTTGTCGTGCCAAGAAAGTGATGGAAAATAAAACGAACCCTATTTCGAATTTTTAATAAATCAAATAGGACACTTATTAAGCCAAATATCTCAAGACTAATTTTATGATTCAAGTGAGGTTATGAATTTTTATTTTTATTTTTCACACGATGCCACTGTATATATAAGTATCCAACTAGAAAAGCTTCTATTTATTTTTCAATCCAATACTAAATTGACTTTTATGGAAAAGCTAAAACTGCAAATAATAAATAAAATACAATAAAAAAACCTCATATTAGGAACCAACAAAAAAGAAATTAAGTGTGATATGAATGCAAATGATTTTCCATCACTACTTGTATTTCGAATCTCAAGTGAATTTTGTTCATGAGAGGCTTTTTGGAGTAAAAGTTGTTCGGGTTGAAGCAAGAAATTAATTAGCCTTCAATATCTTACAAATCAGTTTTAGGAAAAAAAATATGATTCTTTAATTCCTTTCAATATACCAATTGCTTGGATGTGTTTGAATGCCTCGAGATGACTTGCAAAAAAAGATGTAGGAGATAAAAATGCAGGATTTACAATAAAACCCATAAACGTTTAGAAAGTCATTCATGAATTTCAAACAACAACTTATTCTTTATTTTCTCTTTCTTAATAAATCAATTTTGTTTAAGGAAGAATTTGATGTTAAAAGAGTCGTAAGGTCTTGCTTGGTGAAGATAAAAAGCAGAGAACTAGATGAAAAGAAAAAAGAACATTGTTTTTCAGATAATTGAGAAATAAATCAGTGCAAGTGATGTCCACTATTTTAGTTTTAAGTTCCCTATCAACCATTAGATAATAATGAGATGAATGATAGTTAGTTGGTGTTTAGATTTAAGTCAAAGATTTAAGTCCCATTAGCCTGACCCATTATAATATTATTTATAGATGTCCTCCTCATATTGATAATTAATTATATCTTATAAGTAAATATAAGATAAATATAACATCTTAATGAAAATAGAGTAGAAGGCATAGTAGATAATTTATTTGTAGGAGATCAACTCTCAACTCTATGAGAGTTGACACTTATTACAACATGACCACTTCCCTTATTATAGCATATAATTAGTCACTTAAAGATTATCAGAGATTGATTCTGATAGCGTCGAAGCTTAATTATTTTTTGAGCATTTTTTGGAACCAATAAGCCAACAAATTGGGATACCTCTTCAGGCCCTTGCGCTCAACATAAACAATGTCAAACCTTGAAGTGTATCCTCTATTCCATTCAAAATTGTCAAAGTTCATCCCCATTATTTAGTGGAAGCTTTAAAAAATTTGACTTAATTAATCAACATTCGATATTAACTTACCGTTTTCTGTGATAACAACAGAAGGGTTCCTATACATACTTTTAATATGCATCAAAACCTTGTACATACCCAAAGGTACGTCATGGTACATTGTAGTACATTGTACTACCAGACAGCATCTGCCTGCAAATTTCACTTCATGATAGAGTTAAGCTAAATTTTTGAAATAAGGTAATTTGCCTATATGTGTAGTGTGGTTTCTGTATGTGTGTGCTACAAGAAAATTACTCTTTAGCGACCAAATTTTCGGTGGCAGATGGAAATTGGTAGCAGTATATTTGATTCTGCGACGAAAGTATACGTTCGTAGCTAAAGGTGGTGGCCAAAGCTGAAGAAATAAAAATTTTTTCAACGACCAACATTTCGTCACCATATCCTTATTCAGCGACGAAAACAATGTTAGTTGCCAAAAATCAAGTGGTGCAAAATTATGTTTTAGCGACCATTGAATGTTTTGTAGCTAAAAGAAGATTTTCGCAGCCAATTGTGGTCGCTAAAAAGATTAAGAGATCTAGTCTCAAAATCATATTTTGCCACCTGAGAAGTGGTAGCTAGATGTCATATATAGCGACCAAAAGAAATGGTGGCAGAAAATTTCATTCCGCGACCAACATTTTCGTTGCTAAAAGGTTAAGGAAATCGGTTTTTCTAAGTGATTTGGCTACCATAATGAATGGTCGTAGAATGGCACATACAACGATCATATCAAATTGTAGTAGAAAATTTCATTTTGCGACCAAAGTTTTGGTCGCTGAAATGGTAAGGAACCCCCAAGAGCTTTGGCTACCACTTTTAAATGGTTGCAGAATGATATATACAACGACCAAATGGGATCGTAGCGGAAAATTGCGTCCGGCGACCAAAGTACTTGTCACTGAAAGGGAAATTGGTTTTCCCCAAATGATGTTGCTGCCACATTGAATGGTCACAAAATATACTAAAAGAAAAATGGACTACGACAATGCGCATTTTGCGTTGCTAAAATGTTTTTGCAATGCACACCTAGGTGTTGCCGTTCTTGCTGCTGCGAAAAGTCTCTGATTTTACGCAACCTACATATGCACGTTGTGAAAAGCAATTCTGAATGTTGGAGAAAATCTTTTGGCAACATGCAATGCGCGTTGTGAAAAGATATAGAATAATAATGATTCAACCACAGCAATGTATGTTACTATAGACCTCAATGGCAACGCGCAATGCATGTTGCAAAAAGAGAATGAGTAATAGAGTTTCAACAACACACAACGAGTGTTGCTATAGACCCTAATGGCAACACATATTGCGCATTGTTTTTTATTTTTCATTTTTTCGTTATAGAGTATATTAATTTAGACAGTATATTTTTCTTAGACTTTTTATTGTTTTGTTATAGAGTACATTAATTTAGACAACATAAAGCTAATTTTCAATTCCTAATACATATGATACTTGTAACATATTTACATATGTCTAATAATTAAATTACTTCTATGAAATTTTTTTTTATAATTGTAAAAGATATTTTTAATAATTGTTATTTTCATAAAAAAATGGATAATTAATTTAAAGGCATTCTATACTTGAAAACAAATTCAATTTTGTTATATTTTTATATGATTATAATATGAATAATTAATCATTTACTAATCAAATTAGAAAAGCTTATTTTTAATTTTTCATAATAACAACTATAACATATATAGATGTCTAATTATTAAATTACAATATTACAAACCTATGGTTTAAATTTGTTAAGATATTTTAAATATTAATTGTTAGCATTTGTAAAAGAAATAAGTAATAAAAAAGTATTCACTAAAAGTAAATGCATTTGTTACATAATGATTATAATATGAATATTTGATCATTTATTTATCAAAGTATAAAAAACTTATTTTCAATAACTCGCACATGACAATTATGACATATGCATATAGATATCTAATATTATGCATTTATTAATGATAGTTGACTTGTACGTATTCTGTTAACACTTTAATACATATGATAATTATGACATACTATTATATGTCAATAATTAAACTATCTCCATCATAAATTAATTTTTTAAATTTGTAAAACATATTTTTAGTGTTTTTAAAATAAATAGATAATTGAAATAAATTATGGCGAAAATGAATGGAATCTTTTTGTTACATATATGATTATAATATTAATAATTAATTATTTATTGATCACTAAAGAAGAACTTTTTCGTAATTTCTCAAATAATAACTGTGACATATGTATAAAAGTCTAACTATTGTTCACATTTGTTAGATAATTATTGAGTTGTTGTGCCTATTTTATTAACATTCTAATACTCAATAAAAACTAATTAAATATCATATAATCTACCAACATAATAATGAAATCTTATATCTATACTAATCTAACTTTATTGGTATTTGAGTCAAATTAGGAAAGTCAATATTCCTATTTGAGTCAAAATCCCTAAACTAACAATTTGGGTTATAATCAAATTAGGAAAAGTCAAGATCCCTAATTGAGTCAAAATCTCTAGATCATAAAATTTCTAATTCAATTAAACTTTAAATAACTAAATTATTGAAAAGACTAAATTATCCTTGTTGTAAAAATAAACCATATTGCATCACCAACCTATAAGGTTCAGTTGCAAACGAGCCTTTCTTCACAGTTACCATATGGTTGACCGAGCATCTTCTAAGAGCCATTTTATCATCGTAATAACCAAAAATTGTTGTTATTTTTGGTTCATTCAGTGTAAACCAAGTCTTAACTCTATCTCTAAATGTCGTGAAGCAGAAGTCCACATAATTAGTAAAATCTTCTCCAAAGAGTTTGAAATAATATGTATCAAAATGTTTAACTAACACATTCGTCACATTGATCTCATTTCATATAAATTATAAAATAATATAATATATGCAATCACAATCTAGGTGTAGCAAATTTAATCAAAAATAAAATTTAAAACTCCTTACAAAAAAGGCTAATTAAAATATTTGTTGAAGTTTCTGATTTTTTAAATATAAGGGACTATTTTATCTAAAATTATAAACAAGGGGTATTCTTATACTTACATAGGGATGGCCAAAAAACCCGTTCAGTTTGGGGCCCAACCATGACCCATGCTTTAGAGGCGACTGTTGACCCATCTTTTTTGATTTTAGGCGTGAGTCTGGATCTTTAAGTGTGTTGCCTTGTTTGAGGCAGGTCCAATCCCGCCCCGCCTAGCCTCGGCTCGCCTCGCCCAACCCCAGAGGATATAGGAATATCTTTGTAAAGTTTTAAAATTTTAGGACTGCTATGAATTTTTAAGGTTACATTTGTTAAACTTCTCATATATGTGAATTCTTTATACTTTTACAAATAATACAAAAACTTTAACAAAAGTTACATCCTAATTAAAATTATGAATCTTTTAATATATTAACATTAATTTAGTCATGTTATAATGAAAAAATAAAACATTTTATTTTATAGAAATTAAATTTGTATAATATATACCATCTTGATATAGATTACCAATACTAATTACAATATTAACAAGATTGTTTCCAAAATGTATACCTCTAATATAATCAATATATTATTTTTGAAATATATAAATAAAAATATGATAAGAATAATCTTATAACCTTAAACAAATTATTTATCGTAATTTAAGTTAATTAATTGAATTATTAATGTTATATATACAAGTAATGCTAATCAATTGGTATATGTCAATCATATTTTTGTTATTAGATTGAAATTAAATCAGCATGCTATTATAAAATTATTTAATTATATTGTAAAAGTATTTGAAAAATTACCCATTAACTAGTTTAAAAGCAATTATATACTTAGAACATTATTAAAGTCAAATAGTAATTAGTGGTCATTAATTTTTTAGATGATATAACTAATTTGTACAAGTGTCATTTAGCTTACATAATGTCAATATAAATAAAAATTTATCTAAACTTTATGATTTAATAAATTTTTTATCCAATATAAGTTAATTTTTTTTCTATTTGAGTTGAAGTACAGTCACCATTTAACTTGTGTAATGCCAATATAAATGAGAACTTATATAAGCTTTATGAGTAATTATTTTTTTATCTAATAGAAATTAACTTTATTTCTTTTGAGTTTTAATGTTTGTTGGATAATTAGATTTGATTGTGAAGCATTTTAGAATGCATATAATGTGTGTATTTATTTTATTTTAGGTCAACTATAAATTATATTTATTGTTATTTTTGAAATCTATAGATGTATGTATTTATTTTTTAAATGAAGTAGATTGAATATAATGCTTTTTGTAGTTTTTAAATAATGATCATCAATATGTTTATATTTTAGATTAAATAATTTAATAAGATTTAAATTAGGCGGGGTGAGGCGGGGAGGGTCTAGGTCTTGTCTTTCAAATATTGCCCCGCCCCACCCTGTTCTGGGGCAATGGGGCGGGGCGGGGTGAGGCTAGGTCTTGTCTATCAAATATTACCTCGCCCCGCCCCACCCTGCCCTGCCCTGCCCTGCCTTGCCTCGCCCCACCCCACCCTGTTCCAGGGCAATGGGGCAGGGCCGGGCAAAAAAATGTTTGATGGTGCGGTGATAGGTACTTGACGCCCCGAACCCGCCCCGCCCTATTACCAAGCCTAGACTTACACTATTTTGTGTTTAACTGTCCCTTATACTTCTTTCCAAGTGCATCTAGAAGATCAAAGTGATGAATATTCATGTATTGGGTGATACCTACATGAAAAAATTTAAAAACTTCATATATGCTTCTCTTTATTGGCATAGTATAATTGAAGGTCTCTAGAAGTAAATACGTAATTTTTTTTTCTGAAAATTAGGATTCTCTCATGCATGATAAAGATAGCTACCTATTTTAAGTAAGGATTTAATCAATTTATTATAGTAATCAACTTCTTTCCAATTAATAACACTGCCAGTTCCATCTAGATTAACAATGACATGATATGCATCGAAAGGGTCAAAGATTAATGCCATAGAATTATTGTAATCCAAAAGAATATTAAGAGAAATTAATTATTACCTAGAAAAATTCTAGACCATGAAATTTAAAACCGATATGCATCAAAATTCAAATGTTACATAATATCAACATCTTCTTGTAAAATTAGAAGAATAAATTAACCAAACAGAAAAGGCATTTGATTATATTATATAGGGCATTAAAATATTTTTGAAATATGTAATGTTGATTGAAACTTAAAAGTGTCTCATAAACAAATTAACTTACTTTTTGTATTTTAAGTGACAAGGAATTCTGAGATTGAAAACTCTAACTTAAAAGAACATATGAATTATTAAATTACCCTAAAATGAAATTACTCATATGTACAAATCTCTTCTATTGACATGATTATTAAAGATAACCAATTGAAGAAGATGAAATTCTTAGTTCTGGGCAATCAATCATGTTTTGTTAGAATCTCATGTAATCTTCCCTACACTCCAATCAAATCTAAAAAAACATTGGAATTGATTCAATTTGATAAGTTGTTTACATCTCTCAATTTGATACAATTTAATTTAACTGCATGCACGTGCACACACACACACACACACATATAATTGAAGGATAAATCAAGAAAAATGAGAGCTAGTTTTTACGGTAAATGAACTCAAAACCTAAATCTCCACAACTACTAGATTCCAATTTCGAGAATCATTGTTGATTTCTAAAATTTGATTTTTTTCAAAATGTTTAGGTGAAGAATTAAATAAATTTGTAAACACAAACAAAAATATGTGTTGAGAATATGCATATTAATTTTGAGGTAACTTTTGTAATATATAACTCTTGAGAGGTGCATATAAAGTGTAAAATCTAATTTTTTTTTTTAATTATCCAGAGGTTTCAAGAGATATCATTTATTTTGGTGCATAAAGAACACTTTTAATTTAATACTTTATAAATATAAAAGAAAAATATTTGCTTAATTTTGTGATCTATTTTATCATGTTATTAATAAATGTAGCAATTTATATAATATTGTATATTATTTTTCATTTATTATTCATTTACTATGATATATGAAATGAGTTTTGTTTTTTTTTTTTTAAATTTTAAGTGACAACTTATATATATATGTGTGTGTGTGTGTGTGTGTGTGTGTGTGTGTGTGTGTGTGTGTGTGTGTGTGTGTGTGTATGTATGTATCATATGGATATTTCTCACTTTGTAATGATGATATTGGTCTACTGCAACATCTGCGGTAGATTGATCTTTTCTTTTATCAGCTGTCAAGAAAAAATTAAAAAAATTAAAAAAACTGTGTCATATATATTAAAAAAGTTTAGCCACAATTAGGAGAAAAAGTAACAAAATAAGATTAAGATGTTTATGTATAGAGCAATCAAACATATCAACGCATGTAGTATTATTATTTGATTATAACGGAAGTTCGAACAAAAGGGTCCCAAATGCAAGGTCGTCGGCCTTCCTCGAGAGCCACTCCTTCTACTTGACATGCAAAAGTTGTAGCCCCAAACACAAAACCATGTGTGAGACTTTTTCTACTCAATCCGCCAGTGTCCAAATCAAACTCTGCTGTATTTGCAAAGCACCTCAAAATAGCAAGCAACATTAATAATAGTGTGATAAAGCTACAAGGAGAAAACGATTGAGGGATTGCCAAAGCTGCTTGCGTGGTTAGAGTGTGTAATGTGCCTACCAAAGTGACCTGATCTATTTATAGAAGATATTTGGTTTTTTTTTATATTACTTCTTAAAATTTCGTCGATAAAATCTTTAAGGAGTTGCTACCTCTAAAACAGGCATCAAGAATACCTTAGTGGCACGTAATATTAATTTAATGAACCTGTGGTCATCCTAAATCTTAACTCACATGCTTAAAATTTCCCTTAAAAGCAAAACCAACAATTAGGGGTGTGCAAAAATACCCGATCCGATCAACCCGATCGGGTTAATCCGACCCGTGCGGGTCTTGATCGGGTCTTCTCTTCTTTAACCCGATTTCGGGTTAAAAATGAATAACCCGACATGAATCGGGTTTACAATGGGTTTATATATGTAACTCAATCATCAACCCAACGCGATGAAATTATTTTAAAAATTTTAGAATGCCACATGTCTTTATTTTGTTGGACACCCTCAAACGTTATTTTACACCTTTCAACACATGATAATAAATATAAAAACTTTTTATCATTCTAAAAACCCTAGCAACCACTTGCTAACTTCCTTCACTCCTCATCTCTCTCACTCTCCGTCACATTCACATCACTGTTTTCATTTTTTAAACCGCTCTTCATCCCTCTCAACTCTGCACCACACATGCCATCTCTCTTTGTGTCCTCTTTCTTCAATTACTTCTGTACACTAGGGGTTGAGCAACCTCCTCTCGCCATGCCTAATGCCCAAGACAATTCTATAAAACCTCTATCACTCCAACTACAAGCTTCTTAAGATCATCATCAACTACCGTTTGTAGCAAGCAGCAGTCTAGGCATTACTTTAACAATCAAAAGCCACTTGATAGCTCTGACTAAAACAGCAAATATCTACCATTTGATTGTGGTTATTTTTTTTTTTTGGTCACATGAATTTGTCTAATTTTTTGGATGAATTGGAGAAATGTGTGCTTGTGTAAGGTTATTAAAGGATGAATCTGGCCATTTTAAATGAGGTTAGAGATGCATTTTGTTTGGATAGGAATCAAAGGAACGAAATTGAGGTGGAACATACCAACCCGATGAACCCGACCAACCCGATCCGACCCAAAAGGTGGTGGTTTGCATCGGATTTATTATTCAAAAAACCCAATGTCAGTTTTAAATTTCCTAACCCGATGAGTGATTGGGTTCAGTTAGGTAATGCAAAACGCGACCCGACCCGACATGTGTGCACCCCTACCAACAATCCTATCCAACCGAAGTACAGAGTTCCATTATTGTGGTCAAACATTATAGTTAACCAAAACGAGTGGTGTGGTGCAATGCTCATGGGCTAGTAACTAAACAAAGCCTGACCCATTTAGAATTAATGACAAGCCCAACCCATTTGAATTTTATAACCAGCCAAGCCCATTTCTCCTTAATTTCATTATTATAAGACACGAAAAAAAAGAAAGAAAAATCTAGAGAGGAAAGAGAGAGGAGGATCGAGAATTTTAGAGTGGGGGAAGAAGAATGGTGGAAGGGCTTATACGGGGTTGCTTAAAGAGGTTAAATCGTGTGAGTTTTATAGTTTCTAAGCTACATATAGAGTAGTTATTGCTTGTTTCATTGAAAAAAAAAATCTAAGGGAAAGAATGTTGGCAAGTGTAAAAAGCTTTAGAGACAGAAGCTAGAGAGATAAGGAAGACCAAGGATGTAATTGAAAGTCCCACTAAAGGTATTTTATCTCTCTCATGATGCGTGTTGAGTTTATTTGTAAAAATATTGGTTTTGATGATGCTGATGAAAATCTAGGATTTGCTGTAAACAGTAGATATTTCCAAAATTTCTACAATTGATTGGCTTTGATTTTGATTCTCAAGTTTATATATGTTGAAATAGATATCTCAAAGGTTTATTTAAAATTGGTTTCATTGAAAAATGTTGAGTATGTGATTTTATATAAATTTTCAAATTTTATTGTTCAATGCTGGAATCTCAGTTTTTTTTTTGTAAAAGATCAGTTTTGGATAAATTATTTGAGGTACCCAGAGGTCTCATAAAATTATAAAATTTTGTAGATTTGTTCGTCTTTATGTCTAGTTTAAATTTTGAGAGTTTTGTGATTTTAGAAATTAACCATGAATTGTTACGTACTTTTAAATAGAGAGAGGTCAATTTTGGAAACTGATTTATAGACTTGTTGTATTTGAAAAGTTAAATTATTTGAAGCGCTTCACAGATTTAGGATGCTATTAAATTTTATATGATGTTAGATATATATGTGTTGAAGGATTGTGTAAAATATTAGACTATTTGGAGGAGTAGAATTTTTTTATTAAAAATCATAGAACCAGCATTGCTCTGCTTTAGGAGGTTTGAGAATGAAGTTAATTGACATTGATTAGACTAAGATATAAAGTTGGTTAAGGGAACCATAAGTATTCAGGTTGATTATAAATGGAATGTATGACATGATGAGCTATTTTATAATGTTAGGAGAAAGAAGATTTTAACTTATATGTTGAAAGAGACACAAAGTGGATGGAGCATTGATCTTAGATCTACTTCAAGCCAATCAACTTGTGCCACCAAATTGGTGGATGGGAAAAATATGTTTTCTTTCATAAATTATAAATGAGTTTTAAACACTATTTTTTTATATGCTTGTTAGAAACCTTTTAAAGTGATTAGCAAATAAATTTCTAGTTGAAATGAAGAAAGCATGTTTACTAGTTTATTTAATATTTCTTAAATTCTGTTACGTTTTAGTAAGCTTAGAAGGATTGAAGCTAGTTTCTTATAATATTTTTTTAAAGATAGATATAGCATTATTTATTATGGTTGCTTTGAGTCATTAGAATGCTCAAAAATTAGTTTCTAAAAAAGTTTTGAACAAGATATAGCATTTAGAGATGAAAATTTAGATTTTTATATTCAAAGTGCTTTCTAATTTATCAAAAAGGTATATTTACAATTTTAGAGAAATAGCGTTAAAGCATGATATTTATAATGATCATAGCAAATTTTATTTCAAGGATTTCTTAAAGTATTTGAAGATTTCTCTTTTATATGTTCATCATGGATTGTAAATGATTTAAATATATTCAATTTTAGTTTGCATAAATTTTAAGTGATTGATGAGTTGCATGAAAAACAAGAGTTTAGCATATAAACCAATTTTAAAAACAAGTTTTAATAAAGATAAAAAAATTTGGTTATGTTGTACTAAATTAGTACCCAATTCACTTAGACAATGAGACAACAGATTTCAGACAGATAGTTATACACATAGAGACCTTTGGGACCTGTTCAGACACACAAAGAGGTTTTATGCCATGTGATCTAGGCGCTTTAGCCCTTTAAGGGCAACTCTGTGTAATCGTATGACCAGTTTTAGTAGGCCTGTGCGATGTTAGATCTCGCCAAATACAGATAGCTCTACATGTGTGATGTTAGATTTCACCAGGTGTAAGGAGTTTCAGATAGGCCTATGCGATACTAGATCTCGCCAAATATGATCAAACAACTTCAAAGGTACTTGTTTAGTATATCAACATGTGTTTTAAATATTTTTATATGAATTAAGAAAATAAGAGTTAATAAAAGAAGCATATTTAGCAAATTTGTATGAATTTCCCTAAAAAAATTTTAAACAATTTTATGATTATAGTTTATGCATTCTTAACAACCTGATTATTTTGTAGTCCTAGAAAAAGTAAAGCTTAACTCTTTTCTTGAGTTACAAAAGTTTCTTAAAAGAAGATTTTACTGAAAGTTATGTCTTTTGTTTCAAATAGCATTTAAACAAATGTTTTAGCATGATTATTAAAAGCATTCTTTTTATATGATTGAGAGATGCATTATTTTATTGTTTTAAATATAGACAACCAAAAAAAAAGTATTTCGATGAACTTAGTCATTCAATAGTTATTTATTCAAAAGTTTTATTAAACATTAGATGATATGTTATTTTATTATATCCCAACTATTAAAAGCTTTTATAAAGATTTTTCAATAGAGCAAAGATTTATTTTATAATGATATAATTTTTTATTAAGTTACAACTATACCCACTCACTAAGTTTTATACTCATCCTTTTTTAAAAAACCTATCTCCCCCTTAGGTGAAAGTAATGTGTGATCTGGTTGGCAAGTCTGGAGGTCAAGCCATGTGATGGTGCAATGATGTATTTATATTGTCATTAAAGTTGTAATAGATATATTAGAAAATTTTTATTAGCTATTGTGATCGGAGTTTTATAGTATATCTATCAAATTATTTTCAAGTTTTTTTCATAAGAAAGACAAGAGTTAGATCATAGTTTCTAATCCACAGTTTTAGGCACGATTCACACGTGTAGCTAGGGGCAGGTCTTTTCATGTGGCTTGTGAAATATTTCTAAAATGTAGGTCAATGATTGATTATAATGAATAAATGACTCCGCTTAAAGGTTCTGCAAATTGTGGGTAGGTTATGAAAAGTCCCTTCTCTCTAAAAAAAAAAAAAAAAAAGTCTCCGAACTCCCACCTAGAGGACAAATTTTGAACCAAATATAACTATATTGATTTAAATTTTTAGTAATATTAGACCTACAATTCATCTACAACTAACATTTCTTACAACCTAAGTTGAAAAACTATTCATTGATAGATGATTACCATATCATCATCTATTTTAAACTCTTTCATTGTTTCTATATTTTACTAATCTGGTAATTTTTCAACTCAGATCACAAAAAGCATTGGTTATAAATGAATTATAAGTGTAATGCTACTCTTAAATTTTTAGCTATTTAATGTGAGCAGGTTAACATCAATTTGTTATGGCAATTGTGCTAGTTGGCACTTCACAGTCATTAATGGACCGATTTCAACTTTAATTTACCCAATGATCACTGCAAGCTTAAAAGGACAAATTACTATAAGCATTGTCAATATGGAAAAATCAAGACTGGTTAAAAGATATATGATAAAAGGACTACCAAGCAACGTGGATTTAAAAAGGAATATCAATGTAAACTACACTTATTCATTGCCAACACTTATATATTTACTAAACTTTCAAAGTATACAAAGTTGATGTGGTTTCACTTATCTAATGACATATTAGTCATCAGCATTTATTATATTGAAACTCATATTAATATTTTCATTCTCTTGATACCACACCAATTTTATATATGAAACTTTATATACAGACTTTGTAATTGTAACATTATTGATACTTAAAATTCAAATTCAATATGTATGATTTTTTTCATTAAAATTCAAATTATTAACATGCATGGTGGCAGAATTTTGAGTGGCAAGAATAGTGACCATTTCTTTTTTTATGTAAATCAATCAAATCTAATGCTAACTTAAAATTTTTTTTCATAATTTTTTCTTTAATTTATTCTTGATTAGATTTTTTAATCTTTGGTTCTGTTTTGTAAAACGTTAATGTGTTTTGAGTCTCTGATTTTGATATTTTATTCAATTAGAGAGAGGAAAAAAAACTACTGCATTTTCTCTAAAAATTATACTACAAGAATTTTTAGAATATTTGTCATTTCACATTTTGTATATTTGCCGATTTTTAAAAAAATAGCCAAATATAACCTTACTCTTAAAGTCAAACCTGTCTCCTCCAAATATTTGTCATTAATGTATTCCCAAAAATTACACATATGCCACTCATATAAAAGCAGCTAATATCCTCTTTGCCCTAGCCACTTAAAGGCAACCCTTTACTTGTTGCATTCGACATTTTCTCTTCAATTTTCAGTCTCATCTCTTCAACGTTTTCTCGTTCTCGCTCACTCTCGCTGATTAATTTCGCTCGGGTCGCAGGTCCTCATCCACCTTCTTTGCATCTCGACCACTCGTAGGTACTCCATCTTCTCCATTTCGAATCAAATCTAGGTATGGTAAGTTGTGTTTTCTTGTTTGTTTGCCTTGTGAAGGGTGGATTAGACCTTGAGGAGTCCATGAATTGCAAGATGTTTACCCCCATTCAAAAGTTCTAGAGTCAAACTTAGGGTTTATTTTAATTTTTTATCTTTTTTTTTGGTATCTTGAGTAGTTGGCTTATGAAATCTAAGCTTCAAGTCACAAACATTTTCTCTTTTCATTTTTCTATTTGCCAAGTGTTTGATTAAATTCCTGAGTTGGATCTATTTTGTTTTGATTTGATTTCGTTTGTTGTTATGGTAATGCTTGATATTATGGTTTGTGGGCATGATTTGATTTGATTGGTTGATAGGATTTAATTGAATTTAGATTGATGGATTTTTATGGGGCATGATCGTGTTGATTTTAATTTGCTATAAGATCTGAATTTTGAGTCCATCGTGGTTTGTTTTGATTGATTTGTTTAGTCAACTCTGAATTTGAGTTTAATGTAATCCAATTGATATGGGCAGTAAATGATTTTGAAACCAATTGATTGTTTGTTTTGTCCCAGTATGATTTTAAGTTTCTGTGTGTTTAAGCATTTCTAGATTTTGTATTTAAGTTCATTGGTGTGCTTTCCAGTGAAAGCTCAATGTGGGTGCTTTCGTCCCTTAGCTAAAGTCGATATAATTGATATCAACTATGATTAGTCAACCCCTTCTTTATGTAGGTGATCACTAATGCTTGGTATTGATTAGTGACCTAAGAAAACCACTATTAATTATTCTGTCATTGTTCTTCTGTTTTTAGGTTTTCAATTGCTCTCTAGAAAGTCCTCCAACTAATAGATTTTGAATTTTTCATCTATTTCTTTTTCAATGTTTCTATTCTATTGGCTACAGCTATGATTATACGGTCTTAAAAGTTATGAAGTCATTCGTTGATACAGTATCTTATGCCTGCTTTTAGTGGCCTACATATAGAATTTATATGTAACTTGAACTGGGATCTAGATTTTATCTTGATAATGCTTGTAGGTATGGTGGATTTGCAATTCTTAATATTTGCTTTTCTTCTCTTACTCAGATTGTTTAGGTAGACGGTTAGCACCGAGGCTTCTCAGTAGGGGTGATGATTTAGGGGTACATAAATTCTTTTTCAAATTAAAATGGCCCATTCTTTTATGAAAAGAAATGTAAATGGTGAAGGAACTGGACCATGAGTAACCAAGTGGTAATAATGGTTTTGCAGGAGGTTGTTGAATCTGTAAAACAGGATTTTGGTAGCATTGACATCCTTGTTCACTCGCTTGCCAATGGACCTGAGGTATAACATTGTTGACATTTTTACTTTTGCGAAGTTCTTTCAAGATTATATTTCATTTAACTTCTCTAACTAATTATCACAGGTTAGCAAGCCTCTTTTGAAGACTTCAAGGAATGGATATCTTGCAGCCATCTCTGCATCAAGCTACTCATTTGTTTCTTTACTCAAGCATTTTGCTCCTATAATGAATCCGGGCATGTTGCTCACCCAATTTTCATTTTTCTCTCTTTCTAACAAAGTGAGCTATGGCATTGGTAAGTGAAGCTAGATTTTAAACTGGTTGTTGATGTTGCAGGTGGTGCTTCAATCTCTCTAACATACATTGCTTCTGAAAGAATCATTCCAGGGTATGCTGCTTTGCATGCATTTCTATATATGGCCAGGCTGCACGTGCTGGACCTGCCGGAGCCACAGCTGCTACTTGCACTTAAAAGCCTTGTACTTTTGGCTTTTGATAAAACTGGGTCGTGGACTTCTTCTTCATTTTGCAGTTAAATCTATTATGCGTCTGTTGTTTATTTAGATCCGTTTTGAACACTTGTTTAGTGTTATGTGTTGTGTTAAACTAAAGCTAGATACGGTGAAAGCTGGAAAATTTTTAATGGAGTTATTCAAAAAGTTCTTCGAGCAACTCCTCATTTTCCACTTTGTGTTTGTTTGTTTTGTTTTTAATTTGAATTTACAATTGTTTGAAATGCTAGACTGTGCTCTGACTCTGTTTTTGGTTGCTTGAATCATGTAGATTTCGTATTTACTTTTTTTCCTTTTTTTTGGACTTAAATTGTGAACTCAGAGACTTCTTTGGCAGCTAAATACTTGGCAGCTAAAAACTATGTAGACTTTCCAAGCTTCCAAGTTGACATATGATAAATTCTTGTCACCATGATCATTTTTAGGATATGTGCTTAGTTTTGTCCCTTTTGATATATCCTCCTCGAATTTGAGCAAATGCAAGCGGCATTATGTTCAAATATAATTGTAGGAGAATCTGAGATGGAAGGTAATTTGCATGTACCTTGATGGATGACAGATCTTACCCATATACACTCTCGACTTGCTTCATGATGTGCTAGAATCTCAGCATGCTTTGAAGATGTAGCAACCAAAGACTGTTTACTAAACCGTCATGATATTTCCATGCCATTATATGTAAACATATACCCTGTTTGTGATTTGGCTTTGTGGGAATCAGAGAGGTATCCGACATCTACATAATCTACTAGTCCTTGATTTTGAGGTGATTGTTTTGAGTAGAGCAATCCCAAATCAATGGTTCCTCGAAGGTAACAAAAAATGTGGTCAATTTCGTTCCAATGTCGACATATAGGTACAGAGCTAAATCTTGCTAAAAGATTTATAGCAAATAATATGTCCGGTCTAGTGCATTATGATGGATTATTGCATTGAGATAAGGTACTTCAGAACCAAGTATCTCTTCATCATTCTCTTTGGATCGATATGGATCCTTTTTAGGATCAAGAGAACGAACTACCATTGGGTACTCAATGGGTGAGCTTTATCCATATTAAAACACTTCAGGATTTTCTCAGTGTAATTCACCTAATGAATAAATATTCCATTAGAACTGTGCTCGAGCTACAGGCAGAGATGATATTTTGTTTTCCCCATATCTTTTACCTCAGATTCTCCTTTTAAGTATTCAGCAACTTCTTTGAGCTCTTCAGGAGTCCCAATTAAATTCATGTCATCAACATATATAGCTATAATCGCAAATCTAGATCCTGATTTCTTTATGAATACACATGGGCATATAAGATCATTAATGTATCCTTCCCTGATGAGGTACTTATTGAGTCGATTGTACCACATTCGTCTAGATTATTTCAGTGCATACAATGATCTTTGTAATTTAATTGAATACATATTTTTAGATTTGCTTTATTTGCTTCAGGAAATTTAAATCTTTCAGGGACTTTCATATAAATATTGGTATCCAAAGTACCATATAAATATGCAATAACCACACCCATGAGGTGCACATTAAGTCTTTCAGAGACTGATAAACTAATTAAATATTTGAATGTTATTCCATCCATCACTGATGAATATGTCTCATCATAATCAATACTGGATCTTTGGGCAAATCCTTGAGCCACTAGTTGGGCTTTATATCTAGCAGTTTAATTTTGTTCAGTACATTTTCTTGTGAAAATCCATTTATACCCGATAGATTTGATGTCTTCAGGCGTCTAGACTACAGGTCTAAAAACTTTATGCTTTTCTAAAGAAGCCAATTTTGTTGATTGCTTCTTTCCATTTAGACCAATCACGCCTCTGTCGACGTTCATTAACAATAGGGGGCTCAAAATCATCATGCATAATTTTAGAGGCTATTGCAAATGAGAATATATTGTCGATGATAATTTCTCCACGATTCCACATTTCCTTTGTACATGCATAACTAATAGCAATTTCTTTACTTGTCTCTTCAGGGACCTTTTCCACTTCGCGGGTTATCACTGCTAGGATATGTGCCACTTCAAGGGCTTTTGTTGCTTCGGGGACATGTGTCGCTTCAGGGACATGTGCCGCTTCAGGGGCTTGTGTCTCTTTTGGAACATTTGACTCTTCAAGAGCAGATGTCAATTTCCTGTTTCAAGGAATAGTATCATTAGATCCAAGCGGTCTGCCATGCTTTTAGTGTACAGCAACACTACAAGAATTTTTTGCATATTTGTTACTTCACAATTTTTTTATTTGACAGTTTTTTAAAAAAGTGAGAAATTTAATCATGTCTTAAAAGTCAAACCTATCAATTCATCTTATTTGTCACTTTTTGTCTTATTCAATTACATATATATCACATTTTTATAAACGTTTGACAAGTATGTGAAAATGTAATTTTTTTCTTTTCCCTCTCAAATTTCCCTTTTTTTTCATTTTTTCTTTCAAATATGTGAATATAATATTTAAAATTTCAATAAATTTATCTAAATATAATTAAACAATATAATTTTTTAATGTAAAATTAAAAATAATTTTTAAAAATCTTTAAATTAAAGATAACATTATTATATGTATGAAAAGAATAAATTTTTAAATATTAAATTTTAGAAAAATGAATTTTTAAATGTGGAAATTTTATGAAATAAATAAAATTATTTTTTAATTTCAAAGTGATGAAAATCACATTATTTAATTGCTTTGATGAAAATCAAGCAATTAAAAATATCAAAAAAATTATTTTACAATAATATAACATTTTAAATATGCAAAAAATTATTATAATTTATTTTAAAAATTAAATTAAAACATTTAGTGCTCTAAAAATTATAAAAAAATTAGTCTAATGATGTAAATGAAAAAGTTTGAAATATAAGGACTAAATATGGGGATGATTTTGATAATTTTTAATAGATATGGATTTCCTGTAATTTCACAATTCTATGTAATGAAAATGAATCAACCCTAGCCGACTCTCATACCAACCTTCCTTTACTCTACTTCCCCTCTATAGAAATCCTTTGCTTCTACTGCTACCTTTGATGCAGCTGCCGCGGCCTCAGCTCCAGCTCTCGCTCCCTCCTCGACTAGGCAGAGCTTCGTTGTGGCTTCACCGAGCGAGCCAGGGAAGAAGATAGAGTTGTGTTCTCCGACATTTTATGTAATGTATGTCAAATAATTTCATATTTATTTATGTAAAATCATGATTTGGTTTTCATGATTTGTAAAATCATGATTTCGCTCATGTCACCGATTTCGCTTTCTCTTCCTCACTCATCCAAGCAACAACCCTCATTGCAGTAATTTTGCTTTCACCGATCAACTCATGATTTCACATCAACTTAACTACTCGCTTTCGATCTCTTGTTTTTGCTCAAATCAGTGAAACCACTCTCATGTATGACTGGGTAAGTTTTGGTTTTAGTTTATTAGTTCATTTTTGTTTTCAATTCTGATTCATTTCGCCCCTGATTCATTGTTTGGGTCTTTGTTTGGATTCCTTTCAGATTATTTGCTTTTGTGCTTCTTGTGATTTGTTTGATAAAATATATCTTGTAATAGTATCTTGTACCTGATTCTCATGATTTTGTGCCACCTTCTCTGCTCTGGATGAAGATGACTTAAAGACAGTAATGGTAGAAAATAAGCTTGGATGTGATATTTATCTGAAGAAGGTTGAACAAGATTCAGGTACGATTGCCCAACTACATCAGGGTGACTACACATCTCTTTGGATTCCACCACCAAGGTTTTCGGACAGGTTAAATGTTGTGGACGATGCAAGGGAAGCATGCTGTTATATTGTTCTACAGATTATTGAGGCCAAGGTAGTCCTGTGTTCTGAGATCAACTTTTTTAGCATTTTTTACTACTTCGTTCTAAACAAAATCTTCTATTTTTGCAGGGTTTACCTATAATTGATGATGGAAATAGTCATAAGTTCTTCTGTGCTTTACGCCTGGTTGTTGATAGCCAGGTGTCAGATCAGCAAAAACTTTTCCCTCAGAGTGCAAGGACAAAATGTGTGAAGCCTTTAGTTTTAAAATTTAATGATCTCGTTGAAGGGACAACAAAGTGGAATGAACTTTTCATATTTGAAGTTCCACGGAATATATGTTTTGATATTTATCAGTCTCATTTCTTTTTTTTCGTCATTTCATTCTGCTTGTTTTACTTGAAAAGGTGTCATAGAAAGGCCATCAATTCATTTAACTAAAGGGACATTGTTTGCAAGGTGCAGTCTGCAAGTCAATGTCAATCAAACAGACAGAAAAATTAACTGATAAAGTAAATTTATATACTGGTTTAAATGATCTATTTAGTAAATATGAAAAGCTATGGAACTCTCTTTTTTGTAATGCTAAATTGAGTTGGGCTGTACCAAACTCTTGTCTTTCTTTATTGGTTAAGAATCATTGTGTCTTTGGGGGAGGGCAAAAAGCTCTTATCTTATGGAACGGTGCAAGGATGGCTATTTTCCAGGTGGTTTGATTAGAAAGGAATCAGAGGATTTTTTATGATCATTTGGAAGATGACATGTCCTTCCTATGGGACAGAGTTCAATTGTGGACATCTCTTTGGGTTTAAGTGTCTTCTGAAGGGAATTCCACTTTTCTTCGTCTGTCATAACTGGGGAGCTGTCATTTCTTGAGTTTTTTCGTCCTTGTTTTGTTTGGGATGGTTTAGGCTGTTTTGGGGATGTCTCTTGGCTGTTTTTGATTCTGTTGATTGGTTTTTGGTGATTCTAAGATGTTACTTGCTTTTGTTTTGTTTCTATTAAAGGACATCTTTTTTTTTTCTTGTAAAATTTAAATCTACACTTAATACCATTCTTCATTTCTTATAAAAAAAGAAAGAAAAAAAGAAAAAAGAAAATCTCCAATGAGCTTCTCATGGTTCTTTGCTGGCTTCTTTGTTTTCATCCTTGTCCGACTTTTCTAAACTTTGTCATGTTATTGTATCACCTGCAATAATTATATCCGAATATAAGCTTATATTTCCATTTTATTGGGTTTATGTTGTTACTTTGGATTAGTTGTTATTTCCCTATGCTTTTTTCTCTGCTTGTCCAATTTGCTTCTCTTTATTTTGATTTTTTTTTGTTTGGTTTGAGCTATTTACGAGATATTTGAATTTGACTCTGCAGGGGGCTGCAAAGTTAGAAGTAGAGGTGACAACCTTGCAGCAAAAGCTGGGAAAGGTATTTGTTGCTTGTGCAGCAACTCTGTATCATAGTTTTTTACCTAACTGATTTTATTCTTGCAATACTTCCTTCCTGATACTTAAGTTGCTGATTAATGTGCTTTCTACATAGAGCTATTAAATTTTTGTTAAGATTTATTTATTTATTTTTAATGCATGCTTTGTTTGAAACATTTGTGTGCCCTTTTTCCAAAAGTGTTTTTTAAAATGAATTCCTTATATGTGGATGTGTTAAGAAAGAGTGTTTTGATCCATATGTAGGGATGGTAAGCAAAAAAATATACCAAAAAGTTAGAAAAAAGGAAAATTTGAAATTATATAAAATTATTTAAAAAAGAAGAGCTTAAAAATAGATACATGGACTTAAATAACAACACTCTTTTCAAAACTAGATAGGTCAATTTTCATTTTGTGATGTTGTGTCCTTGGAAAACGATTTGAGTGCATACAGTACAAGAGCACTCGGAGCCCATCAAACGACATGAACAATTCTACAGGCCCAGCCAAAATGCCAATGCAGCGGACACCCACACGCACACTGTGCACATACGCAAAGACAAGCGTAAACAAACAATCAACATTGTACTTGGATGACTGGACTGCTGCTGTTCCAACGACTTCTACCAAGCAAGCCTTCACTCTTGAGAGTTGTAGCGTAACAAGCAATGGACAGCAGTGCTCACAGACAATTGGAAGCTGTCTCTGACCATCTGTTGCAGCCATGTGAAACTGAAACTAATCCTCTGCTTCACCAAGTAAACAAAACTCATCCCTTCCCACTCTTTCTGTTCTCATTGCCGTCTGTTTCTAATCAAAATCTAATTCTGATTTCATGTTTATTGTATCCAACCAAGGTTATGTTGAAGGCCGGCAGTTAAAAGAACAAGAGAAGGAAGCAGAGGCAGTGATTATAGGAGGCATGGTGTTGGACATTCATGCCACTCCATCTGTGCCTGCAAACCCAAGAACCTCTACTCCTGGCAAGGTCCTTTTGAACCCTTTTTTTCTCTTGAAGTTTTTATTTGTCTTTTTATTATGTATTGAAATAAGAGAAAATATATAATTTAGTGAACAACATATGGCTTTTGATTGCTCTCATTGCTTATAGAAGGAACATAAATCAATTTCAGATTTTTGTTTTTAGCATTGGATTTGTAGAGTAAATTGATATTCTTTCACAATAATTTTATTCTCAGGCATTTCTTACCAACGTATCTATAAGACAAGTACTTGCTAGCAGCTAAATAGGAATAACATCAAAATGTATGTTATACTATGGATTTCCTTTAGCAATCTTTACATAAAGGCATCCTATGCACAGGTAAATTATGTACTGCGAGGTGTGGCAAGGAATATTGCTGAATGTATGTCAAAGCTTGGAGCTAAGCCTTTCCTGATTAGTGCTCTGGGACTAGACATGGCAGGTGATTTTCCTTTATCTTGTGATCACCGTAGATATTGTTTGATATTTTGATTTATAGGTTTTAATATTGGTATCCAAGATTTGAAACGCTTTCATGTCCAATATACATTGAAGATTTTAAATATGAAGTGCAGATTATTCAAAAACATCTAGAGTTTATGTTTTAGACTAGTCTATGTATTGGGATGTTCATTTTTTAATGATAACATTATCATACTATTATTTAAGTCATCACTTAGGTCTGATTTCACCAGCCAATACTTCTTTTGGTTTCTTTTCACTAGGAAATTTACTGTTGGAGCGCTGAAAATCTGCTAGGCTATCTACAGAAGGTTGAGCTTTTAATTTTTACAGCCTTTTGTTCTTCACTCTGGTGAATTATCCTGCCATCAGATATCATTGTTGCTGTATTACTTTATATTTCTAGAATTGGTGTGCTTTGCAATGCTGTTGATTTGTCACAAAAATTGATTGGAAATTACTCTATAGAACACTCAGAATTCCGTTGAATGTTGGGATGAGTATTACACTGCAATAAAATTCTAATGAGTATTACACTGCAATAAAATTCTTTCTCTTGTCAGCCATAAGTTGATTGGACTTATTTAGTTCCAGGTCAGTGATTGACATGTTGGCTTCAGCCTTCATTTAGTCTTTTGACGTTTTTGATGTAGGATTTACTATGGCAGATATTTCTGAATTAGTAAGTTGGGAAGTGGCAGAGACAATAAACTAAAGAATAAATTAATATATGTTTTCTCTTTGGACCTTTATTTTATTTATTTAAGGAGAATTGATAATGAGATGAAGAATGGAGAGAAAACTGTGTTCTTTTTATTAATTTTTTGGTGATACGCCAGGAACAAGTTTTATAAGTAGGAGTCCTGTTTATGAATGATTTGTTAGTACTCTAGTTGATATGAACGTTTTATTACTTGGGTACCCCCCCATCCCATGTCTCATGGTCAAGTAAACAAAAAGAATTCCAGAATAATTTATGTGTTTAATTTCTGGGTTCCTATAGATGACATCATGATTCTATCTATTTTCTTAAATTGTGCTTGGAGTAGGCATTAGGAAGCAACAAGATATAAATACTACTGTTGTGTGCAACATAATTGATGCCAATGGAGAACTGATGGCTGGTGTTGCCAGTGTTCAAGCAATTGTAAGTTGACTTTTGTCAAATTTTTCTATATGGTATTAGAATTTGCTGCCAACTTTTTAAAAGAATTTCATGACAAACTAAGCTCTGAATTTGACAAATATGATGCAGGAGACATTTCTCACTCCTGAATGGATTCTGCCATTTAAACACAATATATCTTCTGCTCCTGTAATGATGGTTGATGCAAATTTAAGTCCTCATGCTTTAGGAGCTTCTTGTCGGAGTAATATAACATATCATTTTAGATTCTTATATTCTACATTGCTCTCTCTCTCTCTCTCTCTCTCTCTCTCTCTCTCACTTCACTATAGCTTCACCAGTCTATTTTATACCTAAGCTGTTGCTGGCTGTTTTTGCTTTGTTCATTCAACTAATTCTTTAACATGTGTAATCAATGGTTGAGAAATTCTTTATTTATAATGTTGTTACTGATTTGATCTCTTGATTGTTTCTTTACTGGGTTTGGTTTTGTTTGTTTGTTTATTTTGTGGGTTATCAGTTTTAAATCTGTTGCTAAATTTTGATAGTGAAGATAACGAAGCTATATATGGATATGGAAGAACTATGATTAGTAGTGGTCTTGTTTAGTGGGTTGATGTGAAGATACTGAAGTTTATCTTTATGGGTTTTGATGGTCAATTATAGATGTTGTTATTAACAGTTGCTAGATCTGATGTTTTGGTTATGATAAAGATAGGGATGCTGATTTGGATGACTTGACTTGTAAGTTTTTATTTTTAAAGTTGTTGAATTTAGTGTGTAGGTACTGGTTTTATTTTAACTTGAATTATGCATTGAGATCTGTGTTTGTGCTGATCAGTTTTATGTTCATGTTGATGTGTTGATTGGTCCTTGATTTCATGAACTTCTGATGAGGGTCTAATTGGTATTCATAAACTTGTGTTTTGAGATTTCTTGAATAGGGTATATATGTGTGTGTTTGTGTCTGTATGTGTATTCTTTTGTTAGATTTCTGCCTTGTGCTCTGTCCATGTAAATAACATTTGGTTGTTTCACTTGGAGCAGCAGTGGTTTCACTTGAGCATCATTTAGTTTGTGTGATTACATATATAAGAACAATACCTATTTTATATATATATATATATATATATATATATATATATATAAATTTTTTAAATACTTGGCAGTTAAAAACTGCCAAGTATATTTTTAAAAATTTTTGAAACTATTATACTTGGCGGCCAAAAACCATCAAGTATATTTTTTTTTAATTTTTAAACCTATTATATTTGGCGGTCGAAAACCGCCAAGTATAGTCATATGCATATTTGGCACTTTGACCGACCGTCAAATATAGTCAAATTGACTATTTGGTGGTGCCATTGGTGGCGCTTTTAAGACCGCCAAATATGATCATTTTTCTTGTAGTGCAGCTAATTTATTTGATGCCACTTGAGTAGATGGTTTAGAAGGTATTATAATCCTTCTTGAAAATTAGCTGTTGGCATATGGGATTTTGTCACCCTTACTGCGTCTATGAATGCATCAGGCAATTCACTAACAATCTTTTGGAGATGGATTATCCTTTGTACTTTATTTTCACATTGAGTGGTGCGATGATCCGTATGAGAGAGATATTGATACATTCCAAGAAAGTTCATGTCTAACTTCAGGAGGCATTATCTTATTTCTTAAAGATAGGAAGACTGTCTCATCAATATGGCAATCCACAAATCATGTGGTAAAAAGTTCACCAGTTAAAGATTCAAGATATCTAATAATTGAAGGGGAATCAAAATTTGGCTCATTGTGGAGGTTCAATTGGTACTTGCACTGCGCAATGACCAAGAACAAGTTGAGAATGAGAGTATTGGTGATAAGCAGCGGGTCATAGATGAATTAATGACACAACATGTAAGACAGCATGACCCTAAGTAGAAACAAGTAATTTTGTACGTTATAATAAAGCACGAGCAATTACCTGAATTTGCTTGATTAATGATTCTGCTAATCCATTTTGCGTGACTAATGATTCTACTAATCCATTTTGCATATGTACATGTGGAACTAAGTGCTCAACATCAATTTCAACTGACATGCAATAATCATCAAATGTTTGAGATGTAAAGTCTCCAACATTGTCTAGTTTTATTGACTTGATCGGATAGTCTGAGAATTGTGCCCGTAACCTGATAATTTGTGCCATCAATCTAGCAAAAGCGATATTATAGGTAAATAATAAGCAAACATGTGACCACCTTGCTGAAGCATCAATTAGGACCATAAAATAATGAAACGGTCCACTTGATGGATGAATAGGTCCACATATATCCCCTTGAACTCTTTGTAAAAATAATGGAGATTCAAGATTGATTTTAGAATGAGATGGTCTCACCACTAATTTTTCTTGTGAACAAGAAAAACAAGTGTTTTCATTGGACAAAAGAATCTTAAAGTTCTTTAATAAATGTCTATAAGAATTTTCAATGATCATACACACCATAATGGATCCTGGATGTCCAAGACGGTCATGCCAAAGTATGAAAATCTTTGGGTCAGAAAACTTCTGGTTTGTGACCGCATAGGCTTCAATTGTTTTGATGACCGTATATATTTCAGATGATAAAGCAGGAAGCTTTTCTAAGACTTGTTTCTGGCTAGAGACATTAAAAGTAATACAGAGAAGTTCTGCATTATTCTCATTTGTAGTTTTAATATGATATCCATTATTTTTTATGTCTATGAAACTAAGTAGATTTCTTCTGAATCTACAAGAATATAAAGCATTATGGATCAATAGTTTGGTTCCACTTGCTAATAGGATCATGGCTCTTCCGGAGCCTTCTATCAAGTTAGTAGGTCCTGACATGGTATTTACCTTTGCTTTAATTATGTCAAGTTCAAAAAATACTTCTTACTTTGAAGAATAGTGTGTGTTGTTGCACTGTCAATTAAACCAATGTCCTCACCATTTGTTCTTGAAAATGACATCATGTTCTTCAAAGCCATATCCTTTCACTGAAGAAAGTACATTATATAACATAACATAAAACATGGAAATACATAAAACATAACATAGATAAAAATAAACAAAGTAAAGCAACAAATATTAAAGCTTAATTGGTATGAACATTTCCATCACCAATTAAGTGATCAATCCTTCCATCTACATCTACAAAGAAATATGAAACATCAAGATGAGTTAGATCACAAGATCTGAGTGATCAGCAAAATTTGTTTCAACTTCTTTTTCTTTTCCTTTAATAGGGGCTTGATAAAGTTCTACCAAATGTTTGGTCGTACGACAAGTACATGACCAATGGCCTTGCATGCTACATCTGTGACAAGCGTTTTCATATCTCTTGGTAGATTTATTTTGTGCAAATTTATTTTATGAACCCTTAAAAAGCTTTGTCTCATAATTTTCCCACTTATGATGGGAATCTTTAGCATTTCTCTATCCCACGAATTTATGACCACCATGACGGTAACCATTTCTACAGCCTTGTCCTCTTTTTTGACTTCATCCTTAGCTATTAAAATTATTGACATTCGTTTCAAGGAAGGGTTGTTAGCTAATAGGATGTAAATAATGATTTTTCATCAATAGCTCATTATGTTGTTCAACAAGGAAGAGACAAGAAATCAATTCTGTATATTTTTTAAAATGATGCTCTCGATACTGCTATTGTAGGAGCACATTCGAAGCATGGAAAGTAAATAAAGTTTTGTTTATCATATCATTTTCAGATATTTTTTCCACCATATAGTTTCAACTCTGAAACAATGGAATAAAACGCATAATTGTACTCCGAAACTGATTTGAAATCTTGAAATATCAACTAATCAAATGCACGTTTTGTCATAGGGAGTTACACATCCTTTTGGTGGTCAAATCTTTCTCTTAGACTTTTCTAGAACGCTACTGGATCTTTTTCAGAAATATATTGAATCTTTATGTCCTCACACAAATAGTGGCATATAAAATTTATTGCTTTAGCCTTTTCTTGTGGAATTGCCTGATTGCCTTCTATTATAGTATGTTCTAAATTTTCTGCAGACAAATGAGATTAAACATTTGTGACCCATATTAGATACCCTTTTTATTTCGAGGGTCAATGGACAAATTCCAGGCTTTTCAATTTTGACATTTTTGTGATACTTCTAGTTCACTTAATAATTTAGAACTTTAGGTCCTTTATTTTGTTTCCACTTGCAAACTTCAGATTTGCAATGATCACTATATAATAATGTGAAATAAAGCAAATAAACACAAAGTAGGAAAATAATATAACAAGAAATTAAGTATAGTAAATATAAACTAATTAAATTATAAAGTATTATTAATTTTCAATGTGTAGGTTCCAAATAAATAGCAACCACATAACATATTTCTAAATAACAACTAAATAATTTTAATTTAATGTAGAAACAGAAGATATACCTATCACAAGTCGTGCTGATAACGTGATATAATTGAAGTAAAAGTTTGTGTCTTGGATTAACTAAATATATTATAATAGGTGGGGTGATAGTGTAGTATAATTATGAGAGAAGGAAAGAGAAGAGTAATTGGTGAGATGAAACAAGAGAAAATGAGGGGGGTATTGTCGCGTGGCCTGTATCTCTCTAATGGCATAAAGCATTATTATAATAAGTATAGAGAGAGATGGGCAATAATGCATGAGACCATGTGATAAAGTAAACAAATAAGAAAAATAAACCAGAGAGTAGGGATGGCAGTTTTCCCCGGCTGGGCCGGGTACCCGGAGTTTACCCGCATGGCCCGGCCGGGGAAAACCCCGGATTTACGGGGATCAGGCCCGGCTGCGGGGCTGCTAAGGGCAGCCAGGTCCGGGTGCACTCCGGGGGCCGGATTACTGAGGAAACCCGGTCCCCAGCCCGCACCCGCACAGTCCAATTATTTATTTAAATTTTGTACTACAAAATGCATAGGAGGAGGCTTGAACCATGACCTACCATTTGAACTTTTGATGGTGAACCACCAGGCAACTCACCTTTTGCACACCATTCTTTGCACACAATTTTATAATATCAATTTTCTTTTATGTATTTAATTAAAAATAGAACATTGAGGCAGTTGGGATTTGAACCTTGGCCATCAAAACTCATTCCACCCCCTTCGCCAGCAGTGCTAGTCGCGTCCTTCGTTTAAGTTATGCAACATTGCATTATTTTACTTTATCAAAAGTGCGGAAAAATAAAAAAAAATAAAACCGGGGATAATCCGGGTTTTTTTTTCGGGTGCGGGTGCATAATCTCAGCACCCGCAAATACCCGCACCCGAAAAAATCCGGAGATTTTCCGGGGTCCGGGAAAATTTTTTTTAGTCCGGTCCGGGTGCAGAATGGCCAAACCCGCACCCGCACCGGACTTTTGCCATCCCTACCAGAGAGAGATTGAAAGAAAGGTTGGGTGTATTTCATTCATCCAAGAGGGGTTTACATACAAAAAGTTCTCAACAATTAAATGCCCAATCACGAAGCCATTAATGGCGTTTAGCATGTGTTAAATGAAGTGGTGGAGATTCACACGTTACACAACAACATTTACAATCCATTTTCAATTAAATCCCTTTTAAGACATAAGTTGACAGACACTCGTTACAAGAAGAAAAAAAAATATATAAATAAAGATAATAATTATATCTCCGACAAGTTATGAGTACAGTATTATCTATTTATTCTATTTTTGTTGGGTCCACATATTTGCTCAAATCCATGTTTTTGGTAGTCAAAACACAAAAGCTATCGCATGCGGTGCAAGTAACCTGAGCGACTACAGAGAAAGATGACCTTCAAAGCCAGAAAGGCAAGTCATATGGATCTTCAAATCCCACACATAATATCTTAGAATTTATATATAGTACATATTATTTTTATAAAATAATATAAAATAAAATCAGGAAAGAAACGGTGCCTCACCCCAGAACAAATCTGAATCAAATCCCAGAACTGCTACTAAGCTCAACAAGGAAACTGAGTTCCATCTAATTTACAGCCCTTCGGAAAGCACTTACATAGTAGAGATTGCACAGATCATCTTCAATTAGATAAATGGATTGCCACTCAATTTTTGTAAGTAAATCTTTCACTGAGATGTTGAAAATATATTAAAAAAAAAAAAGGAATATACATGCAAACTGCCAGTTAGGCAAGTCTAAACTCTACTAAAATGGTTGACAAAATTAAACTACAACTGTGAAACTAGAAACAAGATTACAATTAGAGCCAAAAATAGATTTTCTATTTATGTTCATGTGTTCCCAGAAATAGTAAATTCCACCATTTCGAAAAGAAATAAAAAAATTGGACAATAGATTTCCTAAAAGCAAAGACAATATTTTCAACTTCAATCATTAAAAAGAAAAGTGAGAAAGGAATATAAAACCTAGAAGTTTTATCAATCTTCCATTCTCCCTCTGATTCTTCAGCAGTTGGCAGACAGGCCAAGAAATTTACAATATACTAAAGACCTCTTTCTTAACTGCTGAACTTTTTTTTTGTTTTTTAATAAATGAATCTTTTAGATTTCTCTAGGAACTCTGGCCTCCAAAAAACCTGGCAAGAATCCACTGGCTGCAACAAATGCACAATGCCAAACGAGTACCTGCAATAATTTTCCATTCCTGAACAAGTTTCGAGAGCAATAGTAAGCTTATCTGAAAGTCAAAATTAGTGTTGTGGTTAGAGTTGATTTGTGGAGGACAAAAACTCCTGTTCAAAACCTCAAGTAATTTTACTGATTGACCTCGAAATAATAACAAAGACCATCACTGTTTAGAGTCGTAGAAAGGTAAATGAGTTTTCTTTAGGGCGGCTTGACTTGGATTCCTATGATCTAAAAATTAATGAGAGCTAATCTCCAAATGGATTGGCTAAAGATGTCAAAAGAAGATATTGGTTGAATTAGTTGATGTTTCAATTGATAAAAAACATAAAGATATCAACACAGAAACCCTTTTGCAGATGAACGAGATGGCATATCCTACTATTTTGTGTTTCAAGCTAAATTAAGATATGATCCTGAACATTTAGTAACAAAGCCTTGCACCTCAGGATTAGCATCACATCCATTTATGGTTTTGATATGATTTATGACTTAATATAAAACCTCATTGTTAATAACGGTTGCCTGCTCTATACAACGACTAAAGAATCAAATGTCCTAATATGAAGTTTTAGTTTCAGTAAGTACCTGTAGGTCAGATGGACCACAAAGACCCCATCTTTTATTCACATAGAAGTACTTTCCGTGGGTCGAGTTGTCCGCTACAGTAACTGGAAGGAACTGTAGAAATTTCCTGTCTTCCTCTCCACTCTTCACCAGGTCTCAAAACAATGGGCTTCTCTACACAAGCAGCCTCCACGCACAGCATATGCTTGTACTCATCATCACCAAAATCAGTCATTGCCTTTGCTTTCTTATCCCAAGGATTCCAGACCACTGCAGAGGAAGAAACCACAATAACAATCATAAAAGGATTAATTTTTTGCACGCCATATCATTAATTTACATCAGAAACATCTATTAATTTAGTAGTTTTTTGTATTAATTTATTAATCTTCGTGTCAACCACCTATTCAGACTGCTGAAAACACAAAATTATCGTATTACAGGATTTGTATGGTCCTGTATTTGTTCGGTTTGTTGTTCTTTCAGAGGCACAGTACCCTTTTCTTTTGTCTAAAAAAATAAAAACTAAAAAAGGAAAGTTCATGATAGAAACTTTTACAAAGGAGGAGGCAGAAGATGAACTCTTACCAATAGCTATCTCTTAATCTGCCACATGTCCAAAAGTTGAATAAAGCATGCTTACAGTAACAGAAAAACCACATGACCTTCGATATTAACATAATTATCTAACTCTTACGAAAAATGATGGCCCTTTCCCGCCTATATCTGACTTAAAGCCATAGAAAAACTACTCAAAAGGCAGACATAAGAAGATTATAATAATGACATTACATTGTTCTTACACTGTCCTTGCCTTTCTAACCATGAAATGTTGTTCCATCAATATGAGCTACCTAGCATTCTATGACAAATGAACGGCAAACTATGACACATGGTCACAGCAAACTCACCAGCATCTGGAAGTCCATCCTTCCGCAATACAAAAGTTCGCTTCCTTTCATGGTCCAGAATGGCAATTTTTGTAGGTGTACTCAGATATATCTTGTCTACCTTTAGCATGAAAAGAATTATAAAAGTTAAGAACATTAGAAGCATAAAACAGAAATCAAAACAAAAATTTAACATTACTATCATCCAATTAAAGCAGACACTAACTTCTGATTCAAATGTTATTGCATCTCCTTGTTCAGTAAATCGCTCTTTATCCTTCAAGTTGTCAAGATAATCCAGCGTCTCTAATCCTTCTACCCGCACTTCACTAAAAAAAGTAAAAATTAAAAATTAAAAACCAAATGGAAGTTAGATTGCAGAGAATAATCATCTGTTACACGAAAGTTAACCAGATCTATGTAATATTGGTTATTAAAGCCCTTGGTTATTTCCAAAATGAATCCTGAGATGTTTATACCACATAAGCCCTTACAATTGGAATTGCAACTCCAAAGTAGTCATTAGTGAGAAGACAATAAAAGCGTGTGATTTATAGTATGAATTAAAAAATAATTTTTTCCATTATCTTCTTGGTAGCCATCTCTTCCAAGCTTTCCCCACCTCCAGTTCAATACTGCCAATATTTTTCCTATTTCCTGAGCTATCAATTTCAACCTTATCTTTCTTCCTAAAGATTTATCTCATCTATGTTACATATGAGTCTCCAGTGAACAAACCTTTACCACTAAGCCCAACATTTGGGGGTTTGAAGACTGGTAAAATATAATACACCCTTGCCAACATTCATTTATTTGGAACAAAACAATTGCAGGACATAAATGATAAGCTCAACCAAGCTTCAGTGCACTAAAACCACAAATAAAAATTAAATTAAATAAAAACCTGATATCAGAAACAGCAAAATAGGTGTGATAGGCAAATGTGAATGCAAACGATTTTCCATCAGTATTTGTATTTCGAATCCGAGAAGTCAACATCAAATCTCCCCCAGGTCCAAGTGTTATCCTTAGGCGAAACTCGTATCTGCATACATAGTAGTCACATAGTACATATCAAACACTTCAAATAGAGGAACAGAATGTAAAAGTTTATAAATATGGGGGCATCTTCCAACATACACCAGTATTAACATATTTTGCAAACTCTTCACTCCATATCACATCATATAATTTATTAGTTGATGAGGCACATTTTCCACAAGTCGGATAAATGAACTTCTCTATCCCTTAGAATTATTAGAAAAACAAGACTGAAATATTATAAAGACTCCTCATTTCTGATGAACTGAGACTAAGGCACTAAATATGAAAAACCATCACAAACAACACTTAAGATCAGTTTGAACTTGATAATTACAAATTCCTGGAAGAATATGTGATGCTAAAAGCCAGGGAAAAAACTGATCTTGAGTGTTGTTTTTTGAATGTTGACTTTAGAATCAATTTTTCAAAAGTCACTGGTGTGCATAATATTTCTGCATAGACAAGGAAACGTAAAATAACCGGCTACACATTCGAACTGAATTGACAAGGAACTATCAAATCTAAGTCAAGCACCTGTGAGGCCAGATCTTTGCATCTTCTTCAGAATGCTTAAGGATTAAGTCAACAAAGGCCTTGCTGGAGCTATTTGTTGGAAATGGTGGGGGATCATGATCAATGCTCCAAACCCTGTTCCTTGCAAATCCGTGTTGTTCAAGAGAACCGTGACTTGAAAACTGTGCGCAGAAAATTTTAGATAAAAAAGAAGATAAAATTGGGAAAATAAATAGCCTAGAGAATTAAAGCACATACTTGAGGAAAGCAGATTGGAATACCTCCACGAATAGCTTTCGGAGCTTTAAAAGTAGCCTAATAAAGATAAAACACACATTAATATACAAAAATAACTAAATGTTGAAACCTATGCCAGCATTGTATACTGAGTGCCATCTTAATATATCCAGCCCGGAAAAAATTACATTAGGTAAATTTCCTTAATAATAGAGATTTTCATGTTGGCTATAAAGACAATAAAATATCATCCTAGCATAAGCCCAGAATGTGTTTATAGTTACTTCTCTCCAATTTGGGACGTGGTAGTGCCAGATAGACTAGGTACTGACACAAATATGCAAGTCAAAATTAGATCTAAGATGAATGGCCATGTCAATCAAGCAAAGCAGTAAAATCCCTCTCCTTGTATGTGGATGGGGAAAGGTCAACGAATTTAAAAAGAAAAAAGAACATGAAAAGGCTAGTAAAATATAACGTATCCATATAGAGATACAATAGGTAAAAAGAATCTTCAGATCTAGTAATCTATACTTTTTTCTCAATCCTGCTTGTTACTTTGAGTCTTAACTATTTATGAACCTAACCACCAGCTATTTCTAATGACAAGAGCTAGAGCAACACAAAACTAAGACATGATGAAGTTTTATAATTCTATTTTGGTTGTTAAAACTGAACAAGTTCTTTGCGAATAAATAAATCATTAGTGTGGTACCTTACTACTAACAAAAAGCAATTCTTCTTGATGTTCATTCTTCCAAGAAGTAACTTGCCCCCCATAGAGATATACCTGTATTAAACCATAACAATAAAGAAAGAAAGAAAATGATAAAATGTAATGATCAAAGTAATCCAATCATAACCTCTGGAATCAGAATTTAGCTTTCTATTGAATTTAAAAACTAAAAAAATAAAACTGACAAAGAATATTTTTAAAAAGGTGAAGTCATGGTAGTTCAATCCCTTTTGTGGAAACAGATCAAGAAAACCAAAGATGGTCAACAAGAGTGACTCTCTTCAAGCCAATTAATTTTCAACCTAATGATGAAGTCATACTGATATACAAAAGGAACAGGCACAACAAAATAAAATCATCAAGGGAATTCCCAACCGTCTGGTACCCTCAGTAAGTTCAATTCCAAAACCATGAGGTGTCAACAAGAGAATTCCCAAAAAAGAATTTAATCCAGCAAATTTTCTTTATGTTCCTGTTATAATGTCGAGCAGTTGAATATAATTACTTCTCATTTATTACAATTGAGTAGTGCCAATTTCAAAATCCTACACTAATATGCTGATTTAAGGTGCTGGATCCATCAATATCCTTGTCACAGAGGATTAAACTATAAAATAAAAAAAATAAAAAATAAAAATTGCCCAAACTAGGTGCCATGACAAAGGCTTAACTTTAGTTTTATGCTAGTAATAGCTAAAGTGATCAAAGTTGAGCATCCAAAGCAAATATTTGAGATATATAGAATGAAAAAATAAAATAAAATCACAAAACACAACGTCGGTTGCCTGTTCCTTTTGTACCAATCAAAACCACACACAAATTATCAAACAACAGACCCCTATGACAAAATCATCGCTATTGGACAAAGAACTCAACTCCTCGCATATCCTTTACAGATCCCAAAGCTTTAAAAAAGAAAAAAAAAAAAAAAAAAAAAGCTCAAGGATCTGAGCACTGCATTCAGGTTATTGCTGTTGTAATTCAAGATAACATTACAGGGAAGAAATTTCTCTAACGAGCAAAAGTCATACTTGAGATATTGACATTAAGAAAACGTTACAAATGTGATGTTACACGTTACAGACATTACCACCTGGTAATGTTACGTCCCGGTAACATTACTCCTGTTTCAACAGAACAGCTCAAACCAAACCTCGTAGAAATCAGTAATTTCATTCCAAAACAAGCTAAAACGAAATCACTCCAGTAACGTTACGGTTCATTTCATTTCCTAAGCTCGATTCCCTCCACATCACAAGCAACAAACCACGAAAACACAAACAGGAAAAATAACAAAAAAAAGGCTAATTCAGATCCAGCGAAACGGCATCGTATCCAATAATTCAAATTGACAGATAAGAGAAAGAGAGATCGGGCAGCGATAGGATTACATTATACCTCAACGGAACAGCCACGGACCTCGCGGAGAATGACTTTGTCAAGGCCGTTAACGCCCTTGCAATGCTCGACGAAGAGGAGGTCGTCGGCGGCGGAGGAGGAGGAGGAGGTGGATCGGCCAATGGATCGGTCTCTGGATCGAATCGAATCCATTGGAATCGTGTGGGAGAAATTTGGATTATTGTTTTTTCTCGAAAAAGAAATTTATTTATTAATTTTGGTTTTTATTTTATTTATAGAAGATGGAGACAAGGAGAGAGAGAAAACAAAAGTTTAATGGCAACTTTTTGAGAGGATTTGGATTTTGGGGTCTACTAGTAGAGATGTGGATAATTCAACCTTTTTCACCTTTTCTTCGCCACTTTTTTTATTTTATTATTTTTTAAATTCCTGAGCTAAAAATGGATCCCACAGCTCTCTACCTAGTAATACAGTATCTGTAAGGAAATGTGGTAAATGTCAAAACTACCCCTCTATTGTTGCAAACTATTGATGGAAATTGAGTTTGTCAATTCCTTAATCCACTACCTTTACAATGTCAAAAAATGCTAAAAGACGCTTGGAAATGAAATTTTTAGCTTTCATTGATATTAAAAAAGTTGAATAAGGAAATTAACATTAGAAAGTAGGTGTTGATGTAGCCAGTCAAATGTTACCGTTTGATGACTATCAATAAACATGTCCAATGATCGATAGTGTAACGCAACCACAATCACAACCACAACTGGAAGGATTAAGGGTGGTTGATTTGTTAATATTTGTAGGTTTCAGCATCATATAAGATAAACATGCAAAGTAATGAAATATTCCGTCACTGAAAATTGAGTTTGTAAATTTTTTTTTTTAATTCACTACCCATCTGAGTCTCCAAAAGTTATTATAAACACATTCACAAATAAAATTTGTTAGTTTTAATTAACATTAAAGCCTTGACATATGAAAGTTACATTGAAAACTAAACTACTAATGTAACCAATCAAACATTGTCGGTCGATGACCATCAATAAAAATATTCAACGATACAATTATTAGCAACATGACTAGTCGTAGTTGATATGTCCATATTTATAGAAATCAAGATCATATAGCATGAGCATGACATTTAAGCATAGTGGAACAACAATAAAATATCCAATCATTGAAATTCTCTTTGGTTTCCCCATCAGTGGAAGGTGGCTCTTGAGCATAAAAATAAAACACTAAAAATATGTATAGATTAGTTGCTTTCAATCATTTGAGGGAGAGTTATGTCATTGGATATGCTCCAACACTACCTTGCAGTCTGGAAACCTCCAATGTATATCAATTTCCTAATTTTCAAGTTTGTTTTTATTAATTTGACATATTTATCAAATATATTATAAACATTATTAAATATCAATTATTGGTTAATAAATTTTAATATACATATTAACTATTTATTTAGGCTAAAAGATTATGTTAAACTGTACTTATATTTTTGATAATTATATAAATATTAAATTTACCAAAACATCTGTACTATTTTAAGAGTAAAAAATTTCAAAAACCAAGCTCATCAAGTATAATAAAATTAAAGTTCATCAATTTTGATTGATTTTTAAGTACTATAAATAAGCAAGGTTTTTTTTTTATCCTAACTTCTAGGATCTTTTTTCTAATTTATCCTTTGTTTTAAATTATATTTGTGTTATTTTCCTTAGTATTAAGGGTATAATAGACCAAAAATACTTTTTCCAACGGAAAATGGATTAAATCATACTGGATTTTTGAAACTATGAGAGTCGAAATGACAATTTTGTACAATGGTTCCGTACAACAATTTTACACAAAAGAGGTAACTTTTGATATTTTCCCAGCTAAGAAAAATACGGACCCAATAAGATACTATTTAAGAAAAGAACAAAAATAAAAGTAGACAGGAAGAAAAGTCAATTCTCTCACAAAGCTTGACGTCATAGCAAAATCTCCTTTTCAATTATTAAATGAGATAATATCATAAATCACCTGAAGTTTAGCTAATTATCATACAAAAAACCTCTTATATAAATATATTAATGCGATCCCTAAGATTTATGTTTAAGCTTCATCCAGATCCAACCAATAGATTCCGTTAGCTTTCAAATCAACGTTTTGGGATATTTTAGTAAAATGACATAATTCATCGGGGATAATATCATAAATCACCCCTGAAGTTTAGCCAATTATCATGCGGAAACCCTCTTATGTAAATATATCAACGTGGTCCCTAACGTTTGCGTTTAAGCTTCATCCAGGTCCAACCAACAGATTTCGTTTGTGTAGAAACTAAGAAAAAAATTAAAAATACCATTTTGTCTTTACTTTTATATCCTTTCTTCTTTCTTTTTTTTTCTTACAGCAAAAAATCCAATCTTTTTTCACACCTACAGCTACGTCTCTCATCTCAACCTCTTAATCTCTAAACATAATTTTGGCTGGCTACTGGTTCTTTATAAAATTTCAGTTTGAGAATTTTTTGTCTTTATTTTGTTGCTTCATTTCAATACGTAGTGTCTGTGAATGTTTTCTTAAGTTGAGAAAATTTTTAAAGAAGTTAGTGAGGAGAAAGAAAAGCATGCCAGTTTTGGGTTTTAGAGTTTTTGTATAATTTTTTTTAAACATAATTGTTGAAATAATCTGGATTTAATTTTGAATATTTGATTCTTTTTTTTTTAATAACTTTGTGATTGAGTTGAGATGGTGGGTGTTGATGGTGGAGGAAAATTTGGTGCTATCATGGTGGAGTCTTATGACGTATATTTTTTTATTTACATGAATTTGATGGTGGTGATAGTGGCTATGGTGGTTATGGATGGTGATGCTTGTGTGATATGAAATAGAGATTTTAGAAAAGAAAATTCAAGGGTTAGTTTTACGTTTCCTGATATGAAATTATGTCATTTTACTAAAATACCCCAAAATATTAATTTAAAAGCTAGCGGAATTTGTTGGTTGGACCTAGATGAAGCTTAAACACAAACGTTAGGGACCTCGTTGATATATTTATATAAGAGGCTTTCTGCATGATAATTAGCTAAACTTTAAGGGTGGTTTATGATATTATCCCATATGAAATTATGTAATTTTACCAAAATACCCAAAACGTTAATTTGAAATCTAACGGAATCTGTTGACTAGACCTGGATGAAGCTTAACGCAAACGTTAGGGATGACGCTGATATATTTACATAAGAAGCTTTCCGCATGATAATTAGCTAAACTTCAGGGATGGTTTATGATATTATTCCATTATTAAATTAACAAGTACATAATAAATATTATTAATTAATTAATTAATTATACTACTATCAAATTTACATGTTAATTAATCAAAATTAATGTAAATAAAATCTTATTTATGTACAAATATTAATTGAAATTATTTGTTATTGTATTAATCAGAACTTATACTTATTATAAATTTAAAAAATGGAATATATTCAAAATGGTGTTTCATAAACATGAGATAGTCTAAACCTATATTTTAATATAGGATTAGTTCTCGTAAGCAAAAGACTACCAGCGGAGAACTGGCAGATTGTTATCTTACGCGGCTAGTGAGAGGCCTAATATTTCTTTTGTTTTTTTTTTTTCTTAATTTTTTTCCCCTAAAACTTCAATCATAATCAAAAAATTCTTTGACACCATTGAGGTTTTTATTAACTAATCTAGAATTCTAGATTCAAAGATTTTCAGAATTTGTTTTCTGATTACTACATTTGAAAAACATTAGATTGTTTTACGAGTATGGTTATTTACACCCAATTTTTCTTTATTAATACACCCACTTACTTAATAAATCTCTTTTTAAATTTAAAATAATTTAATATCTATAATTTATTTTTATTTTTTACTGATCGATTAATATTTTTTCAACTTAATTTATAAAACTGTTAGTTATAGATGAATTGTAAATGTAGCATTACTTTTTAAAATATCTATTTTTACTTTTTAAATCCACAATAAAATAATACCAAATATAACCTTATTAAAAATAAATTTTACAAGAAATTATTTTCCAAAATTAATCAATTAATGAACATTTTTATGGAATTTTTATTGATCATTTAATTTAACACTGTCCCATCACCGAAGTTGGTAAAAGTCCCACTTAGGCTTCTCACGTCACGTTATACACTATTCAATGTCAAAAGTTCAATTCTTGTACTAGGATCTCTCTTGCATTCAAGTCACAAATCCATTTAACAAATCTGCGTCAATGGCCTCTGCAGCCAACAATCTCGCGTAACTTTTTCTTTTTTTTTAAGAGCAAAAATAACATTCCTAATTGCCAGTCATGTAAGAAGCATAGATGTTTAATGGATACAGTTGCTGAATCAGCTTTAAACTTTGGAGGAAGAAATGCGATTAGTTGATAAAATAAGAAAATCACGTTGAATGCGAATGTGAAAAAGGATCATTGATTTGTCTAGTCCTCACTAACATTAATTTATTTCTCATATATAAAAATTATTTTTGTTTTTTGTGAAATTTTCTTGAACTTCATTCTTTTTTTTTTTATTTTAAGAAAAAGTACGATTACCCAATATAGATAAACTGATGATGAAAAAAACGGATACACAAGTGGGTGTAAAGAGAAACATTTTAAATTAATTAAATTTGTTGTACCTAATTGTAAACTAATATAGAATAATTTTGTTTTCTTTTCTTAAAAGGTTGTGTTAAACAAAAGCAGTGTTGCCGTTAATTTTTAATAAAATTTGGAGATCAAAACATTAGCTTCGAACCTTGAAGTGTTAATTAACCCAAATCTCAAAATATCGGTACAAGTATTCGTTGGATTTAAATCAACAACTTTGCTATAGCCTAGTAACCTTACCGACCACCAAACCCTTGGAGTAGGATATAGATATATAATCCAGTATTATCTATTCTCCGATTCACCAAACACATCTAATGTAGAGCAATTTCCGAATTTAAAATTATTGAATTATATTTCATTCTAGCTTAGAAGATCATTTCTGGCTAACGCTTTACTTTCATAACACTTGAATTCAATTTTTCGGAGAAAAATTATATGTATGCATTACATATGCAAGTGTATCTATGTGGTTGTTGGATCAAAAGATACATTCTATAAGCTTCCTAATTTTCAATTATTTAGAGTGAATAATGAATCTTACCAAATTGGCTTGTCGTTGAAGCCCTATTGGCATAGATTAAGGCAGTAATTTTTTTGAATTATGTTGAAATGAAATTTTTAATAAGAATTGAAAATAATTAGGTCCCATTTGTTATCATTAGTTTCTTTTATTTAAGTTCCTTGAAATTCACTGTTTTTGTTTTCTATTAAACATAAAACATTTTCGTTTTCGTACAGGTAAAGAGCTGAAAAACAGAGGAGACAAATTTTAACTTGTTATCCTCATTGAAAAACACTTGAAAAGCATTCCACTCCTTTATTTTTACTTGTTTTTTCATTTTTCAAGTCTACAATTCAATAAGATTTTGACTCTTGTTAACTCTATGACATTAGTGGACTTACCATAAACAGTGCTTCCCGGGGGCTTCCTTCTATAAGCATCCGGACAATTATATGCAGAAAAGTCAAACATTGAACAGGAAATTGAAACAACACTAACCTACACTTATCCTTTAAAAGTGGCCTGAATAATGAGGTTTGGTGACTGGTGAGGAGTTTAAAATGTGGCTTCAGTTGGAAGTGAGCTCTCATTTTAGGCGGGAAGAAATGGATATTTTACCAAATCCTTGCCAATATTAACTTGTCACAACCATTTCTCTGAGCTGCTGAAGTCTCTCTTTTCTCTCCCTCACACACACATTCACACATGGAGGGCCTCATACCTTTCGTTTACAGAGTTATTGTTCAATACAGAGCAGAAAGTGGGCTAGCGCAACCAGCCATGGCAGATTCTTGGTTTAGGGAATCACCTCCTGCGCCATACATTAGACTTCCTGGTGATTCGGGACGCTTAAGATTGATGCCGGAGCATGCTTTCTCTTCAACTTGTTTGATTAGTCCTCCAACTAGCTCCCATCTCATTGCTTCAACAGGGTCTGTGTCGCCTCTGCGTGTTTCTACTTCTCATCGCATCTATTCCTGATTGGAAATGAATCAAGCAAAAGATAGTTGTGTGATTGTCTGTTTCATAAAGAATAGTCTCTGATCTTTTGTGTTTGGTTTGAATAAATAAAAGCGTAAGCTGCTAAAATGGTCTGCAATCAGCAAATGCTTCAACTTCTCGTTGTGTTTCTTATCTTCTAAGACCATGTGTAACTTTCGTGTAAATAAAAAAAATGATTTAATGTGTCTGCAATCAAATGAAGATTTGAATCAGCAACTAATAAGAACAAGGGTATTTAACAAAATGCGGTTTGCAATTCAAAAACCTTCAGAAATGTTGGCAAAAGCTGAGAAATCAAATCTTCAATTTCACCTTTATTACAAGCATGCACTGACGGAGAGATTCTACTCTGAACTACTCTGCTACGGTAGCATAAAATCAAATGAATTTGTTAAAACAGAAACGGCCTCATTGCAAACCATTTCAGATGTTATTCAACTGATGCTAATTGGAGAACAGATCAAACAAATTGAAACTGAGGAACCTAATGCACAGTTTAAATCATCATAATACACAATAGTTATAGGAAAAACATATTTACTAAACATAGAAAGATCTTTAGAGACTTTCAAAAGGATCACAGTAGCCAAAATTAATACCGTGACATATGAAAGCATGAATAAATAAAACAATCTGGTTCATCCATGTTGTAGTCCATACCACTTGAGGGTGAGATTGTTACTACCACACTTATCCATCATTAATAGCTCTCTGAGCAACTTCCTTCTTTACAATTCACAAAGTTCACAAAACCAAAACCACTGCCATGCCAGTCTTCATCAAAAGCAACATAAACATGCTTACAGCACTAAACAGTACAAAGTGCTCAAGCAAGGTAAGATCCAGGTGTCTTTTGCAAGGTTAGTGATGTTCACGGAGTTATCATTGTTCATGAATCTCAAATCCACTTCTCTGCCACTGCTCTTAGTCCTGAAGGAACATATGTTTCCTCTGCCTGAGCAAGAAGTGCCAGCTGAGGTTTCTTGTGCATCAAGATTCTTCATCTTGTCAGGGCAGCTTGATTTCCAGCACCTTATCACAAATCACAAAAAACACGAGAGCAGAGCAGCACCTCTTTCCCAAGTTGAGACAAGGAATCCCAATCTCCTGCAACCTTTGTTTCTTCTGGCTTGCTGCCAGAGATCCAAAGATCATTACAAAAATTGGGGCAATTGCTATTCAACTAAATAACCAATCTATTGTTACACAAGGATTTAATTATGGAAATGACAGTAACAAATTAAAGGACAAAACAACGATGACAAATATCTACATGTTGCAAACCTAGCAACAAATCAAATTAGAAATAAAGAAATAAAATATATGAGGTTAACAAAGTATTGATTTTACATATACTAATTATTTGAGCATTTCAAATATTTGTAATAATGAACAATAAATGAAATGATAGTACTGGGACTGTCTAGCGTAAATGCAGGCACCTAGATTGACACAAGAGTGTTGCAATCCATGGGATTCATGATAGATCATCAAGGGGTGCAAATTGTTACAATGGTCAGGAGTGCACATGAACCAGAATGAAGGATAATTTCGTAAAAGAACTGGTATTGCTGTGCAGAGAATTAAATGTCAAGATTTGTGGCTATAAAAGATCTTGAAGTCAACTTTCTAACACATTTGTCAATGTGTCATTTGGAGTTGTCTGCAGGAATCTATGACTATCTCTTCACAACTGGTTCATAGTTAATGGTGCATTAAAGTCTACTCTAGAATTTGAATTTGATTGCTTAGTTCGTTGGAATTTGAATTTCTAGCTTACTTGGTTGTGCTTTTATTACCTAATGTGTTTACTTATGAGTCTTAGTCAATAATTGAGTTGTCAATGTATTAGTTGAGCTGTAATTGTTGAACACATCTAATTATTGTCTTTTACCTATGCTTGGAGGGTTGTTCCAAGTTATTTAAAGTCCCAAAGTTGTGTGTTCAAGGCAGTGAAGTTTTGAATTCGAATTTGAGTGAAATTTCAATGTTTATACTGATTTCTTCTTAACTCTATATCTCTTGGTGGATTTCATAGAGTGGTGAGTTAGTTTAAGCCCTGTATCCTTGGTTTACATCCTTGGGTGGTGAATTATCTGTATCCTATTGGTGTTTACTTTGGTGGTGAGCTTGTTATCCCTTTCAAAGAGTATTTGTTAGGTTCCATTTTATTTGTTCCAGCCATTGGTTGAGTTGATAATCAACTTGAAGATCCCATCTTGATCTATTACAATCCAGTAGCCCGGTATCAGATTGGTATCAGAGCTTTTGGTTCAATGGCTGGTCGCACTCGCAAGGCTGCTTCTACTAGCCAACCGCCTCCTCCTCAAAGAGATGAACGAGATTTGATCATTGAAGATCTCAGGCGGCAGCTCCAGCAAGTCCAGCAACGTTTGGAGGTAATGAAAAATCAGGAAGATAGGGGTGAAAATGGTGACGAATGGGAAAATGCAGTCCATGATGATGATAATCCGTTTCACAATCAGCGTAGTGAAGCATCTAGTGATAGCACTCCACCTCCTCCTCATGAATTACGAAATCATTTCTTCCAAGATTTTGATGTGAAGGTTGACATTCCAGAATTTGAAGGAAGAATGCATCCTGATGAGTTCATTTATTGGCTTAATACGGTTGAGCGTATTTTTGAATACAAAAATGTGCCTGAAATTCGTAAAGTCAAGCTTGCTGCGATCAAGCTAAAGAAGTATGCTTCTTTATGGTGGGAGAATTTGAAGAAACAAAGAGAAAGAGAGGGCAGAGGTCGAATTTTGACATGGGAGAAAATGAAAAGAGAGCTTAAGAGGAAATTCCTGCCTGAAAATTACAGGCAAGATGTTTTCCTTAAGTTTCACAATTTCAGGCAAAAAGAGTTATGTGTGGAAGAGTATGTGGCAGAATTTGATAATTTGATGATGAAATGCGATCTGACCGAACCGGAAGAACAAACCATAGCACGTTTTCTTGGGGGATTGAGATCTGAAATCTGCAATGTGGTCCAATTGCAACCCTACTGGTCCTACAATGATGTGTGTAGGCTTGCTCTTAGAGTGGAGAAACAGCTTAAAGAGGCACACGTTCGCAACTCTCGTTTTGCTAATCGCGATGGCACTCCCAATCGTGGCAGTAGTTCTTATCCTAAGCCTAAAACAGGTCTGAAAACAAACCCAAAAGCTTCTTCAAAGAATGAGCAAGGTAATAGTTCCAAACAAGCCCAAAGCTCTTCAAATGCTAGTTCCCGTCGCTGTTTCAAATGCCAAGGCTATGGACATATTGCTTCCGAGTGTCCTAATCGTAAAATTGTAACACTAGTAGAGGAAGAAAGTGATGAAGAGATAGAGACAGATGCCCTGATCAATTTCAGTAATCCAGAATTTGCTGATGAAGAGGAAGTCACTTATGCAGATCAAGGTGATTCTCTCTTTATTATTCAAAGGAGTTTGAATATTGCCCAAGAACGAGAAGATGACTGGCTTCGCAAAAATATCTTCCATACCAGATGTACTTCTCATGGTAAGGTGTGCAATGTTATTATTGATGGTGGCAGCTTTGAAAATGTTGTGTCTACGGAGATGATTGATAAACTTGGCCTTCAAACAGAGAAGCATCCTCAACCTTACAAGATTTCATGGCTACGGAAAGATAACGAGATCAAGGTAAACAAACACTGCCTTGTTTCATTTTCTATTGGGAAAAGGTATAAAGATGAAATATGGTGTGATGTTGTTCCTATGGATGCTTGTCATTTACTTCTTGGTAGACCATGGCAGTATGATAGGAGAGTAATGCATGATGGCTATAGGAATACTTATACATTCTTTAAAGATGGGGTCAAAGTTATTTTGGGTCCTTCAAAGTTAGAAGGTGTTCCTAAACCTACTAAAGGGGAGGGAAATGCTTTGCTTACCCAAACAGAATGTAGAAGAGAGTTGGAGAGGGGAAGTGAAATTTATGTGTTCTTGTTGTTAGAAGAAAATGAAGTTAGTAACGAACCGCCTTTGGAGATGAAGTATCTTCTTGAAGAATACCATGATGTTGTACCAGATGAGATACCACCAGGCCTTCCTCCAATAAGAGACATACAACATTGCATTGATCTTGTTCCAGGTGCTGTGTTGCCAAATAAATTAGCCTATCGAATGAGTCCTACAGAACACGAAGAATTACAACGGCAGGTTGATGAGCTTATCACTAAAGGGTTAGTGAGGGAAAGCATGAGTCCTTGTGCTGTCCCAGCTCTTTTGGTGCCTAAAAAGGATGGCTCTTGGAGAATGTGCATTGATAGTAGGGCTGTTAACAAGATCACAATTAATTACAGATTTTCTATTCCGAGGCTTGACGACCTTCTTGATCAACTTCATGGTGCTACTGTCTTCTCAAAAATTGATCTTCGAAGTGGCTATCATCAAATTCGTATGAGACCTGGTGATGAATGGAAGACTGCATTTAAAATAAAGAATGGCCTTTATGAATGGATGGTGATGCCATTTGGCCTATCTAATGCACCACGTACATTTATGCGGTTGATGAACCATGTCTTTAAACCATTCATTGGCAAGTTTGTTGTTGTATATTTTGATGATATACTTGTGTACAGCAAAGATGAGGAGCATCACTTGGATCATCTTCAGCAAGTTTTTTACACCTTGAGAAGTGAAAAGCTTTATGCCAACTTGAAGAAGTGTGAGTTCTTCACCAAAAGCCTCATTTTCTTGGGGTATGTGGTTTCAAAGATGGAATTCAGATGGACCCTAGCAAGATTGAAGCAATTCAGAATTGGCCGATTCCTACATCAGTCCATAACATTCGAAGTTTTCACGGTTAGCTTCATTTTATCGTCGATTTATCGGAGGATTCAGTACTATAATGGCTCTAATCACTGAATGCTTAAAGGGTAATGGTTTTACTTGGACGAAAGATGCACAAAGAAGCTTTGAGCTGATTAAAAAGAAGATGACAGAAGCTCCTATCTTATCACTTCCAGATTTCAACAAGTTTTTTGAAGTTGAATGTGATGCTTCCAATATTGGTATTTTGATAAGTGCTTTTATTATATCATTCTTTTCATATCAATTTGTCCATGTTTCTTTGCTATATATATTCCTTGGTATTTTTATGGTTTTGTGTGGTTTTGATGTTTGTAGGAGTTTTGGAGCAACTTGCACAAAATGGAGTAAAACCCTTCATTTTCACCTCTGCTAGTCAACCATCTTCTCGGATTTAATTGTATTGATATACAATGAACCCGATGACATATCATATACCGTTGAAAATCTCTCGAAGTCTACTTTTTGGAGAAATTTACGGTTTATGAATCCATTCAGTGTACCGAAAGTTGTAATCAAAACAGTGTGAGAAGTGTAGACATGTAATTCCACACAACACTGTAGCATGTATAATACGGGACACTGTAGCAGGTTACTGTAGCAGAGTATTTAGACACATTTTAGGGTTTTATTTTCATAACTTGAAGAGGGGAAAACGTGGGAGGAGGCTGTATTTCTGGATTTCTCTCATCCCTTGGAGTTCTTGAAGGAGAAAGAAGATTTTGAAAGAGGAGGAACTACAATTCCAAGAATATTCATCTACAAAGAAGATTTTCAAAGAATTTGCTAAGTTCTTTCTTTCCTTTTCAATTCTGGAATTTCTCTGTATTGTATTTGTTATTCTGATTGAATATTTGTAACTAAATCTGAATTGGTTGAGGGTGATTTCAAAGCCCTTGATATGGATTTTGTGAGTTGATTGTGTAAGAAATTGTTATCCAATTCTCTAATTGAAGTTGCTTGTATTTTCCCATATCTAATGCTGTTATGATTGCTTACTGATTGTATTTGGAATGGCCAACTGAATATAATCTGTTGTTGTCTATTGCTAGATTGAGAAATCCTTGAGTCCGTAATTGGTCATGATTTCCATCATTAGTAGCCAAATTGTGATCAAGATTGCAATTGGAAAATACAACCTAGGTTAAATAATCCGAACTTTTGTGATTATTGCTTAGATCAACCTATCTTTCTCAGAATGCTTCTATTGAATTTTGAGTTGAGGTTGTTTAATGGAAGAGAAGATGTTTTATTTAAAACACATGGGGAGAGCTTGCTAGAAACTTATGCAATTAGAGAAATTCACTCGCAAACCATATCAGAGCTTTCTCCCATTGATTTTTCATTCAAATTTACTTTCTGTTTTGTTATTCTTTACTTGCATTCTTATTTCATTAGTAAAGCATTCAACAAAAATCCCCACTGTTTAGTTTATTGTTGCTGGAAATAACAAATTCATTAGAATCATCCTCGTGGGAACGATATCTATTATCACTTTATTACTTGTGTGCGACTAGTACTTGCTATTTTCGAACGCATTCAGTATTGGTGCTGTTATTAGCCAAAAACGCAGACCAATTGCTTTCTTTAGTGAAAATTTGAATGCATCTCGCAAAAAGTACTCAACTTATGACAAAGAGTTGTATGCTATTTGTCGAGCTTTGAAGCATTAGAGTCAGTATCTCTTGCCAAAACCATTTGTTCTATATTCTGACCATGAAGCTTTGAAGTTCATCAACAGCCAACAGAAGCTTAATATTCGACATGCTAGATGGGTAGAGTTTCTTCAAGCTTTCAACTTTTCCATCAAGCATAAATCTGGAGTTCAAAATGTGGTGGCTGATGCCTTAAGCCGAAGACATTCTTTGCTGACCTCTATGCAAGTGAATGTTGTTGGGTTTGAGTTTTTAAAAGAGCTTTACAAGGATGATCCAGATTTCGGCAAATATGGAGTAACTGTAATGAGTTTTTTTCATCTAAAACCAATTTGTTTTTGCAGTATGGTTTCTACTCAGGCAAACCAATTGTGTATTCCTCAATGTTCCTTGAGAGAATTATCATAATGAAGCACATGGCAGTGGCATTAGCGGTCATTTTGGGAGAGACAAAACTATTGCTATTGTGAATGAAAACTTCTATTGGCCGAAGATGGAAAGGGATGTGATGAAGCACGTGAAGAGGTGTACAATTTGTCATGTGGCAAAAAGTCATGGGCAGAACATTGGTTTGTACACTCCATTACCTGTTCCTAATGATCCATGGGAAGATGTTAGCTTGGATTTTGTGGTGGGATTGCCTAGAACACAGCGAAACAAAGATTCAATCATGTTGGTGGTTGACCGATTTTCTAAAATGGCTCATTTTGTCCCCTGTAACAAGACAAATGATGCGACTCACGTGGCCGAATTGTACTTCAAGGAGATTGTGAAATTGCATGGCATTCCTAAGGCCATAGTCTCAGATCGTGACCCAAAGTTCTTATCTCATTTTTTGCGTACGCTTTGGAGAAAGCTGGGGACTACACTTAACTTTAGTTCATCTCATCATCCTCAAACAGATGGGCAAACTGAAGTTATCAACAGAAGCTTGGGAAATCTTCTGAGGAGTTATGTTTACGACAATGGGATCTTGTTTTACCTCAAGTTGAGTTTGCTTACAACAAATCATCAAGTCAAACCACTGGTCATAGTCCTTTTGAGGTTGTTTATGGCAATAATCCAATAAGTCCTTTGGATTTAGCTCCTATTCCTTCCAAAACTCAATTTAGCAGTGATGCAGAGGAGAGAGCTAAGAACATCAAGAAACTACATGAACAAGTTCGAGAGAAGATTTTGAAGCAAAATGAGAGGTATAAAGCTGCAGCAAACAAACATCGGAAGTATGCTGAGTTAAAAGAAGGAGATCTAGTGTGGATACACCTTAGAAAAGAAAGGTTTCCTCCAGGCAAATATGCCAAGTTGAAGCCTAGAGCGGATGGACCATTCAAAGTTTTACAACGCATTGGAGAGAATGCTTACAAAGTTGAGCTACTTGAGCACTATGGTGTTTCCAACACATAAGCGCTTGGTTTAACGTCCTCAGCCCGACGTTGGTTCCATCATGGGAGGATCCAATTTCTGTTGTGCTTCTCTAATGGGCTTGGATCCCTCTTTTAACAAGATACGGTCAATGCATATGGATGGGCCTTGGATTTCAACAATTGTCCACTCAATAGCTATTTTGTGATCTGTAAGTATTCGGACGAGTTTATCTTCTTGTATTCATGCAAGGCCCATTTCCATTGTAACTCCAAAGTATTCTTCTCACCCAAGAATACATGCTTCAAATGATCTGGAAGAGGCTTAAGCTCCAAGGCAGGTGCTTTCATCACGAAAGGTAGAAGTTCCTCATTAGATAAAGGCAATTCAATGTACGAAACATCATACCTGTTTGTGGTGATAGCTATAGTCTCATCCAAGCTTGCCACAGCTTCCTCCACTTCTTTAGACACCTTGTAATCAGCTTTCTTTGGTTCTTTGAACTTTCTATCCTTATGTGTTCACTAATAGCAACATCCACTCCATTCTTGCGAGTTAACTCAAAACATTGTTGTGGCAAATAATCAATAATGTCAACTGCAAAAACAGAATGTAAGTCATTAGAGTACCTCATTTCCTCAAAAATATTAAAACATATCACGTTGCCATCAAACTCTATGGTCAAAGTGCCATAATGAACATCAATCTTGATTCTAGCAGTTTTCGAGAATGGCCTCCTTAAAAGAATCGGTGTTGGATTAGGAGATGTCTCATCCTCTATTTCAAGGACATAGAAGTTTGCTGGGAAAACCAATTGATTCACCTGCACAAGCACATCTTCCACACCTCTTTTGGGATATGCATTAAAATGATCAGCAAGTTGAATGGTAATACCAGTTTTCGCAAAAGGTCCAAGATTTAAAGAAGCACAAATAGAATATGGCATGACATTAATAGATGCTTCTAAATCTAACATAGCTCTTTCAAACTTGGTTTTACCAATGGTGCATTGAATGGTGATCGTACCTGGATTATTGCATTTCGGAGGAATTTTTCTTTGCAATATATGCTAAAACATCGCAACCACACTTTACCTTCTCATTTCCTTTAACTTTCTTTTGCTGGTGCATAACTCCTGAGACATTTTGTATAATGAGGTACTTGCTCGATAGCATCCAAAAGTGGTATTTACTCGATTTTGTGAGAAGTTTCCAGGATTTCTTGTCTTGTTCTCCTTCGATTTGCAAATCTACTAGGAAAAGGTGGAGGAGAAACATATGAAGGAATGGGGGTTATAGGATTTACCTGAGAAGTCAGTGTTTTTTTCATGGTGGAAGTGGTGTCATCTCCTTCATCAGTTTGTGATTTCTTTGGTAGGACATCTAATTGCTCTCCCTTTTGCAAAGTTATCGCACAAGAATTCTCTCTTGGATTGATCACCGTTTGACAAGATAATTCTTCTGAGCCTTGGCCCTCGTATTTTCTCATGCTAGTAGCCAGTTGTTCCATTTGATTTACCAGGTTTTGGATACTTGCCCCAGTTTCCTGCTGGAATTGCATTGTGTTAGTGGCAAGTTCATTAACAATATCCTGGAGTGACATACCTGAGTTTTCTGGAGCTGGTTGTGGCATTTTTGGTGGTTGCATTTGAAAAGGTTGCTGCACTCTAGGTTGATTGAAACCTTGTGGTCGATTTGGTATCACATTCGGAGTGATTGGTTGATGATTCCAGTAACTAAAATTATAGTGATCTTCCCATCCAGCATTATAAGTGTTAGAGAAGGGATCATACCATTGCCTTGTTTGTCCTGGAAATCCACCTATGGCATTGGCTTGTTCCATATATTCTTCTTGTAAAGTTGGATACATGTCGATTGGATGCTCCATTGTAGAATATATCCCACATTCATAAGATTTTTGCATATGTCCTACAGCCATGTTTTCCACAAGAGAGGTTAGCTCAGAAAGTTGTTGTTTAATGTTCGGAGTGCTTACCTCATTTACTCTCCATGGTACTTGTGGCTCAAATCCGCTACTGAATTGATAGAAGTTTACTGCCATGTTGTCTAAACACAAACAATCAGAAAAGAAAAACAAAGAAAATTGAATCAACAATGAAAACAAAATAACAAATCGATTAGAAAATCAATCCCCGGCAACGGCGCCAAAAACTTGATGCGTTCGAAACTAGCAAGTATACTAGTCGCACAAGTAATAAAGTGCTGAGTAAGATATCGTTCCCACGAGGATTGATTCTAATTGAATTTGTTATTTTCCAGCAACAATAAACTAAACAGGGGGGGTTTTGTTGATGGATTAACTAAATGAAATATTAATGTAAATACACAATAATACAACACAAAGTAAAATAGAGTGAAAAATCAATGAGAGTAACCTGGTTAAGGGATCATTCTCTGCCACCAGATATGGATTTGTGAATTAACCATAGAATTGTCATTCAATTACACCATTGAAATTATCAACCGTAGATAACAACAAGCTCTGTTACCCCAATCTTTCCTTACTTTGTTGTTAAATAAAACAGGCTCTTTATTTAATCTCTATCCATTAAACAACCTAGAACAAGCTCTCTAAATTTAAATCAATGGATGCATTACGATAAGAAAGATAGGTTGATCTAAGCAATAAACACACAAGCTCGGATTATTTAACTTAGGTTATAATCTCCAATTGCAATATCTGATCACAATTTTGCTACTAATGATTAGAAATTCAAGACAATTACGGATCAAGATTTCTAGTCTAGCAATAAATCACAACCAGATTATATTCAGTTGGCCACTCAAATACACTCAGCAAGCAATCATAAGCATTAAATATGGGAGAATACAAGCAACTTCAATTAGAGAATTGGATAACAATATCTTGCACAATCAACTCACAAAAACCATATCAAGGGCTTTGAAATCACCCTCAACCAATTCAGATTTAGTTACACATATTCAGACACAATACAAATACAATCCAATATGGAGACATTCCAGAAAATGAAGGGGAAAGGGAAAACTTAGCAAATTTGATGAAAATCTCTTAAGATTGTAGTTCTTCCTCTTTCCAAGCCTTCAATCTCCTTCAAGAACTCCAAGAGATGAGAGAAATCCAAAGATGCAGCCTCCTTCACGTTCTCCCCTCTTCAAGTTATGAAATAAAACCCTAAAATGTGTTTAAATACTCTGCTACAGTAACGTGCTACAGTGTCCCGTATTATACATGCTACAGTGATGTGTGGAATTACATTTCTACACTTCTCACACTGTTTTGATTACAACTTTCGGTACACTGAATGGATTCATAAACCGTAAATTTCTCCAAAAAGTAGACGTCGAGAGCTTTTCAACGGTATATGATATGTCATCGGGTTCATTGTATATCAATACAATTAAATCCGAGTAGATGGTTGACGAGCAGAGGTGAAAATGAAGGGTTTTACTCCATTTTTGTGCAAGTTGCTCCAAAAACTCCTACAAACATCAAAACCACACAAAAACATAAAAATACCAAGGAATATAGCAAAGAAACATGGACGAATGATATGAAAATGATATATAAATAGACACTTTCATCAAGTCCATTCTCGAGAAGACAGTGAACCGAACGAAAAGATTGGAGGTACGATTGAAGATGCACCTTTGGGATACCGAACTGCTACAAGGACACCTATGGTATGTCCCGTATAGTTAGTCTATGGATAAGCCATGCCACCTTCCAGTGGAGCTCGAACATAAAGCAGGTGGGCAGTAAAGCTGTAAATGGAGATGATGCTGCTGGAGAACAAGGAAGCCAACTGCCAAGAATTGGAAGAACTTAGAAATGATGCCTATGGAGGAATTCCAGAATTTACAAGGAGAAAACTAAGGCATTTCATGATAAAATTATCTCCAGGAAGAATTTTGAAGTGGGACAGAAAGTTCTTTATTTCATTCTCGCCTCAAGTTATTTCCAGGTAAATTACGATCTCGATGGGTTGGACCTTTTGTTATTACTAATGTTTTTCCTCATGGTGCAGTGGAATCAAAAGCTTAAAAACAGACAAAGTATTCAAGGTGAAAGGGCACGGTTAAGCCTCTTACTATGAGAATTCAGTGATGTAAGACATCGAGGAGGTACCTCTCTACGAGCCAGCTTATCTTGATGGGTGTGGCAAGTAACGTCAGGCTGAGAACGTTAAACCAAGTGCTTATTGGGAGGCAACCCAATGTTTTTGAAACATAAATAAAAAGAGACAAAGAAAAGAAGGTAGTAACAATCAATTTTTGTGTTTCGAGGAGATTCCTCCCATGGGCTATTATAATTGATCAGGATTTATCTCTCTTTGCCATTTGTCTTATTTGCTTTGTTGTTTGTTTTGACTTTCATTTGCTCTTGTGTTTTTATTTCTTTTATGTGTCTCTATTTTCTGTTCTTTTCTTGTGTTTAATTTGATTATTCCGTGCTTCGAGTTCAGTTGTGCAACAGCTTGAGGAAACATTCAAACAGGAGTTCAAGCCATTGTTCGAAGGTTTGAAACGTGCATATCTGGGAGAAGAACAAACTCAATCGCATTATCGGTAATATCTCTCCTTTTATTCTCTTCAATGGATGCTGATATCTTTCTATCGAACCTTCGTAAATATTTCCCTTCACTTCCTCAAAATGCTGTGTTTAAATTTTATAAAGTACGGATGACTAGACTTTGGGCATTGATGCTCCTAAATGTGCCTGCTGATATCCGATGGCTTATCGAAGCCAAGGTGAGATTGTCCGGTGAGCCGGGCATTAATCTCGCAAAATACATGCCTGGTCTAGGAAAGAGCTACTACGCCAAGAGGCGAAGAGCGAAAAGGTTACAAGTATGTTATAAATGTGCTAGATGGATTTGTAACCAGACTTGTCGTCATTAGGTTTTGTGTCTAGGAATAGAGAAGATAAACTTTCATTTATTAAGAATGGTTTGAGTAATGAGTCGCTGGATAATGTTTTGTTAATTCTCGAGTCACATTCTTGTGGACTTGTTCAGCGTGAATTGCTTAATCTATGGACACAATTTCGTGATGAATTGCAGTGGTATAGTCTAGGGAATCTGACTAAAAACGACCCTGTTTGCCAGTTTATAAGAAAACTGGATGGGAAGCAAATCCCCGACTCATAGAAGGCGTTTCAGCCGTTACTGGACGTAAAACCAGAGGAAGATGTGAGACACAATCACAACTACTTGTATATTTGAATGTGTGTTGTTGTTGTCGAATTTTATTTCTTTCTTGTTTCGTTTGATCTGATTATCAATGTTGTGTTTATGTTGTTGTTGTTTGTTGATTTTGTTTGTTTTAATTTCAAGTTTTCTTTTTGACAAACCAGATGACTACCCCATGATATAAGCACAAGTGGAAGACAAGTGTGGAGGTTTTGTCAACCTCCGCCGAAAGTATATCTTTACTTTTCATGCTTCACGTGGGAGACAAGTGTGGCGGTTTTGTCAAACCCCACCGAAAGTATATCTCTAATTGTCATGCTTCAAGTGGGAGACAAGTGTGGTGGTTTTTTTTTCAAACCCCACCGAAAGTTTATCTCCATTTTTCATGCACACGTGGGAGACAAGTGTGTAGGTTTTGTCAAACCTCGCCGAAAGCATATCTCATTTTTTCAAATCTTGGGGCGATAAATCTGCATCGAGCAACTCCCACCGAAATTATGTCCCCATGTGTCAAATTTGAGAGTTTTACGTGTGTATATATCCATGATGCATATTTTGAAATGTCATTTTATAACCTGTCTTGCACTTTAATTGCATAATACCTAACCTGCATCATTGTCTTACATAAGTTTAGAGCACTTTTAGAAATGGAGAAAGCACCAATTCGACGATTCCAAAATAAGATGTGTATTTTTGTGGATCGTTAATTTGGTTAAAGATGGAGAGTTTACAACAGCAGCTCTTGATCTTGGTAGGACATTAGCTGCGAGGGGTATTCAGTTGATTTACGGAGGGGGTAGTCTTGGGTTAATGGGGTGTGTGTCGACAGCTGCATCCTTAGGAGGAAGCAAAGTTCTCGGCATTATCCCTAAACCATTAGCTGTACGAGATATCGTAGGCAACACCATGGGGGAAGAGTTACAAGTTTCTAGTATGCATGAGCGTATTGCATATATGGTCATTAAATCTGATGCATTTATAGCTTTGCCCGGTGGTTATGGTACATTAGAGGAGATATTTCAAATCACCTCTTGGGCACAGCTTAAACATCCATCGGAAACCCATTAGTTTGTTAAATGTCAATAATTTTTTTGATGGTTTGTTGTCTTTTCTTGATCAAGCAGTAGAAAAAAACTTCATCTCACAGTCGGCGAGGCCAATCCTGGTTACAGCTTCAACTGCAGGGGAGTTAATTGACAAATTACAAGCATTCGTCTATTCGCTGATCCAGCAATAGCTCGGATAGATTGGTTTGGAGAAGGCAATAAGAGGCGTAAACTGGATTTAACACTCCATCTGTAATCCATATCTGCTGGTTTGCTTCATTTTCGTTTGCTTTCTCTTTATTGTGTTTATTTGAGTTGAGTTTTTTTTTTTCAGGTTGTTTCTCTCACCCCAGGTAATATTTTCTAATCTTGGCTTTTAGAGTGGTGACTTAAAAAGTTCAAGTTCTCTTGAAACGCATTCTGGATTTCTTTAATCCATAATGGCTGAATAAGGAGGCTAACTTCTAAACTTTTTACACCCATTCTAACTGACTTGTTTGTGTTTACTGATTTGTTGGACTTTATTATTTTCTGAGTAAGTTTAGTTTTATGTAATTTCGAGTTGTTGTGTGTTTTTGTCTTTATCAGTTTCAATTCGAAAAAAAAAAAAAACATTGTGGAAAAACCTGAGAATGGCAGAATATGGGTTTTCTTAACTCTTGAAACGCATTCTCTCTCAATAAATCTGTAGTTTGTTTATTTCATGTTGTTTGAAGTGTCTTGTTTCTTGTTTTGTTCTTTCATAATAAAGGTATATAGGCTGGAAACCTTAAGTCTGCGGGCTACTAGTCCTAAGGATAGTTGAAATATACAATCTTGACTCAGGTGTAACAACGCCACGTACCTCTTTTCTTGCATTTTGTGGGTCGATGATAAGATAATAATTGAATTAAGAATAACTCTTGGAAAATAATAAATGATGCATGGATCTGGGTGCTTGAAATGTTTATTGGTTTTCGCTTTGCTTTTGATTCCTTGCGCAACATTGAGCACTGAGCTATTATCACTGAGTTATTGGTTCACTTAGAGAAAGTTTATGTAATTTAAATGTTTCTTCAGATTTCAATGAATTCTAGAACTTGTTTGATGGTCACTCGAGGCGAAATCCTAGACTGTGCAACATTGGGGAAATGATTAGGCCATCTTTGGACCGTTTGAGCCTTAATAGCCAACCTTGACTGAAATTGATCCCTAGTTACCCCTTTGAGCCTCTGTAAGCCTTTTTCTTTGTTAACTCACTAAAAGATTCCCTAACCTCAAATGAATTTGTTCCAAACAGTTTATCCCTTACCTATGAGCATGTAGATCATTCACAATTAAATTTTGGGCTATGTTCTGGTTTTGGGAAGTTAGAGGAGGTTGGGATGTGTCATGAGCAATACAAGTGAGTTCTATTGTGTTTAAAAAAAAAAAAAAGAGAAAAACAGAAAAAAAAAAACCAATATGTACTTATCGTCTACGTACTTACACATTGAGGACAATGTGTTGTTTAAGTGTGGGGGAGGGGAAGTGTAGTAAAAAAATAAAAAAAAAAGAAAAAAAAGAAAAAAAAGAGAACAAAAGAAGAAGAATAAGAGATCTATACCCTTAATTGTTCTTAAAAAGAATGAAACAACAAAGTGTGGGGGTGTAGTTTTCTTTTGTTTTCTGAATAAAAAAAAAAAGATTGAGTGTTCTAAATAAGTTTGGGGGAGTAACCTGGTGAATTGAAATGAAGTTGTGTTATAGGGTTGAGCTCTACATAGTCTTGAATGATGTATGTGTTTGTGGATGATTTGAGCCAAATTATTATCCTTTATCATACCTTCACCCAAGCCAAACGTTACAAGATTAATAAAGTCCTACTTGATCCTTAGTGTTGTGCATGTCTACATTAGTGGAGAGTGACTTGAAAAGCAAGCCTATGGAGTTAATTTATACACACATCTTCAATATTAAATATGATTCATTTTTATGCATAAACTCATCTGGGTTACAAGAGATTAGGTGAGAATGGCTCTACACACACACACACTAGAGGAATTGAAGTGTAGCGAAACTAATCTTTGAGATGAAATTCTTGATCAATTGCACTATTTTGAAGTTTTCCTTGGGTTATAATTAAGTACAATCTTTGAGGCCTATTTGCAAGATAAAGCATTTGTGTGTTTTAATTTTTTTGTTGATTCTGTTTCGGTTTAGTTTTATTTCATATTGTCGTAGTTGCTCGAGGAATAGCAAAGTCTATGTGTGGGGGAATTTGATAAGTGTCTATTTATATATCATTTTCATATCAATTCGTCCATGTTTCTTTGCTATCTTCCTTGGTATTTTTATGTTTTTGTGTGGTTTTGATGTTTGTAGGAGTTTTGGAGCAACTTGCACAAAAATGGAGTAAAACCCTTCATTTTCACCTCTGCTAATCAGCCAATTTCTCGGAGTTGATTGTATCGATATACAATAAACCGGATAACATGCTATATACCATTGAAAAGCTCTCGAAGTCTATTTTCTGGAGAAATTTACGGTTCACGAATTTATGTAGTGTACCGAAGTTGTGATAAAAATGGTATGAGAAGTATATATTTGTAATTCCATATATCACTGTAGCATGTTATTAAAACGGGGCACCTGTAGCATTTGTTTACCTGTAGCCCGAGTATTTAAACAATTTTAGGGTTTTATTTTCATAACTTGAAGAGGGAAAAAAGTGGGAGGAGGCTGCATTTCTGGATTTCTCTCATCCCTTGGAGTTCTTGAAGGAGAAAGAAGATTTTGAAAGAGGAGGAACTACAATTCCAAGAAGATTCATTTACAAAGAAGATTTTCAAAGAATTTGCTAAGTTCTTTCTTTCCTTTTCAATTCTAGAATTTCTCTGTATGGTATTTGTTATTCTGATTGAATATGTGTAACTAAATCTGAATTGGTTGAGGGTGATTTCAAAGCCTTGATATGGATTTTGTGAGTTGATTGTGCAAGAAATTGTTATCCAATTCTCCAATTGAAGTTGATTGTATTTTCCCATATCTAATGCTTATGATTGTTTACTAATTGTATTTGGAATGGCCAACTGAATGTAATTTGTTGTTGTCTATTGCTAGATTAGAAATCTTGATCCGTAATGGTCATGAATTTCCAATCATTAGTAGCAAAATTGTGATCAGAGATTGCAATTGGAAAATACAACCTAGGGTAAATAATCTGAACTTGTGTGATTATTGCTTAGATCAACCTATCTTTCTCATCGTAATGCTTCTATTGAATTAAACTTAGAGAGCTTGTTCTAGGTTGTTTAATGGATAGAGATTAAATAAAGAGCTTGTTTATTTAACAACAAAGTAAGGAAAGATTGGGATAACAGAGCTTGTTGTTATCTACGGTTGATAACTTCAATGCTGTAATTAGATTACAATTCTATGTTAAGTCACAAATTCATATCTTGTGGCAGAGAAAGAACCCTTAACCAGATTTCTCTCATTGATTTTTCATTCAAATTTTCTTTCTGTTTTGTTATTCATTACTTGCATTCTTATTTCATTTAGTAAATCATTCAACAAAAATCCCCCCTGTTTAGTTTATTGTTGCTGGAAATAAAAAATTCAATTAGAATCAATCCTCGTGGGAACGATATCTTACTTATCACTTTATTACTTGTGCGACTAGTATACTTGCTAGTTTCGAAAGCATCAATAAATTCACCACCAAGGATGCAAAACCAAGATCAGGCTTAAAGGGATAACAAGCTCACCACCAAAGTAAACAACAATGGGATACAGATAATTCACCACCCAAGGATGTAAACCAAGGATACAGGGCTTAAACTAACTCACCACTCTATGGAATCCACCAAGAGATACAGAGTTAAGGAGAAATCAGTATAAATACTGAAATTTCACTCAAATTCGAATTCAAAACTTTACTACCTTGAATACACAACTTTAGAGCTTAAATAACTTGGAACAACCCTCCAAGCATAGGTAAAAGACAATAATTAAATGATTTCAACAATTACAGCTGAACTACTACATTGACAACTCATTTATTAACTAAGACTCATAAGTAAACTCATTAGGTAATAAAGCACAATCAACTAAGCTAGAAATTCAAATTCCAACCAACTAAGCAATCAAATTCAAATTCTAGAATAGACTTTAATGTACCATTAACTATGAACCAGCTGTGAAGAGATAGCATAGATTCCTGCAGACAACTCCAAAATGATACATTGACAAATGTGTTAGAAAGCTAACTTCAAGATCTTTTATAGCCGCAAATCTTGACATTTAATTCTCTGCACAGCAATACCAATTCTTTTACGAAATTATCCCTCATTCTGGTTCATGTGCACTCTTGACCATTGTAATAATTTGCACCCCTTGATGATCTATCATGAATTCCATGGATTGCAACACTCCTGTGTCAAGCTCCCCTGGTTGAGAAAGACTCGACCTCGAGTCTTGGATGTTGTTTTCACCAAGATAAGGACTAAGGTCAGAGATATTAAATGTGTTGGAAACACCATAATGCTCAGGTAGCTCAATTTTGTAAGCATTCTCTCCAATGCGTTGTAAAACTTTGAATGGTCCATCAGCTCTAGGCTCCAACTTGGCATATTTGCCTGGAGGAAATCTTTCCTTTCTAAGGTGTATCCACACTAGATCTCCTTCTTTGAACTCAGAATACCTCCGATGTTTGTTTGCTGTAGCTTTATACTTCTCATTTTGCTTCAAAATCTTCTCTCGGACTTGTTCATGCAGATTCTTGATGTTCTTAGACCTCTCCTCTGCATCACTGCTAAATTGAGTTTTGGAAGGAATAGGAGCTAAATCAAAAGGACTTATTGGATTCTTGCCATAAACAACCTCAAAAGGACTATGACCAGTGGTTTGACTTAATGATCTGTTGTAAGCAAACTCAACTTGAGGTAAAACAAGATCCCATTGCCGTAAATTCTTACCAACATAACTCCTTAGAAGATTTCCCAAGCTTCTGTTGATAACTTCAGTTTGTCCATCTGTTTGAGGATGATGAGATGAACTAAAGTTAAGTGTAGTCCCCAGCTTTCTCCAAAGCGTATGATAGGTGTCTATTTATGTATTACTTTTATATCAATTCGTCCATGTTTCTTTGCTATATTCCTTGGTATTTTTATGTTTTTGTGTGGTTTTGATGTTTGTAGGAGTTTTGGAGCAACTTGCACAAAAAAATGGAGTAAAACCCTTCATTTTCACCTCTGCTAGTCAGTGATCTTCTCGGATTTAATTGTATTGATATACAATGAACCCGATGACATGTTATATACCGTTGGAAAACTCTCGAAGTCTATTTTCTGGAGAAATTTACGGTTTATAAATCCATTCAGTGTACCAAAAGTTGTAATCAAAACAGTGTGGATGTATAGAAATATAATTCCACAAGTCACTGTAGCATGTATAATACGGGGCACTGTAGCAAGTCACTGTAGCAGAGTATTTAAACACATTTTAGGGTTTTATTTTCATAACTGGAAGAGGGGAAAACATGGGAGGAGGCTGCATTTCTGG